>OU696696.1:210599160-211164255 GCA_916050605.2 Platycheirus albimanus
AAAAACCAAAGATGGGGTTGGGGGCGGAGTGTACTCAGAAGGACTAAATCTTAGTCTATCTTTCCGACTCCCTAACTATTGTAGCGTGTTCCAAGCGGAACTTCTGGCGATAAAAGAGGTTCTATCCTGGCTCAAGGAAAACGTGATATCCACGTCGAATATCCGTATCTTTTCAGACAGCCAAGCAGCCCTTAAATCATTCGAGGCGGTTTCCACGAACTCAGCAACAGCGCGCAACTGTCGCACATCTCTCGCGGAGATGGCAGAACAGTTTAACATTCACCTTTTTTGGGTGCCGGGACATAGAGATATCCCAGGAAACTGCAAGGCCGATGAACTCGTAAACTGATGCTAAAACACGGTGCCATGAACGAAACAAATCTAAGGTGGTCAAATTTGACTACCTGTCAGGCGACAAAACAGATCTGGCCAAAACTAGATCCAAAACGCTCCATATGTTTGTTATCTCTTGGTAGATCACACCTTAGCTCCTTAATCGGTGTCATAACTGGACACTGTCTTATAGGCAGACATGCTACTAGACTCGGTGTCTTCTCGAACGACTTCTGCAGAAGTTGCATGGACGAGGAAGAAGAAGAGACTATAACACATCTTCTTTGTTCATGCCCTGCTCTCTCACAAAGACGAAAATTACATTTGGGAGATTTCTTCCTCAACGATATCAATGACCTAACTCAGACAGACATACACTGTCTCCATCGCTTTGTTAAAAGTTCCAATTGGTTTTAAAATTAGTGAAGTAGTGCCTTACTTTTATATGTGGTATCACAATGGACCTAGTATCTGGTCTAAGTGTATCAGTCGTTGACTGACAGCCACCTTTACCTAACCTAACCTATGGTAGTAGTTATGAACTGGCTCAAAAATTGAACGCGTAGATGACAGCGAGTTGTTAACTATTCCCCGACAAAGTAGATTGCAGCGTATACGTGATCAAATTCGCCAACAAACGATCTGCGAAAACTTATATTATCCGTACGAAAAACGTAAAGTTTATACCAGACCAAGAAGTGTTTCGAAGAAACTTTATTTTAAGCGATTCATCAAACTACTTTTCCGCTAAACTGTCTCCAAAAAACTTGAAATGCCGAATAACGAAACCAGTGGGCAACCAAATGTACCAATTGGAATTGGAGGACTTAACCGGAAAGAAGATAGGCACATTTCATGCAAAAGATTTAGAACAGTGAGGTACCGATACCTCTGACAGGAAAAGTGAAAATAGTCGGTGTTCCAACTTCCAATATTTCACTCGGAAACGGTTATAAACGTCAATAATCTTTCTCAAATAACGTATTAGAACACGACACACTTTGTTTTGTTGAGTATAAGTACATACGTTTATGTAGTGATTAGAATCTCAAAACCAATTACTCTCATAAAGTCAAAGGCAAAATGCTTACCTGTAGGTATGAAGTCGTCTTTTTATAGAGTTTCTTGGGGTAGACGATCCTCCACAGCATTGTAGTACGCGGTAGTAAAACAAATTTGTCGAAAGATGTATGTACCTCCTGCTTAATTAAGCTTTTATAGTAGCACCTGAAAAAAAAAATGTTAACGCATACAATAAAGGTACATGATCAAAACACTGATTATATACATTCGCAAGTAAATTTTGTTTGTACCGTCTTCTTCTCCTTGGTATTCAATACCATTCTTTCCTGCAATAAAAACATGCTTTAATTGGTTTTTATTTAATAAACAAATCCAATAAATACAATTAGCCCGGCTTTAAAGCGTGGGTTAACTCCCCACATAAGAGAACTTTGACTCGGGGAGCCAAACATGACAGTTTTTTTTTGTTCAGTCGACCTTTTTGTCTCCACATCGAGTTTCGTAGGGAATCTCGATGTTGAAATGTTGTTGCGGACGCCTGGCACGGCTACTGCATCGTCGACCCAACCTAAAAAAAAAATAAATATTAGACATCACTAACAAATTTTCAAAATATTTATCAATAAATATTCCATTGGGAAGTGGGCCGCACCAGTCCAGAAACATCAAACGAAGTTTAGAGTTTAGAAAATATTTTATAAATATATTGAAATATTAAAAGAATTGAAATATTATGTTAAAATGTATAATATAGTAAAATATTAATTGGTACTTACCTATGAGTCCATTTCGGTGTTTATGTTTTTATGTTTTGCCCTTTGGTGTTGTTCGTTGAAATGTCAGAGTTATCAGTACTCTATGTGTTAAGTGATCATGAGACAACTACCGAGAAAACGCCTTCCCGTTTTCAATTTTTATTTGTTCTGCGCATCTCCGTCATGAGCACACATCGGAGTTTGACGTTTTTCATGGTACAATGCCATATTACAATGCAATGCATTAATACCAAAAAAAGTAATAATAGGAAATCGAGCGAGGCAAACACTACTGGTGGCCACATATTATAGCGTTTCCTATATGTTGTGAAAAAGCAACTTGTTTTGATGTTGCAGAGCCCCGCCGCTTGAGGTAACTGCCTACGAGAGCGTTCTTTATATTACCTGAGGTATATAAACTAAACAAGTTTCTTTTTGATGTAGTCGTCTAGTATAATTGTATATGTTAAAATACAAGGTTTGTGTCTTTCTCATTTTGTGTTTAAGTGGATTGGAATCGTTCGGTATTGTCCCATGTGTACGTTCGTCATGTAGAGGTATTTACAAATGTGGTTCGTAGTTGAAATTAGTAAAACTAATTTAAAAACAAAATCGCTCACCATAGTGTAAACGAGGGGTGCGTATTCGGCTTAAAGCTCGACTTGAAGTGACATCCCTACATTTTTCGGAGTAGAGATCAATCGAAATGTCAAAATTGGCGAGAGACAGAGAAGAACCAATGCTTGGAAATATTCAGTTGCCACTAATACTATGACAAATTAAGTATATAAAGGATTATAGTGGGATAATAATCGGATTATGTTTTCCAATTAGGAGGAAGACAATAATGTGATTTGTGTGTGTGTGCCCCACTCGAGTGATTGGCAAGCATTTTCAAACTTGGCAAACAGAAAAGAGGTGCGACAATGGTGCCATTTAAAATGTTAGAAAAATTAAAACGTGATTTTTTTTTCAAATTAAAATTTAAAATTTGATGTGGTGGGTTTTTTTTTTAAATAATAAAAATTGAAATAAATTAATAATTTCGTGTTGTTTTTAGTGTTAAACAAAACATAGAAAAAAAGATCAAGATTGAAGGGGAACAGTTTACAGAAATCTCATTAAAATTTTTACATAAAACAAACAGTGGTGAGAGATAATAAAAAGTATATTGTAGCCTTTTTTGAGGAAATGTTTAACTTTTAGGAAGTTCTCGGCGGTCCCAAAAATCTAAACAAAAGCCTGGACCGCCGACTGTTTTTTTGTGGATTTTTTTTTTGAGGCTGGAAGATAGCCACCCCAAAGAGTGCCGAATAAAAATATAGGGCTCCCGAGGACCGGAACACCCTTAGCCCCCTGGACTACCTGCAATCGCTACATCGAGATTTTTCAATAACCACAAAAACAAAAGGTCACAGTGAGTTCACTCAATTTTTTTCAGACCAATTGTTACAAAAAGGATTTTAAAGAAAAAATTTACAAAACAAATTTGGATAAAGAATAGAAACGTGGAATTATTGATATTGTTTTGAAATTATTATTATTGTTTTTTGAGGAATATAACAAAGAACCGTAGTATAGTTTAAGTAAATTTAATTAATTTATATATTTATTGGATTTTTCTCTTGCATATTTATTTATTTATATATATATTTTTTTATTTAGTTTTTTTATATATATAAAGTTTCTTGAGTTAAAATTCTTTAACAGATGCAATAATTATTTGCTTTAAAATTAGGTTGGATTTTTTTTTGTAAGCGATCCAGATCGGTTGTTTTGTGAGGTTGGTTATTTTTGTATTTTTTAATATAATACCCTCAGTCATACTCCTCCACAGAGCTCTTTAGAGGCATGTCAGTTAGCGTAAAAATTTGGTTATATTGTTTTGTTTACCTTTTTTTGTACCGCCTCACTGAAACGGAATTATCTTCGTCGCCTTTCTTATTGTTTTTTTTGCTCTGTTAAAATTTTGTTTTATTTTGTACTTTTAGTTCTTTTTTGTTATACACTAGTATAACCGTTATATTTTTATAGGATAAAATACGCATATACATAGAAGATTGTTTCATGATTGTAAAATAAACATAAAATTAATGTTGAAACTGTTCAGATTTCTTTTTGTGTTTTGGTAAAAACCAAAACATGATGGTTAAGAGGTTTATTTTCAGGGGTGCGGACGGCGGCTAAAAATATTTCGGTGAAGATGGTATGATTTGAAACCGATCATCCGCCATCTTGGGGGAATCCAGAAAATGGCCCAGAATTCACATGGTTGGGTGGGTAATGGCCTCACTGCAACATCTGCAGTGCTCTTGAAGTGGTAATTTTGTCCGTCCGCTGTCTTTAAATTTGTTAGATTTTTTTCGAAATTATTTCTCCCGGCCTGATCTGTGTTTTTTGTTCGCAGGTGAGGTTAAGTTTCGGTGACAAGTCCCCCCCCCCCCCCCCGTTTGACGAGCTAACGCTGTGCAATGCAAGCAAGCCATGTCCCTGGAACTTAACATTCCCATACCTTCCCTTCCTCAACATTCCTTTCCCAAAATTCCTACCTCTTCCTAATTCCTTCCTCTCCACCTTACCGACGCTCCCTTCCTCTTGCCTTGCAACACCCCTCTTCTTGCCTTTCAACAGGATTTTTTTTGTCTTCATCACTTCTTGTCAGCTTCTTGAGTGTGCGATTGGCATGTCGGTGAAGTAAGCATAACAAATGTCAGCATCTCAACTTTTTCTTTGAGTTCTTGTCGCATGCACATGAGTTCTATACAATTTAAAAGTTTTTGTGACCTTTAGTCCAAATGCGTTTCGCCCAGGTACAACAGTTGGGCTCATCAGTTAGATGCTGTTGTACCCTTCTAAGACGCAAAATTTTGGTCGATGACTACCGACACTTGTAAAATTTACAGCGTGAATACACTGTGAATTCTAATTTTAGGGGAATTCGTTTGAATTCATGCACCTAAAAATATACATGTATAAATATACATATATACACCCGTGGTCTGGTTGAAGTTTATGAAGCTTGTTTTTGTGGACTTTATTGAATTAAATTCAATTTAAAAGTTTTTGTGACCTTTAGTCCAAATGCGTTTCGCCCAGGTACAACAGTTGGGCTCATCAGTTAGATGCTGTTGTACCCTTCTAAGACGCAAAATTTTGGTCGATGACTACCGACACTTGTAAAATTTACAGCGTGAATACACTGTGAATTCTAATTTTAGGGGAATTCGTTTGAATTCATGCACCTAAAAATATACATGTATAAATATACATATATACACCCGTGGTCTGGTTGAAGTTTATGAAGCTTGTTTTTGTGGACTTTATTGAATTAAATTCAATTTAAAAGTTTTTGTGACCTTTAGTCCAAATGCGTTTCGCCCAGGTACAACAGTTGGGCTCATCAGTTAGATGCTGTTGTACCCTTCTAAGACGCAAAATTTTGGTCGATGACTACCGACACTTGTAAAATTTACAGCGTGAATACACTGTGAATTCTAATTTTAGGGGAATTCGTTTGAATTCATGCACCTAAAAATATACATGTATAAATATACATATATACACCCGTGGTCTGGTTATAGTTTATGAAGCTTGTTTTTGTGGACTTTATTGAATTAAATTCAATTTAAAAGTTTTTGTGACCTTTAGTCCAAATGCGTTTCGCCCAGGTACAACAGTTGGGCTCATCAGTTAGATGCTGTTGTACCCTTCTAAGACGCAAAATTTTGGTCGATGACTACCGACACTTGTAAAATTTACAGCGTGAATACACTGTGAATTCTAATTTTAGGGGAATTCGTTTGAATTCATGCACCTAAAAATATACATGTATAAATATACATATATACACCCGTGGTCTGGTTGAAGTTTATGAAGCTTGTTTTTGTGGACTTTATTGAATTAAATTCAATTTAAAAGTTTTTGTGACCTTTAGTCCAAATGCGTTTCGCCCAGGTACAACAGTTGGGCTCATCAGTTAGATGCTGTTGTACCCTTCTAAGACGCAAAATTTTGGTCGATGACTACCGACACTTGTAAAATTTACAGCGTGAATACACTGTGAATTCTAATTTTAGGGGAATTCGTTTGAATTCATGCACCTAAAAATATACATGTATAAATATACATATATACACCCGTGGTCTGGTTGAAGTTTATGAAGCTTGTTTTTGTGGACTTTATTGAATTAAATTCAATTTAAAAGTTTTTGTGACCTTTAGTCCAAATGCGTTTCGCCCAGGTACAACAGTTGGGCTCATCAGTTAGATGCTGTTGTACCCTTCTAAGACGCAAAATTTTGGTCGATGACTACCTGACAGTTTTCCAAAATAGTTCTGCATGATTTCACTGAAAAAAATTGATTTAAAAAATTGAGATGCCAACTTCACGCCAGCATATCATTTCTCGAAAAATCATATATAAATATTTTTTTCGGGTGTAAGAAACCCTGTCTAAGAGTTCCTGATACCTAAAAAAAATAGTTTTTTGGAAATCAGACCGACAAAAAATTAAAACAAAAAATTAAATTTCCATAAAAATAAAATTACATGTATGCCCAAAAAGCTAGGTAACCCAAATTGGGATCGTAAATTTTATTCTTTTGATTTAAACGGCTTGCCTGAATATGTTTCTAATAAAATCCTGAATTTTTTTTACTTCTAACACTATTCTAACAGAAGTTACGAATTTTTTTTCTAATTTGTGAGGTGCTTTTTCACGACTTTTTGGTAAATGACCTTGGGATGCTGGCTTTTTTCAGGAGTTCCAACTCATTTATCGATTTAATCACATAGATATAATGTATTTACAAAATAATCTGTGATGTTCCCGTTTCTAACGATTTTGTAACAAAAAATATGATTTTTTTGTAGTTTTTAGACCGCTTTTTCACGACGTTTGGTAAAAGACCTTGGGATGCTGGCTTTTTTAGGAGTTCCAGCTCATTTATCGATTTCAACATATAGATATAATGTGTTTACAAAATAGTCCGTGAAGTTTCCGTTTCTAACGCTTTTCTAACAAAAATATGATTTTTTTAATAGTTTTTAGACCGCTTTTTCACGACTTTTGGTAAATGACCTTGGGATGCTGGCTTTTTTTAGGAGTTCTAGCTCATTAATCGATTTCAACATATAGACATAATGTGTTTTGACATGTATTTGAATTAATAAATATTTCATCCTATCTTTCCTTATGTTATAACCTTTATTTATAATACATAGAATTGTCATATGTTTAGTTGTCATCTGGAGACGAAATAAAGTCATTCTTATTTTTGGAGTTTAACAACGTGGTCGACTTTTCATTGAGGTTAGAATTTAACAGTGGCGACGAGGATTTTTAAACATTAAGGAAAATCTGTAGCGATGGAAACCACACAAGTTTTAATTGATGCAATAACAACGGCACTAAAGAACATACAAGTTCAACCAACAGAAAGTGCAAGTAACCTACATTTTGACCCTTACAACGAAAGCGAAGAACCATTCCCAAATTACATAAAACGTCTCGAAAATTACCTCGCTCTACGAAACATCACTGACCTCACAAAAAAGCGGCAAGTATTAATAAATTGCATAGGTGCCAAATACTATCAGCTTTTATCGAGTTTGACAGCTCCAGATGAACCAGATACAAAATCCTATGATGCCCTTACCGAACTCCTAAAGAATCACTTGAGTCCAAAACCCAACGAAATTACTGAACAACACAAATTCTTACTGAGGTTACAACACGAAGGCGAATCAGTAGAAAGTTTTTTAGCTGAATTAAAGAAATTGAGTTTTTATTGTAATTTTGCATGTGAATCATGTAAAAAATCTACCCTTGCTACTCATTTGCGATCTCAGTTTATCAGAGGACTTAGAGATTCAGACATAAAAGAGAGACTTCTTCAAGAAAAAGGCCTTACCCTAGACAAGGCCCTTTCAACTGCAATGGGAATAGAATCATCTAAAACCGAGAGCCGCACAATGAATAATATTCAGCAAATACAAATCAGGGGACAAGCATGGGGATTGGCACATGAGAATCAAACCACCGCTTATGCGAATGCTAGAAGGACTAATCATAATTACAAGAACCCCAGACCGAAAGGAGAATCACATGTTTTCGTTGTGGGAAACCAGACCATATGGCAAACAAGTGTAGAGCGACGAACTTGTTTTGTAAAAGGTGTCATAAGACAGGGCACACTACGTCTGTTTGTATTAATTGGAGATCATCTCCGAGAGATGCGAATGTTTAACAAGTGATAACAGATGATGAAGATGATAATTACACAGATGGAAATCATCCACATGAAATAAATGCACTAACCTTGGCCAACAAAGAAAGTGAAGCTATACATGCCTTAAAAGTACACAGAAGCTGTGTTGATACTCACGGTGGTAAGTACTTTATCAACCTTAAAATTAATGGAGTTCCTTTCGACATGGAATTAGACACCGGAGCAGCAATATCAGTAATGAATTTTAATACATTTAGAAACCATTGGCCAAATGCCAAAAAAAACCGACTAAAGTTATGCTCAAAACATACAACAATGATATTTTTCCAGCACTTGATAAGTCCGAGGTAGAAATTCAATGCGATAAAAAAAATTACGGCAAATTTATACTTAGTACAAGGAAAATTTGACTCATTAATGGGGCGAGAGTGGGTAAATGCTCTAAACTTACTGGGAATAAACGCAGTTAATACGTCTGCTGAAAACGGAGATGTGGAAAGGATGAAACAGAAGATTTTCGATGAATTTAAAGACTTTTTCCAGCATAAAGTGGGTACCATCCCAGACTTCAAGGGCGTTTTGAAGTTACGCGAAGGGCACCCATTTTTGTAAAAGCAAGGGAAGCACCATATGCTATACGCCCCCTAATTGAGGAGGAGATCAGACGATTGGAAAAGCAAGGCATCTTGGAGAAGGTCGAGCATTCCGATTGGGGAACCCCTATTGTACCCGTCATTAAGGCAGATAAATCAGTTCGTTTATGTGCTGATTATAAGGTGACCTTGAACAAATGTATCATAAACTATAATTATCAAATTGCAAAAATTCAATAGTTATATGATAAGCTAAAAGGTTGTGAGTACTTTTGCACCTTTGACATATTTAAAGCTTATTTACACCTCAGCATGTCGGATGAAAGCGTACTAATGCAAACCATCACAACTACGTTGGGCCTTTACAAGGTTAAGAAACTGATGTTTGGAGTCAAAACAGCCCCAAATATATGGATACGAGTTATGGATAATATACTCCGAGATCTTTAGGGAGTGGCTTGGTTCTTTGATGACATTATAGTGGCGGCAAAGTCACTTGAAGAACTTTTTGAAAGATGTTTGAATTTGTTGAACGTGCTACGAAAATTCAATATACATTTAAATACATCGAAATGTAATTTATTTCAGAAGAGTGTTATATATTTAGGCCATAAAATCGACAAAGATGGCTTGCATAAAACCAAAGACAAAATCGAAGCCATTATAAGTGTTCAACCACCAACTCAGTTAACAGAATTACGTCAATTTCTGGGAATGGTAAATTATTATCATAGATTCATTCCAGATTTATCGACAAAACTACACCCACTTTACAAATTGGTAAGAAAAGATCAAAAATTTGTCTGGACGTCAGAGTGTCAGCATGCATTCGAGGGACTAAAGAACGAGATGATGAGTGATAATGTTCTAATTCCATTTGATGAAAAACTTCCTCTCTTGTTGGCTACAGATGCATCGCCCTTTGGCTTGTCGGCGATATTATCTCATTTAACTGATCTAGGTGAAAGACCGATCGCTTACGCATCTAGAAGTTTAACCAAGGCGGAAACCAACTACAGTCAGTTAGATAAGGAGGCCACTGCAATCTTCTGGGGCCTTCACAAGTTTTTCAATTACTGTTATGGAAGGGACTTTACACTCATAACCGATAACAAGCCTCTTGCTTGTATCCTTCACCCATCGAAAAATCTACCATTACTTACAGCACAGCGACTTTTACATTACGCGCAGTTCCTTAGCGGATTCAAATACACCATTAAACATAGAAACACAACGGAACATACTAATGTTGATTTTCTTTCCAGAAACAATTTAAATATTACCGATGTGAATTCCAGCAACCCGCATGCAATTTATCAACTTTGGAACGAATACTTACCAATCACACACAAGGATATTTTACAACAAATCAAAAATGATAAGGAATTGTGTTTACTTATCATTAAATTACAAAACGGTGAGAATTTAAGAGGCAGGGCGTATGCAAACATGGCCAGTGAACTGATGCTACATGATGGATGCGTGTATCGCGGGATACGTATTATCATACTTTCTTCGTTACGTGCCCAAGTGCTTAATGAGTTACACGTAGCACACATAGGCATTGTCAAAATGAAAGCTTTAGCTAGAAGCTATTGTTTTTGGCCGGGGATCGACCGAGACATAGAGGAGTTGGTGAGAGGCTGTCGGGATTGTGCAAGAGTTTTGAAAGAGCCGACGAAAGTAATCACGCATCCATGGGAGGTTCCAACACAGCCGTGGCAGCGTTTACATATTGGCTTTGCGGGGCCGTTTATGGAGCGCTACTTCTTAGTTATTGTCGATGCCAAAACAAAATGGTTGGAAGTCATTCCAATGAATAAAATAACGAGTTTCCACACTATATGTGCATTAAGAGAAGTATTTGAACGGTTTGGTATTCCAAGGGTTTTAGTTTCTGACAACGGCAGCAACTTTACTTCAAAAGAGTTCCAAGATTTCTTAAAATACAATAATATTTCACACAAACGCACATCGCCAGCTCACCCATCTACAAACGGACAAGCTGAACGTTTTGCTCAGATTTTAAAGAGTGGACTTCGTTCATCCAAAAACGACTCGGGCGATTTTCATACAAAACTACATCGTTTACTGGTCCAGTATAGGAAAACTTCTAGTTCAACTACAGGTAAAAGTCCAGCCAAAATGTTGTTCAAGTTCACCTACCGAACCAAATTGGATATGTTACGACCATCCCTTATGGAAAACGAAAGATCATTGGAGTGCCACAGAAACTTCAAGATAGGCGACCTAGTTCAAGTTCGTTTCTACCAAGATAAGGAATGTAAATGGACATTTGGGAAGGTTATCCAACGAGATGGTCACCTTCATTATATCGTAGATGTCGATGGTACATCATATCGGAGGCATATCGATCAGATGAGGACTACATTGGTTGAAGGTAATTTTTCGAACTGTAAACCGATATCTCTCCCAACAGAATCCTCTGTTGAAAGAACAAAAACAAAAAGTGATGTTACACAAGACGGGGAAGTCAAGGAAGATGACGTAAATTCAACTAACAAAGCAGTGGACATTCCAAGCACTTTAGAACACGAAGAAAAGGACACCCTGACTCAGAAGCGTCGACTAAACAAACAACTGAGAGAGATTCTAGGCAGCAACCAGCGGTATAGTTGAGAAGATCAACCAGAATGCGGACTCAAACTGTGCGGTATCAGGCTATTTAATATTTAGTGGGGAAGACTGACATGTATTTGAATTAATAAATGTATCATCCTATCTTTCCTTATGTTATAACCTTTAATTATAAAACATAGAATTTTCATATGTTTAGTTGTAATCTGGAGATGAAATAAAGTCATTCTAATTTTTGGAGTTTAACAACGTGGCCGACTTTTCATTAAGGTTAAAATTTAACATGTTTACAAAATAATCCGTGAAGTTCCTGTTTCTAACGCTTTTCTAACAAAAAATATGATTTTTTTTTTAAATTTTTAGACCGCTTTTTCACGACTTTTGGTAAATGACCTTGGGATGCTGGCTTTTCTTAGGAGTTCCAGCCCATTTATCGATTTCAACATATAGATATAATGTGTTTACAAAATAGTCCGTGATGATGCTGAGGTTAGCTCGTCGGTGTCCAGGGTGTATCAATAAGAAAGCGAAAACTTTTGATTTTAGAAGTAGCGAACTCCAAATCTTTTATTATTTTTCTTAAACTTAACAATGTATTGCATATAATACTTCAATTTAACATTTTCTTTTTAACAATCAAAATTTAATGAATAGAAAATTAAATTAACAATTGGTTTCATTCAATATATTTTAATTCAAACTTCAACTTAGGACTAGGTCTGTGGGGTTCCTAAGAAACCGTCCACGACTAAACGTGTGGCCTATCGCCGGTCTGTGGTGATGTATTCTTCAAAGCAAAACGCTCCACGACATAAGCTGGTGGCCTATTGCCGGTCTAGCGATTCTCTACGATGGACAACGGAGAGAAAAGCTGACATAAACGGTTGAGCAGAGCTCGGCCTGTAATTCCTCCTTACTTAAATGAAGGGACTACGGCATAAACAGTTGAGTATAAACTCGGTCTACAGTATTGCTTAAAGAAGCAATAGATGCGACATAAACGGGTCTGTGGCGTGTACTCTGTAAAGTAATCAATCCACGACATGAACTGGTGGCCTATGGCCGGTCTAGCGATTCTCTATGACCAACAGCGGAGAGAAAAGCCGACATGAACGGTTGAGCAGAGCTCGGCCTGTAATTCCCCCTTACTTAAATGAAGGGACTACGGCATAAACAGTTGAGTATAAACTCGGTCTATAGTATTGCTTAAAGAAGCAATAGCTGCGACATAAACGGGTCTGTGGTGTGTACTCTGTTAAGTAAACAATCCACGACATGAACTGGTGGCCTATGGCCGGTCTAGCGATTCTCTACGACCAACAGCGGAGAGAAAAGCCGACATAAACGGTGAGCAGGGCTCTTTCACGGTATAAATACTAAAAATAAATTTAAAGCTGCTGACTGGTATTCCCATACAGTATGCCTTAAAGCGAGAGACGAATTCCTTGGTGCATTTGATTAGCACCGAAACCACTGGCGGAGATTTCGAATCTGATTTTCGGTGTATTTTACACTCCTCCTTATGTATATTTCTTGAAAGACACAGTGTGAATTGAAAGATAAAATGCAAATTTACCTATAAATATTTCATTATTGTGTTCTTTTGTCGGTTGCTAATGTGTTTGCTATTGCAAGTGGTTTGGAGGTCTATTTCAATGGCTAAGGGGCCCAGGGTTGGCGGGTGTTGTCGGTGGTTGTTTTTGTTGAGTGTGGTGGAATGTGGAATGCCTTGGTCTATGGTGATTGATGATGTCATTGTGTATGATGTGGTGTGGAATGGCTCCGTCGGTGGCGGTCGGCGGTGTTCTGGTGTATGAATGGAAGTAGGAGGACTCGGTTGGCGGCGGGTAAATTGTATGGCGGCGGTTATTTCATCAATCGATGCTTAATCGGGTGATGAAATTGTTGTTGCACAGTGATGATTCCTAGAGTGAATGTGCGCATTGGGTGGCGGGCGGAAGGTGGAATGTTGTAACTTCGTTACATTCCCCCCTACTTAATGTGACGAGGACTTTCTCGTCAAAAAGGTATTCGGTGGTAGGTTTTTTTTTTTTTTTTTTTAATTTATAAAGTATTTAATACATAACTTTTCTGTATATAAAAAAAACTTTAACAATTCATTTCTCTTATATAAATAACCAAAAAAAATTGAAATCATGACGGTCTGCATGATGATTTAATTTAGTTTCACATCGATATATTTCCTCTGATTTCGGAAACTTAGTTTGGCGCGGGTACCTCTTCTGTTCATGCGGACGTGGACGGGTCCCCAAGGGCGTTGAATAACGAAGGCCTGGTGGTGCCTGGCACTCTGTAGCGTTATACTCTTGAATGGGTCAATGGGTATTCCTGGTCGATCGGTGTTGCTTATAGTGGACGGGATTGTGGGTACGGTAGCTGGTTTTTGTCTTATTGCTGCAACTTGGGCGGAGGTTTGTCCCAGGCGACATGATGAACTGCCCCCTTTCAATAACTGCGCGCATTTCGGGGTTTTCTGCTGTGAAGTGGAGGCAAAAGGCGGCAAAACTGTGGAGATAGTTCCAAAGGCGATGATTGGCGGATCACTGCTTCTAGGGCTTACGCAAGGTGCTGAAGTACCCGATTGCGACGAGGGTTGACGGATTTGGTACGCGGCTTCAACGGTCAGTCTGCTGCAACTCGAAAGAGGTACTTCGGGTAACGGGGTGCCAGGTGGTTCGGGTTTTGGTTTAGCGTCTGGTGGGATTCGAATGGTCCAGGCTTCTTCTGCTTTCTTGCGTCGCCGCCGTAACTTTCTTAAACAAGAAGCAGGTGACATGAGTTGAGCGGCTTCCAAGTCAGGATGCGGAGTCTTTCGTCTTACTCGCCGTTTGGTATGCTTCCTTATCTTCTGCTGCTTAGTCTGTTGAAGACAGGGTTCGGTTGCGACCTCGGCGTGGCTGGTATATTGGCTAGCCGATTGACTAACGCCTATACGAATTGGTTTCGGTTTTCTGGTCGGAATTTTCTGTTCCGAAAAAGGATAGGCAACACGTTCGGGTGAAGATAGCCGGTGGAATATCGGGCTAGTCAAACGCTGCTTCTGTGACCTCTGTCTCGGGCTTTGGTGGACACCGGTTCGAGGCTCTGTAGGCTTGATCTTCCCTAACTTGGCACGTTCTGAATCCATGTTTTGGTTTAAGAAGCGGTTTGGCTTGCGGACTGGTAGTGACTCTAGCTGTCTTACAAAGTGGATGGCTGATCGGTAACTGAAGTTGCTGGGCTGTAATTGGGGTGCTGGTTGTGGCTGCACGTCGGAATGCCTTAAACTGTTTGTGGTTGGTACTCGACTGGCTGACTTGTTGGTAATAAAATTTACCTTACCTCCTATGGATAACTGCACGCCTGCTCGGCTAAACAAATCCATTCCTAGCAACGCATTCTCAAACAGCGAAGGGAGATACGTTATCTCGCTCGTCAGTGAGGTCTCTCCGAGGCAGACACTGGCGGTGTAGTGCTCCGTCGTGATGACCGGGTCTCCATTAGCCATATGAATAGTTCTATTATACTCTCGAATAGGTAATATTAGTTCCCGGAATGTTTGCCTCAGTGAATAACCAACGAAGGTTTTAGCAGAACCAGTATCAATTAAGGCGGAGAATTCCTTGTCACCCACTCTGATGGGGACGAAACAGCGGGGGTCAAGCTCAGGTGGATTATTTATTACGGACACAGGATGTTGGTGGCATGAACAACCTTTAGTTAGCCTACCGACTACCCCGCAAAATGAACAAAACAAACGGAACGGTCGGTGGCACGTCTCTTTGCGGTGACCCCTACTCTTACAATTCCAACAGTGTGTGTTGCGGTCGTACGGCACGTTGGATGGTGGAACTCGGGGTGTCGGTGGAGTGTGAACGATCGGTGATGGGCGGGCGTTACGATGATCGTTCTTGATCGCTTCCAACTCCTCGGCTAAATAGGCCAGCTCATCCAGAGACTCAAAATCCTTGCGACGAATGTAGTACCTGTACTCGGGCCTCATGTAACCAAATATTCTATCAATATTCTCGGCTGCTGACATTTGCTGGTGTTGATGCAACAAGTGTTGGACGGCGAGAATATAATCCTTGGTCTTTTCTTGTGGCCCTTGTCGTTTGCGTAAGATTTCTTCTTCTAAACGGTGCAAGTATCGGGCAGGTAAGAAGTGTCCTATAAAAGCTATTCGGAAATCTGCCCATGAGAAGAAACTATCCCTTTTTATGCGCATCCATTCCAGTGCACTACCCCGGAATATTTCAGGCAACGTTCGCAGTACATCGTTAAGCGGAATATCGTAGCATCTTGTTAACTCAGTTAGCCTTTCCAGGAATTCTAGGGGGTTTCCGGAAGAGTCAAAACGGAGTCCCCACTTGCGGACGGTATCCATAACTTCAGCTTCGTAGCTGAGAGTCCGTCGGCTTGAAGGAGGCGGGTGCTGGATATTTTGTATCTCGGGCAGCGTATTCTGAGATCGGTTCGGGCTGTGGGCTCGGCGCTGGTTTAACTGGTATAGGTCCTTGTGCGTCGATGGCGGGGCAACTGGTGGTGGTCTAGGCGGTTGTCGGATCGGTGGCACGTTGAAGCTGGTTTCTTCGTACAGAGGGGAGGCGGTTTCCGGGACTGGACTTGTTTGCCTCGAGTTTGGGACGGTGTTCAATGTCGGTGGTGCGGTGGGTTTGCTAGTGAAGTGAGGTTCCGTCTGTGAATCATCTTCCAACCTTTGCTCCACTATTTCTTCCCATTTCTCGCAGAGGTTTTGAGTCGAGCCATGAGCTTGGACCTTTTTGAGATGTACGCTCAAACGCTGGCGTAAATCTTTCACCCTCCCATCTGTGTCCAGGTGAAGATGCTCTAGTGTCTCGACTAATTCAGCTTTTTTCATGTAATGGACAAATCCCAGATTCTTGAGAATGTTCTAGTCGTCCATGTCGGTTCCTAATTGGTTCTCCTCTAAATCGTTCCCTGGTCGGTTCTGGTTCTCCTCTTCATCGGTCATGTTCCGGCGGTCGGATAAAAATATATAATTCAAGCTGGATCGGCGGTTATCGGTGGTACCTCTCGAAGGCTCCTGGTCGGTCGGCGGTTGGAGTTCGGTTGAGTCTTCTAAAGGTCCCTGCTCGGGCGTAAATTTGTGATGCTTTTTTGTGTAGATGCTGAGGTTAGCTCGTCGGTGTCCAGGGTGTATCAATAAGAAAGCGAAAACTTTTGATTTTAGAAGTAGCGAACTCCAAATCTTTTATTATTTTTCTTAAACTTAACAATGTATTGCATATAATAATTCAATTTAACATTTTCTTTTTAACAATCAAAATTTAATGAATAGAAAATTAAATTAACAATTGGTTTCATTTAATATATTTTAATTCAAACTTCAACTTAGGACTAGGTCTGTGGGGTTCATAAGAAACCGTCCACGACTATACGTGTGGCCTATTGCCGGTCTGTGGTGTTGTACTCTTCAAAGCAAAACGCTCCACGACATAAACTGGTGGCCTATTGCCGGTCTAGCGATTCTCTACGATGGACAACGGAGAGAAAAGCTGACATAAACGGTTGAGCAGAGCTCGGCCTGTAATTCCTCCTTACTTAAATGAAGGGACTACGGCATAAACAGTTGAGTATAAACTCGGTCTACAGTATTGCTTAAAGAAACAATAGATGCGACATAAACGGGTCTGTGGCGTGTACTCTGTAAAGTAAACAATCCACGACATGAACTGGTGGCCTATGGCCGGTCTAGCGATTCTCTATGACCAACAGCGGAGAGAAAAGCCGACATGAACGGTTGAGCAGAGCTCGGCCTGTAATTCCCCCTTACTTAAATGAAGGGACTACGGCATAAACAGTTGAGTATAAACTCGGTCTATAGTATTGCTTAAAGAAGCAATAGCTGCGACATAAACGGGTCTGTGGTGTGTACTCTGTTAAGTAAACAATCCACGACATGAACTGGTGGCCTATGGCCGGTCTAGCGATTCTCTACGACCAACAGCGGAGAGAAAAGCCGACATAAACGGTGAGCAGGGCTCTTTCACGGTATAAATACTAAAAATTAATTTCAAGCTGCTGACTGGTATTCCCATACAGTATGCCTTAAAGCGAGAGACGAATTCCTTGGTGCGTTTGATTAGCACCGAAACCACTGGCGGAGATTTCGAATCTGATTTTCGGTGTATTTTACACTCCTCCTTATGTATATTTCTTGAAAGACACAGTGTGAATTGAAAGATAAAATGCAAATTTACCTATAAATATTTCATTATTGTGTTCTTTTGTCGGTTGCTAATGTGTTTGCTATTGCAAGTGGTTTGGAGGTCTATTTCAATGGCTAAGGGGCCCAGGGTTGGCGGGTGTTGTCGGTGGTTGTTTTTGTTGAGTGTGGTGGAATGTGGAATGCCTTGTTCTATGGTGATTGATGATGTCATTGTGTATGATGTGGTGTGGAATGGCTCCGTCGGTGGCGGTCGGCGGTGTTCTGGTGTATGAATGGAAGTAGGAGGACTCGGTTGGCGGCGGGTAAATTATATGGCGGCGGTTATTTCATCAATCGATGCTTAATCGGGTGATGAAATTGTTGTTGCACAGTGATGATTCCTAGAGTGAATGTGCGCATTGGGTGGCGGGCGGAAGGTGGAATGTTGTAACTTCGTTACATTCCCCCCCTACTTAATGTGACGAGGACTTTCTCGTCAAAAAGGTATTCGGTGGTAGGTTTTTTTTTTTTTTTTTTTTTTTTTAATTTATAAAGTATTTAATACATAACTTTTCTGTATATAAAAAAAACTTTAACAATTCATTTCTCTTATATAAATAACCAAAAAAATTGAAATCATGACGGTCTGCATGATGATTTAATTTAGTTTCACATCGATATATTTCCTCTGATTTCGGAAACTTAGTTTGGCGCGGGTACCTCTTCTGTTCATGCGGACGTGGACGGGTCCCCAAGGGCGTTGAATAACGAAGGCCTGGTGGTGCCTGGCACTCTGTAGCGTTATACTCTTGAATGGGTCAATGGGTATTCCTGGTCGATCGGTGTTGCTTATAGTGGACGGGATTGTGGGTACGGTAGCTGGTTTTTGTCTTATTGCTGCAACTTGGGCGGAGCTTTGTCCCAGGCGACATGATGAACTGCCCCCTTTCAATAACTGCGCGCATTTCGGGGTTTTCTGCTGTGAAGTGGAGGCAAAAGGCGGCAAAACTGTCTAGATAGTTCCAAAGGCGATGATTGGCGGATCACTGCTTCTAGGGCTTACGCAAGGTGCTGAAGTACCCGATTGCGACGAGGGTTGACGGATTTGGTCCGCGGCTTCAACGGTCAGTCTGCTGCATTTCGGAAGAGGTACTTCGGGTAACGGGGTGCCAGGTGGTTCGGGTTTTGGTTTAGCGTCTGGTGGGATTCGAATGGTCCAGGCTTCTTCTGCTTTCTTGCGTCGCCGCCGTAACTTTCTTAAACAAGAAGCAGGTGACATGAGTTGAGCGGCTTCCAAGTCAGGATGCGGAGTCTTTCGTCTTACTCGCCGTTTGGTATGCTTCCTTATCTTCTGCTGCTTAGTCTGTTGAAGACAGGGTTCGGTTGCGACCTCGGCGTGGCTGGTATATTGGCTAGCCGATTGACTAACGCCTATACGAATTGGTTTCGGTTTTCTGGTCGGAATTTTCTGTTCCGAAAAAGGATAGGCAACACGTTCGGGTGAAGATAGCCGGTGGAATATCGGGCTAGTCAAACGCTGCTTCTGTGACCTCTGTCTCGGGCTTTGGTGGACACCGGTTCGAGGCTCTGTAGGCTTGATCTTCCCTAACTTGGCACGTTCTGAATCCATGTTTTGGTTTAAGAAGCGGTTTGGCTTGCGGACTGGTAGTGACTCTAGCTGTCTTACAAAGTGGATGGCTGATCGGTAACTGAAGTTGCTGGGCTGTAATTGGGGTGCTGGTTGTGGCTGCACGTCGGAATGCCTTAAACTGTTTGTGGTTGGTACTCGACTGGCTGACTTGTTGGTAATAAAATTTACCTTACCTCCTATGGATAACTGCACGCCTGCTCGG
The DNA here is from genome assembly GCA_916050605.2 of Platycheirus albimanus. NCBI lineage: Eukaryota > Metazoa > Arthropoda > Insecta > Diptera > Syrphidae > Platycheirus > Platycheirus albimanus. The sequence goes on from OU696696.1 coordinate 210,618,738, forward strand.
CTAAACAAATCCATTCCTAGCAACGCATTCTCAAACAGCGAAGGGAGATACGTTATCTCGCTCGTCAGTGAGGTCTCTCCGAGGCAGACACTGGCGGTGTAGTGCTCCGTCGTGATGACCGGGTCTCCATTAGCCATATAAATAGTTCTATTATACTCTCGAATAGGTAATATTAGTTCCCGGAATGTTTGCCTCAGTGAATAACCAACGAAGGTTTTAGCAGAACCAGTATCAATTAAGGCGGAGAATTCCTTGTCACCCACTCTGATGGGGACGAAACAGCGGGGGTCAAGCTCAGGTGGATTATTTATTACGGACACAGGATGTTGGTGGCATGAACAACCTTTAGTTAGCCTACCGACTACCCCGCAAAATGAACAAAACAAACGGAACGGTCGGTGGCACGTCTCTTTGCGGTGACCCCTACTCTTACAATTCCAACAGTGTGTGTTGCGGTCGTACGGCACGTTGGATGGTGGAACTCGGGGTGTCGGTGGAGTGTGAACGATCGGTGATGGGCGGGCGTTACGATGATCGTTCTTGATCGCTTCCAACTCCTCGGCTAAATAGGCCAGCTCATCCAGAGACTCAAAATCCTTGCGACGAATGTAGTACCTGTACTCGGGCCTCATGTAATCAAATATTCTATCAATATTCTCGGCTGCTGACATTTGCTGGTGTTGATGCAACAAGTGTTGGACGGCGAGAATATAATCCTTGGTCTTTTCTCGTGGCCCTTGTCGTTTGCGTAAGATTTCTTCTTCTAAACGGTGCAAGTATCGGGCAGGTAAGAAGTGTCCTATAAAAGCTATTCGGAAATCTGCCCATGAGAAGAAACTATCCCTTTTTATGCGCATCCATTCCAGTGCACTACCCCGGAATATTTCAGGCAACGTTCGCAGTACATCGTTAAGCGGAATATCGTAGCATCTTGTTAACTCAGTTAGCCTTTCCAGGAATTCTAGGGGGTTTCCGGAAGAGTCAAAACGGAGTCCCCACTTGCGGACGGTATCCATAACTTCAGCTTCGTAGCTGAGAGTCCGTCGGCTTGAAGGAGGCGGGTGCTGGATATTTTGTATCTCGGGCAGCGTATTCTGAGATCGGTTCGGGCTGTGGGCTCGGCGCTGGTTTAACTGGTATAGGTCCTTGTGCGTCGATGGCGGGGCAACTGGTGGTGGTCTAGGCGGTTGTCGGATCGGTGGCACGTTGAAGCTGGTTTCTTCGTACAGAGGGGAGGCGGTTTCCGGGACTGGACTTGTTTGCCTCGAGTTTGGGACGGTGTTCAATGTCGGTGGTGCGGTGGGTTTGCTAGTGAAGTGAGGTTCCGTCTGTGAATCATCTTCCAACCTTTGCTCCACTATTTCTTCCCATTTCTCGCAGAGGTTTTGAGTCGAGCCATGAGCTTGGACCTTTTTGAGATGTACGCTCAAACGCTGGCGTAAATCTTTCACCCTCCCATCTGTGTCCAGGTGAAGATGCTCTAGTGTCTCGACTAATTCAGCTTTTTTCATGTAATGGACAAATCCCAGATTCTTGAGAATGTTCTAGTCGTCCATGTCGGTTCCTAATTGGTTCTCCTCTAAATCGTTCCCTGGTCGGTTCTGGTTCTCCTCTTCATCGGTCATGTTCCGGCGGTCGGATAAAAATATATAATTCAAGCTGGATCGGCGGTTATCGGTGGTACCTCTCGAAGGCTCCTGGTCGGTCGGCGGTCGGAGTTCGGTTGAGTCTTCTAAAGGTCCCTGCTCGGGCGTAAATTTGTGATGCTTTTTTGTGTAGATGCTGAGGTTAGCTCGTCGGTGTCCAGGGTGTATCAATAAGAAAGCGAAAACTTTTGATTTTAGAAGTAGCGAACTCCAAATCTTTTATTATTTTTCTTAAACTTAACAATGTATTGCATATAATAATTCAATTTAACATTTTCTTTTTAACAATCAAAATTTAATGAATAGAAAATTAAATTAACAATTGGTTTCATTTAATATATTTTAATTCAAACTTCAACTTAGGACTAGGTCTGTGGGGTTCATAAGAAACCGTCCACGACTATACGTGTGGCCTATTGCCGGTCTGTGGTGTTGTACTCTTCAAAGCAAAACGCTCCACGACATAAACTGGTGGCCTATTGCCGGTCTAGCGATTCTCTACGATGGACAACGGAGAGAAAAGCTGACATAAACGGTTGAGCAGAGCTCGGCCTGTAATTCCTCCTTACTTAAATGAAGGGACTACGGCATAAACAGTTGAGTATAAACTCGGTCTACAGTATTGCTTAAAGAAACAATAGATGCGACATAAACGGGTCTGTGGCGTGTACTCTGTAAAGTAAACAATCCACGACATGAACTGGTGGCCTATGGCCGGTCTAGCGATTCTCTATGACCAACAGCGGAGAGAAAAGCCGACATGAACGGTTGAGCAGAGCTCGGCCTGTAATTCCCCCTTACTTAAATGAAGGGACTACGGCATAAACAGTTGAGTATAAACTCGGTCTATAGTATTGCTTAAAGAAGCAATAGCTGCGACATAAACGGGTCTGTGGTGTGTACTCTGTTAAGTAAACAATCCACGACATGAACTGGTGGCCTATGGCCGGTCTAGCGATTCTCTACGACCAACAGCGGAGAGAAAAGCCGACATAAACGGTGAGCAGGGCTCTTTCACGGTATAAATACTAAAAATTAATTTCAAGCTGCTGACTGGTATTCCCATACAGTATGCCTTAAAGCGAGAGACGAATTCCTTGGTGCGTTTGATTAGCACCGAAACCACTGGCGGAGATTTCGAATCTGATTTTCGGTGTATTTTACACTCCTCCTTATGTATATTTCTTGAAAGACACAGTGTGAATTGAAAGATAAAATGCAAATTTACCTATAAATATTTCATTATTGTGTTCTTTTGTCGGTTGCTAATGTGTTTGCTATTGCAAGTGGTTTGGAGGTCTATTTCAATGGCTAAGGGGCCCAGGGTTGGCGGGTGTTGTCGGTGGTTGTTTTTGTTGAGTGTGGTGGAATGTGGAATGCCTTGTTCTATGGTGATTGATGATGTCATTGTGTATGATGTGGTGTGGAATGGCTCCGTCGGTGGCGGTCGGCGGTGTTCTGGTGTATGAATGGAAGTAGGAGGACTCGGTTGGCGGCGGGTAAATTATATGGCGGCGGTTATTTCATCAATCGATGCTTAATCGGGTGATGAAATTGTTGTTGCACAGTGATGATTCCTAGAGTGAATGTGCGCATTGGGTGGCGGGCGGAAGGTGGAATGTTGTAACTTCGTTACATTCCCCCCCTACTTAATGTGACGAGGACTTTCTCGTCAAAAAGGTATTCGGTGGTAGGTTTTTTTTTTTTTTTTTTTTTTTTTTTTTTTTTTTTTTTTAATTTATAAAGTATTTAATACATAACTTTTCTGTATATAAAAAAAACTTTAACAATTCATTTCTCTTATATAAATAACCAAAAAAATTGAAATCATGACGGTCTGCATGATGATTTAATTTAGTTTCACATCGATATATTTCCTCTGATTTCGGAAACTTAGTTTGGCGCGGGTACCTCTTCTGTTCATGCGGACGTGGACGGGTCCCCAAGGGCGTTGAATAACGAAGGCCTGGTGGTGCCTGGCACTCTGTAGCGTTATACTCTTGAATGGGTCAATGGGTATTCCTGGTCGATCGGTGTTGCTTATAGTGGACGGGATTGTGGGTACGGTAGCTGGTTTTTGTCTTATTGCTGCAACTTGGGCGGAGCTTTGTCCCAGGCGACATGATGAACTGCCCCCTTTCAATAACTGCGCGCATTTCGGGGTTTTCTGCTGTGAAGTGGAGGCAAAAGGCGGCAAAAGTGTCTAGATAGTTCCAAAGGCGATGATTGGCGGATCACTGCTTCTAGGGCTTACGCAAGGTGCTGAAGTACCCGATTGCGACGAGGGTTGACGGATTTGGTCCGCGGCTTCAACGGTCAGTCTGCTGCATTTCGGAAGAGGTACTTCGGGTAACGGGGTGCCAGGTGGTTCGGGTTTTGGTTTAGCGTCTGGTGGGATTCGAATGGTCCAGGCTTCTTCTGCTTTCTTGCGTCGCCGCCGTAACTTTCTTAAACAAGAAGCAGGTGACATGAGTTGAGCGGCTTCCAAGTCAGGATGCGGAGTCTTTCGTCTTACTCGCCGTTTGGTATGCTTCCTTATCTTCTGCTGCTTAGTCTGTTGAAGACAGGGTTCGGTTGCGACCTCGGCGTGGCTGGTATATTGGCTAGCCGATTGACTAACGCCTATACGAATTGGTTTCGGTTTTCTGGTCGGAATTTTCTGTTCCGAAAAAGGATAGGCAACACGTTCGGGTGAAGATAGCCGGTGGAATATCGGGCTAGTCAAACGCTGCTTCTGTGACCTCTGTCTCGGGCTTTGGTGGACACCGGTTCGAGGCTCTGTAGGCTTGATCTTCCCTAACTTGGCACGTTCTGAATCCATGTTTTGGTTTAAGAAGCGGTTTGGCTTGCGGACTGGTAGTGACTCTAGCTGTCTTACAAAGTGGATGGCTGATCGGTAACTGAAGTTGCTGGGCTGTAATTGGGGTGCTGGTTGTGGCTGCACGTCGGAATGCCTTAAACTGTTTGTGGTTGGTACTCGACTGGCTGACTTGTTGGTAATAAAATTTACCTTACCTCCTATGGATAACTGCACGCCTGCTCGGCTAAACAAATCCATTCCTAGCAACGCATTCTCAAACAGCGAAGGGAGATACGTTATCTCGCTCGTCAGTGAGGTCTCTCCGAGGCAGACACTGGCGGCGTAGTGCTCCGTCGTGATGACCGGGTCTCCATTAGCCATATGAATAGTTCTATTATACTCTCGAATAGGTAATATTAGTTCCCGGAATGTTTGCCTCAGTGAATAACCAACGAAGGTTTTAGTAGAACCGGTATCAATTAAGGCAGAGAATTCCTTGTCACCCACTCTGATGGGGACGAAACAGCGGGGGTCAAGCTCAGGTGGATTATTTATTACGGACACAGGATGTTGGTGGCATGAACAACCTTTAGTTAGCCTACCGACTACCCCGCAAAATGAACAAAACAAACGGAACGGTCGGTGGCACGTCTCTTTGCGGTGACCCCTACTCTTACAATTCCAACAGTGTGTGTTGCGGTCGTACGGCACGTTGGATGGCGGAACTCGGGGTGTCGGTGGAGTGTGAACGATCGGTGATGGGCGGGCGTTACGATGATCGTTCTTGATCGCTTCCAACTCCTCGGCTAAATAGGCCAGCTCATCCAGAGTCTCAAAATCCTTGCGACGAATGTAGTACCTGTACTCGGGCCTCATGTTATCAAATATTCTATCAATATTCTCGGCTGCTGACATTTGCTGGTGTTGATGCAACAAGTATAGGACGGCGAGAATATAATCCTTGGTCTTTTCTCGTGGCCCTTGTCGTTTGCGTAGGATTTCTTCTTCTAAACGGTGCAAGTATCGGGCAGGTAAGAAGTGTCCTATAAAAGCTATTCGGAAATCTGCCCATGAGAAGAAACTATCCCTTTTTATGAGCATCCATTCCAGTGCACTACCCCGGAATATTTCAGGCAACGTTCGCAGTACATCGTTAAGCGGAATATCGTAGCATCTTGTTAACTCAGTTAGCCTTTCCAGGAATTCTAGGGGGTTTCCGGAAGAGTCAAAACGGAGTCCCCACTTGCGGACGGTATCCATAACTTCAGCTTCGTAGCTGAGAGTCCGTCGGCTTGAAGGAGGCGGGTGCTGGATATTTTGTATCTCGGGCAGCGTATTCTGAGATCGGTTCGGGCTGTGGGTTCGGCGCTGGTTTAACTGGTATAGGTCCTTGTGCGTCGATGGCGGGGCAACTGGTGGTGGTCTAGGCGGTTGTCGGATCGGTGGCACGTTGAAGCTGGTTTCTTCGTACAGAGGGGAGGCGGTTTCCGGGACTGGACTTGTTTGCCTCGAGTTTGGGACGGTGTTCAATGTCGGTGGTGCGGTGGGTTTGCTAGTGAAGTGAGGTTCCGTCTGTGAATCATCTTCCAACCTTTGCTCCACCATTTCTTCCCATTTATCGCAGAGGTTTTGAGTCGAGCCATGAGCTTGGACCTTTTTGAGATGTACGCTCAAACGCTGGCGTAAATCTTTCACCCTCCCATCTGTGTCCAGGTGAAGATGCTCTAGTGTCTCGACTTATTCAGCTTTTTTCATGTAATGGACAAATCCCAGATTCTTGAGAATGTTCTGGTCGTCCATGTCGGTTCCTAATTGGTTCTCCTCTAAATCGTTCCCTGGTCGGTTCTGGTTCTCCTATTCATCGGTCATGTTGCGGCGGTCGGATAAAAATATATAATTCAAGCTGGATCGGCGGTTATCGGTGGTACCTCTCGGGCGTAAATTTGTGATGCTTTTTTGTGTAGATGCTGAGGTTAGCTCGTCGGTGTCCAGGGTGTATCATTAAGAAAGCGAAAACTTTTGATTTTAGAAGTAGCGAACTCCAAATCTTTTATTATTTTTCTTAAACTTAACAATGTATTGCATATAATAATTCAATTTAACATTTTCTTTTTAACAATCAAAATTTAATGAATAGAAAATTAAATTAACAATTGGTTTCATTTAATATATTTTAATTCAAACTTCAACTTAGGACTAGGTCTGTGGGGTTCATAAGAAACCGTCCACGACTATACGTGTGGCCTATTGCCGGTCTGTGGTGTTGTACTCTTCAAAGCAAAACGCTCCACGACATAAACTGGTGGCCTATTGCCGGTCTAGCGATTCTCTACGATGGACAACGGAGAGAAAAGCTGACATAAACGGTTGAGCAGAGCTCGGCCTGTAATTCCTCCTTACTTAAATGAAGGGACTACGGCATAAACAGTTGAGTATAAACTCGGTCTACAGTATTGCTTAAAGAAACAATAGATGCGACATAAACGGGTCTGTGGCGTGTACTCTGTAAAGTAAACAATCCACGACATGAACTGGTGGCCTATGGCCGGTCTAGCGATTCTCTATGACCAACAGCGGAGAGAAAAGCCGACATGAACTGTTGAGCAGAGCTCGGCCTGTAATTCCCCCTTACTTAAATAAAGGGACTACGGCATAAACAATTGAGTATAAACTCGGTCTATAGTATTGCTTAAAGAAGCAATAGCTGCGACATAAACGGGTCTGTGGTGTGTACTCTGTAAAGTAAACAATCCACGACATGAACTGGTGGCCTATGGCCGGTCTAGCGATTCTCTACGACCAACAGCGGAGAGAAAAGCCGACATAAAAGGTGAGTAGGGCTCTTTCACGGTATAAATACCAAAAAATAATTTAAAGCTGCTGACTGGTATTCCCATACAGTATGCTTTAAAGTGAGAGACGAATTCCTTGGTGCGTTTGATTAGCACCGAAACCACTGGCGGAGATTTCGAATCTGATTTTCGGTGTATTTTACACTCCTCCTTATGTATATTTCTGGAAAGACACAGTGTGAATTGAAAGATAAAATGCAAATTTACCTATAAATATTTCATTATTGTGTTCTTTTGTCGCTTGCTAATGTGTTGGCTATTGCAAGTGGTTTGGAGGTCTATTTCAATGGCTAAGGGGCCCAGGGTTGGCGGGTGTTGTCGGTGGTTGTTTTTGTTGAGTGTGGGGTGAATGTGGAATGTCTTGGTCTATGGTGATTGATGATGTCATTATGTATGATGTGGTGTGGAATTGCTCCATCGGTGGCGGTCAGCGGTGTTCTGGTGTATGAATGGAAGTAGGAGGACTCGGTTGGCGGCGGGTAAATTGTATGGCGGCGGTTATTTCATCAATCGATGCTTAATCGGGTGATGAAATTGTTGTTGCACAGTGATGATTCCTAGAGTGAATGTGCGCATTGGGTGGCGGGTGGAAGGTGGAAAGTCGTTACTTCGTTACAAGTTCCCGTTTCTAACGCTTTTCTTACAGAAAATATGATTTTTTTTATAATTTTTAGACCGCTTTTTCACGACTTTTGGTAAATGACCTTAGGATGCTGGCTTTTTTTAAGATTTCCAGCTCATTTATCGATTTCAACATATAGATATAATGTGTTTACAATATAATCCGTGAAGTTGCCGTTTCTAACGCTTTTCTAAAAAAAATATAATTTTTTTTATAATTTGTAGACCACTTTTTCACGACTTTTGGTAAATGACTTTGGGATGCTGGCTTTTATTAGGAGTTCCAGCTCGTTTAGCGATTTCAACATATATATTATAATGTGTTTACAAAGTAATCCGTGTAGTTCCCGTTTCTAACGCTTTTCTAACAAAATATATGATTTTTTTTATAATTTTTAGACCGCCTTTTCACGACTTTTGGTAAATGACCTTGGGATGCTGGCTTTTCTTAAGAGTTCCAGCTCATTTATCGATTTCAACATATAGATATAATGTGTTTACAAAATAGTCCGTGAAGTTCCCGTTTCTAACGCTTTTCTAACAAAAAATATGATTTTTTTACAATTTTTAGACCGCTTTTTCAAGACTTTTGGTAAATTAGATTGGGATGCTGGCTTTTTTTAGGAGTTCCAGCTCATTTATCGATTTCAGCATATAGATATAATGTGTTTACAATATTATCCATGAAGTTCCCGTTTCTAGCGCTTTTCTAAAAAAAATATAATTTTTTTTATAATTTTTAGACCGCTTTTTCACGACTTTTGGTAAATGACCTTGGGATGCTGGCTTTTTTTAGGAGTTCCAGCTCATTTATCGATTTCAACATATATATATATATAATGTGTTTAGAAAATAATCCTTGAAGTTTCCGTTTTTAACGCTTTTCTAACAAAAAATATGATTTTTTTTATAATTTTTAGACCGCTTTTTCACGACTTTTGGTAAATGACCTTGGGATGCTGGCTTTTTTTTTTGAGTTTGAGCTCATTTATTGATTTCAACATTTAGATATAATGTGTTTACAAAGTAATCCGTGAAGTTCCCGTTTCTTACGGTTTTCTAACAAAAAATATGATTTTTTTTATAATTTTAAGACCGCTTTTTCACGACTTTTGGTAAATGACCGTGGGATGCTGGCTTTTTTTAGGAATTCCAGCTCATTTATTGATTCCAACATATAGACATAATGTGTTTACAAAATAGTCCGTGAAGTTCCCGTTTCTAACGCTTTTCTAACAAAAAATATGATTTTTTTATAATTTTTAGACCGCTTTTTCACGACTTTTGGTAAATTACCTTGGGTTGCTGGCTTTTTTTAGGAGTTCCAGCTCATTTATCGATTTCATCATATAGATATAATGTGTTTACAATATAATCCATGAAGTTTCCGTTTCTAACGCTTTTCTAAAAAAAATATAATTTTTTTTATAATTTGTAGACCGCTTTTTCACGACTTTTGGTAAATGACCTTGGGATGCTATCTTTTTTTAAGAGTTTCAGCTCATTTATCGATTTCAACATATAGATATAATGTGTTTACAAAGTAATCCGTGAAGTTCCCGTTTCTTACGGTTTTCTAAAAAAAAATGATTTTTTTTATAATTTTTAGACCGCTTTTTCACGACTTTTGGTAAATGACCTTGGGATGCTGGCTTTTTTTAGGAGTTCCAGCTCATTTATTGACTTCAACATATAGACATAATGTGTTTACAAAATAATCCGTGAAGTTCCCATTTCTAATGCTTTTCTAACAAAAAATATGATTTTTTTTTATAATTTTTAGACGGCTTTGTCACGACTTTTGGTAAATGACCTTGGGATGCTGGCTTTTTTAGGGGTTCCAGCTCATTTATTGATTTCAACATATAGAAATAATGTGTTTACAAAATAATCCGTGAAGTTACCGTTTTTAACGCTTTTCTAACAAAAATGATCAAAAGGTCATTTACCAAAAGTCGTGAAAAAGCGCACGGAGAGAATTGAAAAATCACCAATTGCGAAATATTCAGTTGCAATTTACAAAACATGTTTTTTTTGTAAATCACGGCGCTTTGATTCGAAACTGATAGAAAAATTGGCAATTTAACTTTCAATTCATCTCAAATTACAACAATTCCTAAGTTTAGATTTACAATTAAAAGTTATAATTCAAGCTTGTGCCCTTCAAAGTAAATTACAACCTTTTTGTCGCAATTTACTACTTCAAGGGAATATTTCCATTTATACTTTTTACCAATCTGGATTTGCTAAAATTTTTTCGTGATTTACAATCACTGAGTATTAAAATCAACTCAAGTGTGTCTGACGGCTAAGTCGAAGGTCCGGAGTTCGATCCCTGCCTCCAACTAATAATTATCTTTTTTTTTTTGGTACTGTCTCTTTTGAGGAAATGTAAAATCCTCGAAAAATAAATCTGGTTAATATTAAAAGTGGATCTTTGTAAGCCATTCGGATTCAGCGGGAAATGATATTCCACCAGAATCCAGAATATCAACGCACATACAGGAATCGTTCAGAATATAAGTCATTAGGCCCTGGCCCCGCTTGTGTCTCCAATAATGCCTTTTTTGTAGTTCTATTATGTACATAGGGAGTACAAGGTTGAATTTCAACTACACATTATATACAATTTCTTACCTTTATTTAAATGATCATCACAAAAAATTGTACATTAGAGGTTAGACGTCCAAAATAAGACGACTATATTTTTCTCGCCAATAAAACATAATCTTAATTCAAAACACCCCTAAAATGTAACTCATATTCAGGTTGCTTCTTATTATTAATTTTGATATCCGACTTGGATGCATCACCATGGCCTAGTAGATGTGTGCTAGGTTGGTATGCAGAGGGTCTCGAGTTCGATTCCTAGAATCAGCCAAGTAAGTAAAAGTTAAATTTTTCAATAAAAAATAATAAATGCTTTTCAATAAATAGAAAACGTTGCTTCTCTCTCAAAGCGATATAATTTGTTACAAATTGAGTAAAATGGGGTTGCAATTTACGACTTTACCACTCATTTTTTCAAAAACATATTTTTGATTCAAAACAAAAAGATGGAAATCTACGACTCGCTTTTTTGCAATTTATAATCGAGTAAATATAAAATTGATACAAATTTGGATCAATTTTCGATTCGCGATGGCAATGTTTTATTTCTCAGGATCGAATTATTGACCCAAAAAAGTGGTAATTTGCTATTTTTGAGTGTCAATATCTTCATTTCGTTCAATTTTGAAAATTGCGAACAAGGAGTCGTAATTTACAAAACCCCGAGCTAGGGTGAGAAACTGCATAAGTTTTTCGTGATTTGCAGCTCATTTTCTTGATCTGATCTAAAAAAATTTTCCGTGCGGTCTAAAAATTATAAAAAAAAATCACATTTTTTTTTAGAAAAGCGTTAGAAACGTGAACTTCACGGATTATTTTGTAAACACATTATATCTATATGTTGATATCGATAAATGAGCTAGAACTCCTAATAAAAGCCAGCATCCCAAGGTCATTTACTAAGAGTCGTGAAAAAGCGGTCTAAAAATTATAAAAAAAATCATATTTTTTGTTAGAAAACCGTTAGAAACGGGAACTTCACGGATTATTTTGTAAACACATTATGTCTATATGTGGAAATCTATAAATGAGCTGGAACTCCTAAAAAAAGCCAGCATCCCAAGGTCATTTACCAAAAGTCGTGAAAAATCGGTCTAAAAATTATAAAAAAATCATATTTTTTGTTAGAAAAGCGTTAGAAATTTGAACTTCACGGATTATTTTGTAAACACATTATATCTATATGTTGAATTCGATAAATGAGCTGAATCTCCTAAAAAAAGCCGGCATCCCAAGGTCATTTACCAAAAGTGAAAAAGCGGTCTAAAAATTATAAAAAAAAATCATATTTTTTGTTAGAAGAGCGTTAGAAACGTAAACTTCACGGATTATTTTGTAAAAACATTATATCTATATGTTGAAATCGATAAATGGGCTGGAGCTCCTAAAAAAAGCCAGCATCCCAAGGTCATTTTCCAAAAGTCGTGAAAAAGCGGTCTAAATATCATAAAAAAAATCATATTTTTTGTTAGAAAGCGTTAGAAACGGGAACTTCACGGATTATTTTGAAAACACATTATATCTATATGTTGAAATCGATAAATGAGCTGAAACTCTTAAAAAAAGCCAGCATCCCAAGGTCATTTACCAAAAGTCGTGAAAAAGCGGTCTAAAAATTATAACAAAAATCATATTTTTTTTTTCATAAAAGCGTTAGAAACGGGAACTTCACGGATTATTTTGTAAACACATTATATCTATATGTTGATATCGATAAATAAGCTAGAACTCCTAAAAAAGCCAGCATGCCAAGGTTATTTACCAAAAGTCGTGAAAAAGCAGTCTAAAAATTATAAAAAATTATATTTTTTGTTAGAAAAGCGTTAGAAACGGGAAGTTCACGGATTATTTTGTAAACGCATTATATCTATATGTTGAAATCGATAAATGCGCTAGATCTCCTAAAAAAGCCAGCATCCCAAGGTCATTTACTCAAAGTTGTGAAAAAGCGGTCTAAAAATTATAAAAAAAATCATATTTTTTGTTAGAAGAGCGTTAGAAACGGGAACTTCACGGATTATTTTGTAAACACATTATATCTATATGTTGAAATCGATAAATGAGCTGGAACTCCTAAAAAAAGCCAGCATCCCAAGGTCATTTCCCATAAGTCGTGAAAAAGCAGTCTAAAAATAATTAAAAAAATCATATTTTTTGTTAGAAAGCGTTAGAAACGGGAACTTCACGGATTATTTTGTAAACACATTATATTTATATGTTGAAATCGATAAATGAGCTGAAACTCTTAAAACAAGCCAGCATCCCAAGGTCATTTACCAAAAGTCGTGAAAAAGCGGTCTAAAAATTATAAAAAAAAAATTATATTTTTTGTTAGAAAAGAGTTAGAAACGGGAACTTCACGGATTATTTTGTAAACACATTATATCTATGTGTTGAAATCAATAAATGAGTTGGAACTCCTAAAAAAAGCCAGCATCCCAAGGTCATTTACCAAAAAGTCTCGAAAAAGCACCTTACAAATTAGAAACAAAAATTCGTAACTTCCGTTAGAATAGTGTTAGAAGTAAAAAAATTCAGGATTTTATTGGAAACATATTCAGGCAGGCCGTTTAAATCAAAAAAATAAAATTTACGATCACAATTTGGGTTACCTAGCTTTTTAGGCATACATGTAATTTTACTTTTATGGAAATTTAATTTTTTGTTTTAATTTTTTTCTGTCCGATTTTCAAAAACCTATTTTTTTTAGGTATGAGGAACTCCTAGACAGGGTTTCTTACACCCGAAAAAAATATTTATATATGATTTTTCGAGAAATGATATGCTGGCGTGAAGTTGGCATCTCACTTTTTTAAATCAATTTTTTTTCAGGGAAATCATGCAGAACTATTTTGGAAAACTATCAGGAACTAGAGAACTCATGTGCATGACACAAGAACTCCAAAAAAGTTGAGATGCTGACATTTGTAAGGCTTACTTCACGGACATGCGACTGGCCAGGTATGGTGCAGGCGCAGTACCAAACATCAAGACTTTTAATTTGAAAAGTTTGATCGGTAATGTTGGAGCCTCCCGCCAAAATAAAAGTTGATAGTAGGCATCTTTTCTATGGATTTGGATCTGCATTATACATCTCTTCAGTGTCAGCTGAAAAGATAATTTTGTTGATCCTCCACTTAAACACTATTGCGATAATATCTCTCTGCGTTTTAGGTCCCGTCATACGATGATCGTTTAAAGACCTTCCGTCCGAAGTCTCAAACGAAGCGTTGAAGACCACTCACAACTTAGTGGTTGTGCTGGACTCTTTAAGGACTGTGTGATGGGGCACAACGCAGTGGAATGGTGACCTGAGTGTGGTATCTTTGGAAATATCAAATTCTTCCATCTGGTTGAGTTGAAGGTAGTCCAATATACAGGCATTGTAGTCTTTGTGTAGTGTAGCGTTATTAAGTTACCTTCTTTCCTGTTTGTAAAACATTCCTAGTGCGTTTTGTTGTGTAGATGCAAGAGCTGGGCGCCTGTTTTCTTTGAATGAGAGTGCCAATTCAAAACGCCTCCCCGGCAACCGCGTGATATTTTGCAACAAAAAGGTTGTTCGCATGCAACATCCTCTTCAGCTTTAACTTTTTCGAAGGGGATCTCTTCAATTTCCCAAAACTTTCACAGTTGTGTGTCAATGTCAAAAATTGGGTATAAACCTGAACTGTTGGTGATGTTTCTATGTGGACTTTGCCTAATATTAGCCAACCAAACTTTGTATTTTGAGCTATAGGGGCAATAGCTCTTCTCCTCTAAAAATTTCGGATAAAACTACCTCGCAAAAAACATCGTTACACAACAACAAGTCAATACAAGATGGTTAATGAAAGGTTGGGTATGCCAATTTTGAACCTTGGATGTGTTTTCATTGTGTTTAATGAATTTCGCGACTTGGCAACAAGCTTGTAAGCTTTTTTAAGAAAAAGCCCCGCGTTGCAATGAAAAAGCCCGATTATTTTGAACCAAGGTTCAGCTCTACGCTTGGCACTCTACGTGACAAGAGCCACTTTTAACTTGGCCTAAACCTGAGGCATCGAAGAATGTGCGATGTTCCTCCAGATTTAAAATTCGTACAGCTGACTGTGATGAATGTAGTCTGTGATCCAGGATCAGCCAGAGCTCTCATGTTGATAAATTCACCATTAGATGATTTGACCTCAACGATCGCTGTTGCTAATAGAATTTTTGCTTTGGTATGATGATTCTTGTGGAAACAATTACCCGCAGAGTTCACTGTTTGTTCAGAAATGTGGAAAGATTGCGCATTTAGATATATTTGTATAGCTATATAATGTGATTGAGATTGGAATTGATTTTGTGTACTTTCGTTAGGGTAAGGGTGAGTAAATGAGTTTTGATTTGAATGTGTGTGAGTGCGATTAAGTTTGATTACGAGAAAATGGATTAGCGTTTTTTGAACTGAACGGAAATTGGTTAGAGCGAGAGGATAGTTCTGCGTTCGTATTATGTTGTAATGGGTTATTATGAGAAAATTATTGCGGTTGTGAGTTAAACATGTTTCTGTTGTAATTATTAGGGAAATGAAGCGATGAGTTATGTGGTCTATGACAAAAATGGCTTTATTGCTTGGGCACCTATTGGTGCGATGGCTGTAAGGTAAGCAGTTGAAACAGTTTCCAAACTGTTTTACTACACGTTGTCTTGCTTGGACATCCATTTTTTAAAATTTGCAACAGGATCGCAGAGTGTGTACCATACACTCAATGGCATACTTTGCAAGTAAAGCTTTCTGTGGGTTCATTGTTTGCATGAAAAACATTCCTCTGCTGCCTTTTATTTGTCGATGTTTGTGTGCTAACATTTTGCTGCTGATTAACAATCTCCAATGTCCTGAATTTTGTTTCCAAGAATTCGGATGAATCGTTGAAAGTGTCCCTTGGTGGTTTTCCCATACTGGCTGAATTGTCGATGGTAATTTTTTTAGAAGTAAAAAATTATATTTGCAACTTAATGCTGGACTGGCAAGCCTAAATTCTTTAGTTCGTTCAAATTTTTGTTGCACTGTCCAACAATTCACGAATTCCTTGGCACTTTCCTCACGAACGATATGCAACTCGTAAAACAACTTTAGCTCGTGGTTGACAAAAAATCGTTTGAAATCGCATCGTGATTTGAAAAGCTCCCATGCTCCTTCAAAACTTGCGTCGTTGTTGTTTAGTCAACATCCACTTTAATTTTATATACATTTATTTTTAATTTATTGTTAATAAATTTATTGTTATAAATTTATTGTTAAATTGTTTTAAGCAAATTTGATTTGCCACGCTTTACACCACTGTTCTTTAAAAAGTATTTTAAATAATTTATACAATACGAAAAAATGTTGGCACACTCTGTTTTATTATTTATTTAATCGCCACTCAATTAAGTGCTGAGATTTATTTAAATCGGCTCTAGAAGGACCAGATGTTAAGACTTCCAGAGAAATGTTATTATTTGCCCATCATATAACCATAACTAACAATTATAAGTCTTCGTTAAATTACATTCTTACAGAAGTGTCTCGAAAATAGGGTGGATGAATCCAGCCTGCATGCTCCTTCGTAATGTTATTGCAGGATACAACACTTCTGAAGAGGTATTCTTCATCGCTGGCAAAACTATTGCGTAAGCTTATCCATCTCTCCTATCGTTCAGAAAAACAGAATTTGTTCAGCCCTTCACTAAAAAAGGGGACTTCTATTACCAATCCTCCTACAGATCAACTGCACTTACATCCCTTCTTTCCAAGGTCATGGAAACGCTGATAAATTGTCAGCTCATTAAATATCTCCAAGATCGGAAGCTTTTATATGACTGACAGCACGGCTTTCGCAGCAATCGTTCCACTGGTGATCTGATGGCATATCTCACCGAACAGTGGAACAAGCCTTTGCATCACTTTGGCTTAAGCAAAATTATTGCGATTGATATTTCAAAGGCATTTGATAGAGTTTGGCATGAAGCTCTTTTATCGAAAATGCGTGCATTTGGTATCGATGATACTTTTATTCGTTGGATTAGAAGCTATCTTCTGGACCATTCAATACAAGTTGTATTACACGGTTTCAAGTCTGTGTGAACCAGTGCTCCGTTACAACTCTTTTTTTCATTTTTATAAATGATCTCTTGTCTGTGACTTCTAATCCATTAAATTATTTTTCTGGCGACTCAACGCTCAGCTTTTCATATACCTTTGATAATTCACGGCCTTCGACTTCGGACGTGTTATTCCAACGATACCGAATCTCATTAAACTCCGATTTGAACAGCATTGTGAACTGGGGTATAAGAAATTGTGTGGAGATTAATGCGTCGAAAACTCAATACTGGCTTTTGTCGTTAAAGTGAAACATACCAGCTACGCCATTATCCATGAATGGTACTTGCATCGAGGAGGCCGAAAAGCTATCAGTAATCGGTATGTGAATCAGTGACAAACTTGAGATAACCAAGAATGCAGGATGCTTGAATTTTGTTTTGAATTAAAAGGAAAAGAAAATTTATAATTTTATAATGTTTTTATTTTGAAGGTGGGGAAAAAATATATAAATAAAAAAAAAATTCAAAAAATAAAAAAAAATATATATACTTAGAAAAAAAATATCCGAAAGCCCTTTTTTGTTTCTTCTTTCTTTATTTTCTGAAACTTATATTTTTGTTACAGACAAGAAACAATAAAAAGTTTCTCCGTCACAATTTTTTTTTACAACTTACAAATATCATTCTACCAATTGACGCCACTGCGCGCCCTTACTACGCATACATTCCACACCCATCCACTATAGCACCTCCGACCGAAGCCGAAAACTAATCTACTGTGCATACCACAACCGAAAAATAATCCACTACGCATACCACTGACCGACGCTACTCCCCAGTGGGAAATTTCATAAAATTCATTGAGGAATAACCTGCTTTTTCTTTGAGGAAATGGGAGTTGCAACAGTTCTTTTCTGCTGATTCCTTTGAGGAATTTAAAATGGGGGTGTCCTAGGCCAAGAAGCACATGCTTACATTCTCGATGAACATTCATTAATGAAATCACTACTTCCTCAGAAGTTGGTTATTCATCAGCTTGGGTGATGAAAAACTTCATGTATTCTCATCAAACAGAAAAGTGGATTAAGGCAACGAACTGATGAACTTATGCATGACTTTTCCTTATGAGAATCACCGCATACTTTTCTTTAATAAAATAACTATTTCAATTCCGTACAAAAGACAGTTGTTTTCTTATGTGTCCCAATCACAAAAGCAGATGATGGGTTTCGAGTCATGAACTGAGGAAACGTTGCATTACTTTTCACTGACTTTATCATTGCATTTAATTTTTCTACTTTTTCTGCTACTGAATTCATTGAGGAATTCAGCAAAAATTTTCATTGACGCCGAATTTCCTGCTGGGTCTGCTTAACAGTCATCCACACAACCACACACCACATATAACACACAGCCCTTGAACTACCACCTAAATAAGTTTCATAGGCTCTTATAGCATCACCAGCCACGCACACTGCCTATCAAGGATCTTGATCGAGACAATGACTCACCGAGCCCGCTAGCCTATGACGAGAGTATTCGCACAAACCAGTGTTGTGTATATACATACATTATGCATTTAACGTAAATACACTGACCTACATTTCAACAAAATTGTGAATGGTAAGTTATCATACAATCATTTTTGCTTTGAATAATCTTTTGAATAATAATGTTACCATTGTAAATCACTGTGCACAAAATGAGACACCCTCCATCCACCATCATGTTGTTGCCCATCAGGAGGGATAGTTGAGGCCTGCTTAGCTCGAGTAGGGATTCAGCTTTCTTCTTTGAAATTTCTGGCCATAGATTCCTTGATACCCGACAAGTGTCGATTGATAACCATCTATCATTAGCAGTTTTGAGGAAACCATAGGTGATTCTATTTTTTCCCAATCCAGTGGCATGTAAATTGAGGTTACCGATTGGATCGGTTCAAGAGATGAACCGATTTTGGATAGTTGGTCAGCCATTTCGTTTCCGTGTGTGTCACGACGTCCCGGGACCCATCGAAGGGCGACAACGATCGAGCAGTTTGGATTTAAAAACGACTATTGAAACTCTTAAATATGCGGATAATCAACCGCTTCTTTCGGCGTCTTTCCAGGAACTAACTTATATAAAAGTACTTTCTAAATAGCCCAGTAGGAATCGACACAAACAAAGTTTAAAATCGCAAAGCATGATGTAGTTCTGATTTTTTTGGTATGTTGTGTGGACCAGTTAGAATAGTGTTAATCCAAATTTGCAACTTCGAAAAACTTGTGCTCGCTGCATAGAAAGCGAAAAACTGCACAGTCTTAGGACTTTTTTCACTTTTTGCTCTAAAAGTCTTAAACTGTGCATTTTTTGACAAAGAAAATAATCACTTTCTAAACCGCTGTATTTTCAGCTACTTAACCAAGTCAATGTCGCTGTATAGCCCGTATAGTTCGCCATTGAATCTTCTCCTCCATACTCTATTGATACATACAGGACCAAATATCACCCGACGAATCTTTCTCTCAAAGCACCCCAGCCCGTATTCATCCGATTGTGTCAGTGTCGATGCTTCTGCCCCATACAGCAGGACTGGGATAAGGGTCTTGTATGGTGTCTCCTTGGTCCATTGAGAGAGGGCTTTGATACTAAGATGCCTTCTAAGCCCGAAGAAACAGCGATTGGCAAGAGTGATTCTTCGACTGATCTCTTCACTGATGTTGTTCTGAGAGGTTATAGTGGAACCCAAATAGACAAAATCCTTGACAACCTCAAAGTTAAATCTGTCCATTGTGACGTTTTGTCCGAGCCTACGGTGATGATCTACTTCACCCGAGGACAGCATATACTTTGTTTTATCTTTATTTACAGCCAGACCCATTCGAGCCGCTTCCACTTCAATACTTGCGAATGCTCCACTGACAACGCGCTTCGTTCTTCCAATAATGTCAATATCATCAGCAGCCAAGTAATTGAACGTATCTAAAAAAATGCGAGTTGCGTACGATTGCCTCAAGAATGATGTTGAAGAGGTTAGATGATAGCGCGTCACCCTTTTCCAAAATCTGCCAAAGTATGGAAATTTGGTCGACGGTTGACTTACCGGGCCTGAAACCACATCGATAGGGGCCAATCAGTTCACGTGCGAAAGGGTTCAGACGTTCACACAGAATGGCCGACAAGATTTTATAGGCGACATTTAGGAGACTTATACCTCTGTAGTTGGCGCAGCTTAGAGTACCTCCTTTCTTGTGGATAGGACATACAATGCTGAGGTTCCATTCGTCAGGCATACATTCATCCGACCAGATTGTACAGATGAGTTGATGTATGCTCCTCACCAAGTCATCTCCCGCTGCTTTGAAGAGTTCAGCAGTAAGGCCATCTGCTCCAGCAGCCTTGTTGGACTTTAGTTTAGATATGGCTATCCGAACTTCTTCTTGGTCGGGAAGGCGGAAATTTTGTTCATCATCATCAAAATCGAATGGATCATTCACACAGTAGCAACGCGACCGCACACGACACTCCATACTCTATACTTCTGAAGAGGTGTTCTTCATCGCTGGCAAACCCATTGCGTAAGCTTTTCCATCTCTCCTATTGTTCGGGAATATTTCCTAGTAGATGTAATACAGAATTGTCCAGCCCGTCCCTAAAATAGGTGACTTCTCCTACCCCTCCTCCTACCGACCAGTTGCACTTACGTCCCTGCTAAGTTCATGGAAACACTGACAAATCTAATCATCATATAAAGTTGGAGATAAGTATATAAAATCTCCCACCCAGGTACGTCAGTAAAGAAATTAGTCGAATGTGCGCATCTTTTCTACATATTCTACTAAAAAAGAATAATGCACATTGAATTTTAACAGAATACAAAAAGCCATCATTCATCAAATAACGCACCTTCGATTAATTAAAACATAAAATATAAAGTGTAAACAAAAATTGATTAATAAATATAACATTAAATATTTTAAAATGTTTATATAGACCAAGTTTATTGATGTGATAGGGTGGAAATTTAAGTTTTCCTTCGGCTTTTTATGGTCACATTAGATATAGCAAAGAAACAAAAACAGTAACTTTAGCTTGTCCCGACGTTTCGGCAAGGGTTGTTGCCTTCTTCAGGGGAACTTTATTACATAAAAATACAAAAAAATATAAAAATATGCACAATAACTAACAATCAGGAGAAACATACATTTTAAAATGAAAATTTAAAATTTACAACACAGTCATGACAATGACTTATTAATTAAAAAAATTTAAAAACACTAATTTTGAGTTTTTTTTTATAATAGCTTTTAAAAAGTTTAGAAAGCACTTCTGCTAAAGAAGTTTAGTCTTCAATTGAAAGAAAAGAGAAAAAGAGACATTTTATGCAGAAACAAGAGAACAGTATACTGAAGATATACTCTGTGTATCCTGGTTTCGATTCATGTTGTTTCTGTTGTTCAGGATATCCAGAGTTTCCAGGGTGTATCTCTTGGAGGTATGTTTTTCTATTTGAAGAACTTGGACCATTTCAAAATCGGGAAGATGGCCACTTTTAATGGAATGAGAAGCAAGTGCTGTTTTACCAGGGTTGTTAATGTTGATGTCTGATTTGTGATTAGACAAACGTTGGCGCAAAAATTGTTTGGTGGTTCCAATGTAACATAAGTTGCAGGGCTCGTCTGTTTTTTCCTTTGCAGTTGATTTTATAAATGACATCAGTGCTTCTATCTCTATCCGGTTTCACTTTCAACTTTGTAAAAAGATGTCCAACTGTTTGGTTGGATTTGAAAGCCAACCGAACATCTTGTACGTTTTTGGCAACAATTTTCTTGAATTGTATTAATATAATTAATCACACCTTATTTTGACTTCATTGAGTCGATACACATTTGTTAAATTTAATTTTACAAAAAACACTACATTTAACGCAAAACGAAATAAACAAACACGTAACTAACCTGAATGCATTTCAAAGCGTATGCACTCCATCATCAGCAATCGCGACTAAGCTTAGTTGTGTAGCATCAACATTGAAAGCGGTACTTTTCTCTTCTTTTAATTTTGTCTTTGGCACATTATATTAAGCAGGCAAGACTCAATATTACCGTTGTCTAAATTTAGTGCATTTGTGTCTTTTTGTATGTAAAACGATTCAAATGCATCCAATCGTCTATGGTCATTTACTTGTTTTAGTAGGGTTACATTTTCGATGTTAATGTTGTTATGATCATCATTTAAAATGTGTGACGCAATCGCAGATTTTTGTGGCTGATTGAGACGGACACAATTCATGTGTTCTTTGAATCTTGTCTCTATGCTTCGTTTTGTTTGGCCATAGTATTTACGTTTGCAATCACCACATTCAACCATGTAAATCCCTGACTTACTCAAAGTTGTTGTTTTGTCCTTTGTAGAACCAAGTAAATTCATTAATTTTTTGTCATTTTTATAGACCACATCCATTTCATGGTTCTTAAACACTTGTTTTAATTTATTTGTTATAGACGGTTCAAAGGACAATGCTACTCTTTTATTTTTATTTGGTTCTACTTGTGAGAAAAAGGTTGTCATGTTGAAGTTTTTTACTTTCCGCGTATGTTTATAGATTAGTTTATCAATCATTTGTTCACTGAAACCATTTACACACGCAGTTGTTTTTATATACTCGTATTCTTTTTACTTGCTCTATAGGGCAAGTATTGGTTTCGTGCAGAAAAAAAAAATCGAGGTTTTAATCAAACATGACATTACGATGATAGAGAAGCCCAAAAAAGTGGTTTTCGCCATACCGTCCGTCGGTCTGTCTGTGCGTCTGTGCGTCTGTGCGGATGTGCGGATGTGCGGATGTGCGGATGTGCGCTTTTTCACGTCATGCTACAGCCTAAACGTTTTGACGGATTTTCTTCAAACTTCATATATAGCAGTTTGAAGAAAACCCATTGTCGAGGTTTTTTTTATTTCGTTTTAGCCCGGCTCAAACTGGTACCTTTCAAGTATCGGTTTTTTTCAATTTGGATTTTCTCGAAAACGGCTATAACGATTTTGATTAAACTCAAAATTTAGCTAACTTTATGTATTTCGAACAAAACTGCGTTTTTTGTTTTTGGCTTAAATAGCCGTAACGAAAATCAGGTTTTAACGGTTTTTTTTCAAATAGCCATAAGTTCACAACGGCTTGATTGAATCGACTCAAACTTCGTTTGACATAGTTTTTTATAGTTTTCTATAGGATGGTTTAGTAAATTTTTCACTGAAGCCTTTCTAAATGGTAGCTCCCATACAACGAGTCGTTGAGTTTTAGCCAACTTTTTTTGGTTTTTTCTAATTTGCTCGAAAATGGCTCTAACGATTTTGATTAAACTTTGTGTGTTATATTCTTTTAGTGTTTTTAAGAGAACTGCGTTTTCAGTTTTTTGCTAAAAATGCAAATAACGGAGATCTGCTCTTAACGGTTTTTTTTTTTAATGGCCATAAGTTGTCAACGGTTGCATCGAATTCACTCAAATATTGTTTAGTATAGTTTCTTTCAGCTTCCTATCAGATGGCATTAATTTTTTTTCAGTTTCTTTTTTTTTAATGGTGGCTCCTATACAAAGAGCCATTAGTTTTAGGCCAATTGTTTTGTTTTTTCTAATTTACTCAAAAAAGGCCCCCACGATTTTTATGAAACTTTGTATGTAACATATATAGAATACTTCAAAGAAAACTGCATTTTTAGTTTTTGGCTACACATGATAATAGCGGAAATTTGATTTAACAGTATTATTAATTTGGCCATAAGTGGACATTTGTATCATTTACAACACCCAAAAGATGACATCATAATTTTAAATATTAAAGGTTTCTTAACGTTAGCTCCCGTATATCGGTTTTTCCAGTTTTAGTCAACATTTTTTAGGTTTGACCAAATTTTTCAGAAATGAGTTGTTCTCATTGATCGAAAAGTTTGTTTTCATCGTACTATTGCACCCACAGAGCAAGTACGTGCGACCCAGTCGTGCATTTTATTTATAATTGGATACTGACAGGGGTAAACGGCATAATCTATGAACCATTGAGTGATATGCGGCTAATTTATGTTGTCTTGGGCAAAAAGAATCACTAGTAATGGTTCTCATAGTGCTTGTTGGTTTATGAAATACACCAAATTCAACTTTTTCATTTTTATATTGCACTTCTAAATCAAGAAACGCGATTTTTCTTTCTACTTCAACTTCATAAGTGAATTTTATTGTTTTAAATTGGTTATTTAAAATTTCCAACGTTTTTTCTACTTGGTCTTTATGCACTACGGAAAACACATCATCAACATAGCGATGCCAAACTCGCGGAAGAAGGTTTTTATCCTTTAAACTAATTTCAAAAGCCGACATGAAGAGTTCCGATATCAGAGGGCTGAGCGGGTTGCCCATATTGGTGCCAAACTCAACACTAAATATTTTTTGCCGGAATTGAAAAAAGTTTTGTTTCATGCAAAGTTTTGCCGTTTCAAAATAAACTTCAATTAATATAATATAATGTAATATTGAGTCTTGCCTGCTTAATATAATGTGCCAAAGACAAAATTAAAAGAAGAGAAAAGTACCGCTTTCAATGTTGATGCTACACAACTAAGCTTAGTCGCGATTGCTGATGATGGAGTGCATACGCTCTGAAATGCATTCAGGTTAGTTACGTGTTTGTTTATTTCGTTTTGCGTTAAATGTAGTGTTTTTTGTAAAATTAAATTTAACAAATGTGTATCGACTCAATGAAGTCAAAATAAGGTGTGATTAATTATATTAATACAATTTATCGGACTTCATGCCGTTCAACGTCGAACTGTTATTAAATTTTCTTGAAGTTTTCCGTCAATTTAGGAACATTAACAACGCTGTTAAAGAATCCATTTGTGTTTAGGACATTTTGTTGCCTGGGTCTTTAGTGTTATAAGTTAAAGAAAAAAGACTTTCAAGTATTCTTAACTTATTATAAAAGAGGTCTTTATTGCAAGGCTAAATGTACAAGACTGCTTTAAAGTAAATTACTAATTAATAACTAATGGTAATCGTAAAGTAGTATTAGTGTGTCTATGTGTAACTATAATATTTAAACTTATACTATTATAGTTGACATTGAATATGAGATAAAGTGTTATACAAAGTATATACTTTTTAATTGTACTTTATACAACATCTCCCTTTTATTAAATTCATTTTTTTTTCCCACATCTGACACCATGTTATAAGTTAAAGAAAAAAGACTTTCAAGTATTCTTAACTTATTATAAAAGAGGTCTTTATTGCAAGGCTAAATGTACAAGACTGCTTTAAAGTAAATTACTAATTAATAACTAATGGTAATCGTAAAGTAGTATTAGTGTGTCTATGTGTAACTATAATATTTAAACTTATACTATTATAGTTGACATTGAATATGAGATAAAGTGTTATACAAAGTATATACTTTTTAATTGTACTTTATACTTTATACAACATTTAGTACCTATGCTTTAAAATCAAACTGCGAATAACTGCAGTAGGGAAGCCATTGTCAATTAGTATTTTTGAGATTCTTTTCTCATTTTCATCACTCAACGTGAAATTTTTTTTAACGTTAGAGGCCGTATTCATTATAATATGCTTGGCATGGTTGGAACGAAAGTTAATAAGTCTTACTGATGATTGTTTTCTTGCAGAATTTTGACATCAAGGAACGCTATTGTACATTTGTTTTCTTTTTCGACTGTGAACTGTATTTTTGAATGAAATTTATTGAGCAGCAGTAAGATATCATCAACTTTTCGCCTACCGATCACCGCAAATATGTCATCAACATATTTCGCTACGAAATTCGGTTTTTCCTTAAGAGGAGTTAAAACATTCGTCCAATAAATGGTCCATTACAATATCGGCAATGGTGGGTGAAAGAGGATTACCCGTGGGCATTCCGAAAATTTGTTTGTAGATATCCGTTTTGAATTGTAGATAGTTATTGTCTGTAAGACAAAAATCAAGAATCTCCAAAAATTTGATGTGGTTAATCTTGGTGTGTCGACTTATTACATTCCATTTCTTTTTGATTATATTAATCGCTAATTGTGTTGGAATGGAATGTTGGTAAAAAGCGATACAACATCAAAAGAAACCAAAACATCATATTCTTTTAATATGACTTTTCCACAAATTCGAAAGAATTTTTTACAGTGTACTCTGAGTTGTGCGTCAAACATTGTAAAATTCTACCGACAAATTTCGATAGTTCGTAGCAGGGTAATTTCATAGAAGATATGATGGGCCGCATAGGCATATTAGGCTTGTGTGTTTTCGGTAAGCCGTAGATGGAGGGAAGCTGCGCGGTGTATGTTGTCAACTTAGCTTTTTCTCTATCGTCTATGATTTTGTTGTTGTTTAGCCATTTAACCAATTCGTTATTGCGGGTTTGTAGTGGTGTTGTTGGATTATTTCTTTATTTATTTATTTATTTATTTCAACTACAGACTGATGTCTAAGTTGTTTAAAATTTTACAATTTTTATTATTAACAATAAATGAATATGTAAAAATGCCAAATAACAATAAATTTTACAGAGGACAAAATATAAACGGAAGTAAAAAAAAACGCTTTTAACAAGATAATAATTTCTTTTTAAGACTGTTTTTAGACATATTAAAATCAATAAGATGATACAAATCATTAAAGTCTTCGCACATTACAGTTACTGGTTCCATTAAGGCATAATTCACTCTGGCAATTGTTAAATAAAAAAAAGCTGGATTTCGGGTTGATCTGGGACGGGAGTTTATATTCAGCAAGCTCAGGATGTGTGCAGAACAAATTTTTCCAGATAAAAGTTGAAAAAGGAAAATGACATTATTCACTTCCCTCCTTTTCTTCAGCGTTGATAAACTTAGCAGCTTCAAACGATCTTCATAATGTGGAAGACGTTGATTTGGATCCCATGGTAGATAACGGAGGACGAATAACAAAAACTGTTTTTGTACGCTCTCAATTTTATTAATAGAAACATCATAGGAAGGACACCATACACAGCTACAATATTCCAAGATGGGACAAACAAGCGAACAATAGAGAATTTTTGATATATGCGGGTCATTAAATTCTTTTGCGAACCTCTTGATTAATCCAAGGCGACTTCTTGTCTTACTTGTTATGACGTCAATATGAGAGTTAAATGAAAGTTTAACATCAAATAGAACTCCCAAATCATTAAATGTGCTGATTCTGTTGACAATACTTTCATCGATAAAATATGAGGATAGTAAAGGTTCTCTTCTTCTTGTGTACGACATAACTTTGCATTTGTTTTTGTTGAGTTCCATACCATTGGAAATACACCATTCAAAGACTCTGTCAATATCATGTTGAAGAAACAGGTACCCACCTGGATTTGTAAATGCATAATAAAGCTTAAAATCGTCAGCGAAAATTCATATTTTCGAGTAAAGGACGTGAACCGCAATGTCATTTATAAATAGTAAAAACAATAGTGGTCCGATATGGCTTCCTTGAGGTACTCCCGAAAATACTTTTATTGTTTTTGACATACAAATCCTGTAATTAACATGCTGAGAACGATTATTTAAGTATGATTTGATCCAAGCAATAATCCACTCCGAAAATCCATATCGTTCTAATTTTATTAAAAGTATAGAGTGGCTTACTCTATCAAATGCTTTACTAAGATCAGCATAAAACACATCAGTCTGAAATCCATTTTGCATATTTATATTTATTTGGTTTGTGAATTCCAGGAGATTTGTTGACGTAGATTTATGCTTGCAAAGCCCATGTTGTTCAGAAATAATTATTGATTGGCAGAAGAATTGAATGTATTTGGTAACTATTTTTTCAAAAAGCTTAGGTAAGCATGAAAGTTTCGCAATTCCTCGATAGTTCTCAGCTCTATTTTTACTACCACACTTGTGAAGTGGTGTAATAAACGAAGATTTCCACAAATCAGGAAAAACACCAGACGACAGCGAACAATTAAATATATAGGTGATTGCAGAACAAATATAAGACTTAGAAGTTTTAACAAATATGGACGGAATACTGTCTGGACCGGACGAACATGTACTTTTTAAATCGTCAATATATTGCACAACTTCTTCTTCAGTCAGTCTTAATAAAGGTATATCACAGTTTAATCGGTTTTGGAATGTGGTATCACAGTATTTAGTATTGCACGATGTATAAGTTTGTTGGAAAAAATCAGCAAATAAATGACTTATTTCTTTATCACAGGAAGAGGATGTATTATTGTACTGCACGACAGCTGGAAAATTTAATGATTTTCTTTTAGAGCTTATGAACTTCCAAAATAGCTTTGGATTTTTCAATATATTGCACTTTATTTTAAATATGTGTTCTTTATAAGTCGTTTTCAATAAGTTATTAAAGAGTTTTCTGTAGTAAGAAAATTGATTATAAAATATTATTTTATGGGTTTTTTTCCATTTTTTATTGAATACATTCTTCAGATTTCGTACACGTCTTAAATCTTTATTCAGCCAACAAATTGAAGAAACACGGACTTTACGAGTACTTTTAACAGGAACACAGTAATTAAGACAATCTCTTAAAATTGCATAAAAGTTTGTAACACATACATTTACGTCGTTAGAGTTCAAAACACTTGTCCAGTCAAGGTTTGAAAAAAACTCTTCTAATTTTGTCATATTAATTTTTTTAAAATTATACTCTTTATATGAAGAGTTAAGTGGTACATTTCGTTTTTTTTCCATACAGAAAGAGATAGAACATTGAAATGCCTTATGATGTGGGACTTTCTCCAAAAGCCAATCATTAACGTCTAAGACTTCACAGTAAGAAGGATAATCAGTAAAGATAAGGTCAAGGTGATGTAAGAATTCATTCTCTAGTCCATTAATTTGATTAAGTCCAGCTAACATCACAACTTCTATAAATTTCAATTCATATTCTGGTCCATGCTCGATAACATTATAGGTGTTATTATTATCTTCGTCCAGGCACCACCTCAAATTAGACAGATTAAAATCACCAAAAATAAATACCAGAGAATTTCCAGAAAATTCCACTATTTCCGATATCGCTGAGGAATACATTTCGTAGACAAAAGCCGATGAACCAGACGGGATATAAATACCAGAAATAACATACGAAGAGTTATTACTGTCAGTTAGTTTAATTGATAAAAGTTCCAAGTTTAAAAACTTATCAGGTAAAAAGAGTTCAGTAATTAAACAGCTCTTAACAGCGATTAAAACACCATCACCTTTCTTATGAATACTATTAGATGGATTTCTGTCAATTCGATAAACGTTGTAATCGGGTGGGCAAATTTCAGAATCAAGAACACTTGAGTTTAGCCAAGTTTCAGTGAGGATAATAACATCAAAATTTCCATCAACACAGTTTATGTAGAAGTTTTTTAGTTTAGATTTCATTCCGCCGACATTCTGATAGTACACTATTAGTTTTTTGGAGGCGCAGTAGTTTCGTCCATGTTAAGGTCAGAAATGCGGGCAGTGTTATTTCTTTTCTGGACGTTTTTGAATTCATGCGCCACAGTACATTTCGGCCAAAAACCAGGAGTTAACAAGGCTTTAATTATGGGATCAGGTGCGAATATTTTAAAAGAAGATATACGACGTTCATATGAGAATTGCATTTTGTGGCATTTCATGACTGGAGTTAGAGAGGGGATTTTCTTTCTGATGTAATTGACAACCATATCACTTGTTGTATCAGGATGGAGACGTGAAATAAAAGCACATTTCTCTGGTGGTACAGCAACTAAATCGGCCGAAACACCCTCATCCGAATTGGAAGCTATTGGGTCGACGGGTTGCGAATCAGGAACTGAAACACCAGGAGAAATATTCTTTGACAAAGAAAATAGTTTCGGTGAACATGGAATTTCCTCTATGATAGTTGGCTGCGATGATAAGGGTGAAATTTTAAGCGAAGAACGTGATACTGATGATAAGCACATCACACTATTATCATCTTTCTTCTTTCGCTTGGGAGATAGCTCTTTGTCCTCAATCTCAAGGTTATTAAAAAGCATCTCATACTCCGCTAGTTTTGCTTGCATTTTATTTAGGTCGTTTGAAATTTCCTTAAACGTTTTTTTAGTTTTTTTGAACATTTGAAATAATTCAGTTGTTTTTTTATCATTGCATTTTTTGCAAAACCACCTTAGACCGTTTCCAATTTTAAGTAGGCCTTCAATCATTTTCACAGTGAGGCCCGCACACTTCATGTGAGCAAAACCATCACATATCCAGCACATACACATTCGTTCACCATCACCAATGGATTCATTACAATGAATGCAATTCATGTTTAAAAACAATTAAGTTATTAAAAAATATTGTTTGAAAGTAGACACTTTAAAATACCTCTACTGTATTAAGACAGAAATAAATAAAGTATGCAATATAAAATCAAAAAGAAGAATTTCGGACAAAAAATATAATCAACTCACTCAATTTCGAAAATCAATGACTAAGCACTTTAGTGAGAGAGGAAATTATTAAAAAGCACTCAATTTTAACAAAACAAAAATGAAAAATTATGAATTAACTATTTCATTAGATAAACTCGATGTAATTATGAAGTTAATTGATAAAAAGCGAGAGCGAAAAACAAAAGACAACTAAGTTAGACAAGATTAAAATTTTCAAAATGAAAAAACAAATTGAAAAAATTGAAAAAACACAACAACAAGAGTTGTTGCATTTAATTTCAATTCGAGCGTTAACTAGTTTGAAATTAAAATAAAAAGTAGTTCCTTTGGCCTTGTATGCGTTTCGCCCAAGCATGAACGGTGGGCTCATCAGTTAGATGCCGTTCATACTCTTCTAAGACGCACATGTTCGATAAAATCGACACTTATATATAATTTTCAGTGCACAAGTGCACTGTGTTCATGCTTGGGCGAAACGCATACAAGGCCAAAGGAACTACTTTTTATTTTAATTTCAAATTAGTTAACGCTCGAATTGAAATTAAATGCAACAACTCTTGTTGTTGTGTTTTTTCAATTTTTTTCAATTTGTTTTTTCATTTTGAAAATTTTAATCTTCAATTGACAACTGGCCACACGAGCATGCATAATTTTAGGGTTTTTGCTGGTAACAAGGCTCCCTAAAATATATATAATTCACAGTGCACTTGTGCACTGAAAATTATATATAAGTGTCGATTTTATCGAACATGTGCGTCTTAGAAGAGTATGAACGGCATCTAACTGATGAGCCCACCGTTCATGCTTGGGCGAAACGCATACAAGGCCAAAGGAAATACTTTTTATTTTAATTTCAAATTAGTTAACGCTCGAATTGAAATTAAATGCAACAACTCTTGTTGTTGTGTTTTTTCAATTTTTTTTTTCATTTTGAAAATTTTAATCTTCAATTGACAACTGGCCACACGAGCATGCATAATTTTAGGGTTTTTGCTGGTAACAAGGCTCCCTAAAATATATATAATTCACAGTACACTTGTGCACTGAATATTATATTTAAGTGTCGATTTTATCGAACATGTGCGTCTTAGAAGAGTATGAACGGCATCTAACTGATGAGCCCACCGTTCATGCTTGGGCGAAACGCATACAAGGCCAAAGGAACTACTTTTTATTTTAATTTCAAATTAGTTAACGCTCGAATTGAAATTAAATGCAACAACTCTTGTTGTTGTGTTTTTTCAATTTTTTTTCAATTTGTTTTTTCATTTTGAAAATTTTAATCTTCAATTGACAACTGGCCACACGAGCATGCATAATTTTAGGGTTTTTGCTGGTAACAAGGCTCCCTAAAATATATATAATTCACAGTGCACTTGTGCACTGAAAATTATATATAAGTGTCGATTTTATCGAACATGTGCGTCTTAGAAGAGTATGAACGGCATCTAACTGATGAGCCCACCGTTCATGCTTGGGCGAAACGCATACAAGGCCAAAGGAACTACTTTTTATTTTAATTTCAAATTAGTTAACGCTCGAATTGAAATTAAATGCAACAACTCTTGTTGTTGTGTTTTTTCAATTTTTTTCAATTTGTTTTTTCATTTTGAAAATTTTAATCTTCAATTGACAACTGGCCACACGAGCATGCATAATTTTAGGGTTTTTGCTGGTAACAAGGCTCCCTAAAATATATATAATTCACAGTGCACTTGTGCACTGAAAATTATATATAAGTGTCGATTTTATCGAACATGTGCGTCTTAGAAGAGTATGAACGGCATCTAACTGATGAGCCCACCGTTCATGCTTGGGCGAAACGCATACAAGGCCAAAGGAACTACTTTTTATTTTAATTTCAAATTAGTTAACGCTCGAATTGAAATTAAATGCAACAACTCTTGTTGTTGTGTTTTTTCAATTTTTTTCAATTTGTTTTTTCATTTTGAAAATTTTAATCTTCAATTGACAACTGGCCACACGAGCATGCATAATTTTAGGGTTTTTGCTGGTAACAAGGCTCCCTAAAATATATATAATTCACAGTGCACTTGTGCACTGAAAATTATATATAAGTGTCGATTTTATCGAACATGTGCGTCTTAGAAGAGTATGAACGGCATCTAACTGATGAGCCCACCGTTCATGCTTGGGCGAAACGCATACACGGCCAAAGGAACTACTTTTTATTTTAATTTTAAGTTAGACAAACTCACTCACACGCCAATATGTATTGCGGTCTGACAACAGTACATTCATTTTATGGTCATACTCCTTGCGCTCCATTGCCACAGTCACATTGCCTTTATCAGCTGAAAGAATAACAATATTCTTGTGCTGCTTTAGAAAAGAGATGGCTTTTTTGTTGACGTTAAGCACATATTTCGCGAATTGATCATTGTGTTGATGACGTTAAAACGAGTGCAGCATATTGCTGTACCGTGCTCTGATCATTTCTTGTTCTCTTTCATCATGTACTTTTCGTATTATCTCTTCTCCATCTGCTATCAGTTGAAACAAAGGAAATGTTTTTTTGTCAACAGGTAGTGCATATTTTCTTCCCATAGATAATAGCCATTTAATTTCAATAGGAAATTCGGTATTTCGTTTTGAAATGCAAGAACCTATCTCCTGATTGTTAGTTATTGTGCATATTTTTATATCTTTTTGTATTTTTATGTAATAAAGTTCCCCTGAAGAAGGCAACAACCCTTGCCGAAACGTCGGGACAAGCTAAAGTTACTGTTTTTGTTTCTTTGCTATATCTAATGTGACCATAAAAAGCCGAAGGAAAACTTTAATTTCCACCCTATCACATTAAATATTTTAGTACTCTTACAATTAAACCAAATAGAAATATCTAGATACTAAAATACTCAATAAAATGTTTTAATAAACATTATTTTCGCATACAAAACTTGTCGTCGCTGTGTAGTGCTTTCACAAGCTCACAAACACAATCCACATTAGTTTCAAACTAGATTCCACATTTTAAGAAATACAAAAACAAACATAAAAAGAATAAGTCAATCACTTCTTCCACTGATTGATCTCGCCGCAAAGTTCCGTCCCATACGTTCGTTTACTTACGCTTCGATCTTCGTTTCCTTCGCAACCTAACCTTAAAAAATGAAAAAGAGGAATGCGCATATCAAGGAGAAAGTGAAGGCGCTTTAAAAATTGTGTGAGTTACACATACACAAATGCATTGACACAGGGGCGGAGTGCAGTAAGACACTGCGGCGCCGTAATGAATTTTTAGCTGTTAGTGTTTGCAGGTGGAGAATAAGGCACGAGCACATTATTTCGGATTTTCAATAGAAGATGCATATATGCTAGTGCAAGATTTTGGTTTTCATTTTTACAGAAGTACTTACATTGGTATATTCAAATTCAAAGCAACACTCCTATGACCCTTAAAAAGATTATTTTCAATTTGGTTTATATTTTCGAATCAGAATTTAATGAAGAATACTCACTTATTACAAGAACCTGAAAAATTTAAAGGAACAAATGAAACAGTTTTAACTTTTTATTTCAAGTTTAATGAAAAACAATATCACAGATATATTTCCTTAGTAAAATTAATGTAGTCATATTTCTGAAGCTGCATTCCTCTAAAATGAACTGCCTTTTTAAGTTTAGTTCTTATTGATAAATTTTCGTTACTTCTTGAAGCAATATAAAAATAACTTGTCTTTCAAAATATTTCAATTATCATTTTTGATATGATTTTAAAATGACCTGAGTTTTTGATGTGTCCCTAGAAAATCTTTCTTCCTAAAAGTTCATTTTAAGAATTAATAATTATTCTGTCGCGCATCTTTTTTTTTTTTATTGACTTTCCTTTGTCGATGCGTTTTGACTGGATTCTTAATTATTTTTCTGTTATGAGACATATGTGTTCTACGTCTTTTGAAGGTGTTTTTAAGAATCCCTTCAAAAATCAATCTGCACTACGGGCGCCCAATAGGTATAAGCACCTTACCATCACCAACAAAATTAAGGCACCCCTGGACAAGAATTTCAATTTTGATAGATAGATTTCAGCTGAATCATGTGATATCAGTATATTTTTATTTTCAACGAATTTGCTTCTTTTATTCTACGATGATACAATAACTTAAAAATCAATACTAGATATTACTATATTTTGTGCAATATTAGACAAAACTTACCTGTGACACGAAAAATTCTTGCACTCCTTATTATAGGCGTTTATACAATATTTCACGCAGCACTTCATATTGTTTTATACAGGGTGATTCACCAGCGTTGTGCCAAAAAGCTAGAGCGTGTAAGTTAAGTTGAGACAAGAAAAAAATCGTATGGGAGGGGGGGTCTATTCCCCTCCGTTTAGCCGGGAGGGGCAATTTTCTGAAAAATTGACTTATTTTGTAAAAAAAAATATTTAAAATCAACGGGTTCGTTTACAACACCGTGTTATACCTTTTTGGAAAGCCAAAAACTGCAGCAAAAATAGCTGGTACCGATGGCATTCCTGTCGAATTTTATAAATATGCGAACAACGATCTTATAGTTTTGCTCACAAAAGAGTTCAAAAGGATATTTGAAACGGGTGAAATACCATCAAACTTCAAACAAAGCATCATTTTTCCCATCTTCAAAAAGGGCGACCCGAACTAAGTGGAAAACTACCGAGGAATTGCCTTTTTTAAATTCGTCCTTAAAAATATTAATGGGTATCATGGCTAGACGTTTCCAAGTGTGGACCTCACAAAATCATTTTCTGAGCGAGTTTCAGGCTGGCTTCAGAGAGAACTTCTCTACAGTTGATCAAATTTTCGTTCTTACAACTGTTGCCCAAAACTTTATGAGATTAAAGAAAAAACTATATGCTTTTTTTGTAGATCTTAAGGTAGCATTTGATACTGTAGATAGAAGAGCACTTTTCTACAAGTTGTATAATAAAGGCTTATCTAGAAAATTTGGAAAACTAATCGAAAAGCTGTACGAAGGAACATCATCCGCGGTTTGGGACGGGAAGCAGCTTAGAGACTTTTTCGAAACTATGGCGGGAGTAAAACAAGGATGCAATTTTAGCCCCCAAGCCTTCATCATGTTCATAGATGACATAACCGAATGTTTATCTGGTGGCATAATAATTGGAGGGGTTCATGTAAAGGTTTTGCTGTATGCAGACGATATGGTGCTGTTGGCAGATTCTCCGGTGAATTTACAAAGAATGATCAACCAGCTACAAATGTATTGCCAGGAGTGGAGGCTGAACGTTAACATATCTAAGTCTAAGACAATGGTATTTAGAAAAGGTGGAGGAAGATATGCCAGCAACGAAAAGTGATTTTTTTACGGACAAGAGTTAGACACAGTCAAAACATACAAGTATTTGGGAATGACCATTTGTAGTAATTTGAATATGGAAAATCATTTTAAGGAGAAACTTTCAGTAGTTAAGTCAGCCATATGTGCAGCCTGGAAAAACTGTTTAGAAGATAAAAAAATATCGTTGAAAGTAAAATATCAAATTTTTCAAACTGTTTCCAGGTCGATCATGCTGTATGGTGCCCAAGTCTGGGCATTTAAGTTTTACGACACAGTTGAAAAACTTCTCCGATTCTTTTTAAAAAGAGTATTTCACTCACTTATTTCCAGCATTAGTGAACAAAGATAGGCACAAGTTTATCAAGAACCGAAAAATTCAATCATTTGCTGTCAAGTGATCAAGCTATAGGTACTGTGAAAATTTTGCAAATAACAGAAGATAACGATCTAAAAGCATTGTAAAGACTCAAAGAGCACTTTTTTAAGCCTTTTAACCTACTGTTCCAAAAAGTTCAGCAATTAATCTTCGTAGCTTAGTTGACACTACTACAGCTCTTTTCAATTCGTTGCAATCAATAGGAGATTTCGAAAATGTTTGCAATGCAATGAAGATTCCGAAACAAGGTCGAAGTGGGATGAGACCCTGGATTATAAGAAGCTTCCTACTTGGAAGGAATGTTCAGATGTTCTTAACAAGCGTTATCAGTTTTTGCTTCCTATCAGTTGCGAATGGAGGAGTTCCAAAGAGCCCCATCAAAACGTCGTCTAAACAACGTTGCCTACTTCTCTCGCTGTCACGCAGACTAATTGTATTTTCTGTCAAGAAGAAAGACATTTGATAAGCCGTTGTCGAAATTCATCAAGCTGTCTGCTATGGAGCAGCGTTTTAGTGAAAATAAGCTTGGTCTATGCTTGAATTGTTTAGTAAAAGGACACGGAGTGTCTAACTATCATGCAACAATCAGGTGCGAATTTTGCAAGTTTCCGCGTAACACTATTTTGCATAGGCAGCCACACGCTGAAGGATATTCACGTAGAGGAGTCCAACGGAATAACTCGTGCACCATCAGGACAAGATAATAGTTCAATAACTCAAACTTTGGCAACTTCTAATGCTGCATTAGAACGGGAGCACACATCTACTGCTCAAGCCATTTTAGCAATTGCACTTGTTTTGGTTCAGGATTCGTCTAACTGTTACTAAATAGGAAGGGGTTTGCTTGAATCGAGCTAAGAAGTGAATTTTATTAATGAAAGTTTCACCAAAACCTTGAATCTCTAACTCTACTAAAACAAAAATTGACTTTTAAACGCAAACATCAAAATAGCCAAAAACTTCTCCTTTTATTTTGTTTTTAAATTAAATTGTTTTAACGAATAGTTTAAAAAATATAAATTTTCAAACTCAAAATTTTGAAAAAAAATTTGAAAAAATAATTTTAAAACTAATTTTTTTCAAAATTTTACGTATTTAAGTATAATTTTCGTTCTCAGAATTCAGCACTTCCATTAATCTTTAATCCAACACTGAAAACCGTATGGCTCTACGACTTTTTGTTGCCAAGGTATTCAAAAATAACCGAACCTACTTCTTCACAAAAACAAGAAAACCTAGCCTTACGGGATGGCACAAGTGACCATTTAGCCAATTTTTTCGTGTTTTTGTGAAGAAGTCGGTTCGGTTATTTTTGAATACCTTGGCAACAAAAAGTCGTCACACTCACGGTAAAACTACGGAGACACTATCTGAAAACAATATTGTATCTAAAATTTTTTTGGTGCGATAAGGAGGAAAAACACAAGCAATCAACGTTCTTCGATCGTCGAAAGCGCTGAGGGAGGCAGGCGATTCGCCAAAAAAGATCGCATCTGCTGGAAGTCAGAAAATCAATCAGGTCAAGTAATCCAAGCATTCCGGTTTTTCTAAGAGATGATCGTCTTTTGGTACAAGGAAAGGATTTTACTTGGAGTTTTAATAGAGGTTTGAAATGTGGCAAATATGACGGAAATTCAGTGCTCAACGAAATTATAAACAACACAACTCATGTGGATGTCAATGTATCAGCTGGCCAAAGTGAAGTCCCTCGAAGGGAAGCTACGACATCTGGGAGTGAAAACAGCATACCAAATATCCAAGGCACAAACCACCTACAACTATTAAGAACCAGTGATCCCACTACTCATCAAATATTATTGTAGGAAATTTCCGTCTGCCCAAAAGTTCTAAGTAAAAATATAGCTAGTTGCAAACAAAAATTATAGAATATCAAGTTACAATGTTAGTGGTCTGTATAGTAAATTATTATATTCACATTTTTTTAAATATGTCAATGAGTTTGAAATATTTTTTCTTTACGAAACATACGTTTTAGAAGGCAACGAACAAAATTACGAACATTATTTTGATGATTATGTGTTATGTTGGATACCAGGTGTAAGGAACAGTAACAGGGGTCGTGCAAGTGTCTTTATGGATACAGAAAAAAAAATATAAGAGACATCGCAATTGAATTCCAACAATTATTAGGATACAGATTTTTTAACATTCAAGCTAAAACAGCTCCAAGTATCAAATACTCTATTCTCCCTGTTTATCTGAACGGGTCACAAGGCGCACAATGGGGATTAGATCTACAAATGCTATGTGACGTCATCAATAATCTTCAGGAGCAAAATAATATCCTTCTAACTGGGGATTTTATCGCGAGGACCAGCACACAGCAGCCTTTCTTGTTTGACAATGAAGATGATATAATAGATCTTCGCCACTCGAAGGACCAAGTCCTGGATGGAAAAGGTACTCAGCTTTTAGACTTCTGTAGCGAGTATAATTTGAAAATTCTAAACGGATGTTCAATAGCAGATCCAAATGGTGAATTCACTTTTGTGGGAGCTCAAGGAAGTTCAGTCATCGACCTAAGTTTGAGTGGAGGAGAGTGGAACAGCTTGATCCAGAACTTCGAAGTACAAGCCCTGAGTTTCTCAGATCACATGCCAATTGTGACTACTTTTCAGATAGCCAATCAAGAAATATTAAATGCTGAGGTTTTGAATACTCTACCGAAGTTGATATGGAAACCCAACAAGGCGGAAAGCTACCGAACCAATTTAAATAGGCAAATCGAATCATGTAAACATTGAAGAAATAGCTCAAGCCATAAGGAATTCTGTGCCAATAGAAGCGCAAAATCATACAAGACGCTACAAGCAAACATGGTTTGACTTTGAATGCGAAAGAAAGCGACGAGAATCTTTCTCACTACTGAACCTTTATAGGAAGTTTAATGAGCCTAACTACAAAAGGATGTACCTAATAGCGAAACGTGAGTTGAAACAAATATGCGAAAGAAAAAGATCAGAATATAAGACCACTCAGGCAGTCGAAATATCTCAATGCAAGGATTCCGCAGTTTTATTAAAACTTCTGAAAAGAAAAAATGACCAAAAGTTTAAGATTGGGTTAAATATCGATGCTTTGCATCTGGAAAGTCATTTTAAAAGTATCCTGAATCCAACAAACTCTTTAAATCTTCCAAAAATCCAGTACGCAGTACCGAATTCAACAAATGAGCTCCTTGACAACCCCATATTGCAAGAAGAAGTCAAAAGTTGGCTGGACAGGAGCAAAGACCGAAAAGCAGCTGGTACCGATGGCATTCCTGTCGAATTTTATAAATATGCGAACAACGATCTTATAGTTTTGCTCACA
Organism: Platycheirus albimanus; assembly: GCA_916050605.2. NCBI lineage: Eukaryota > Metazoa > Arthropoda > Insecta > Diptera > Syrphidae > Platycheirus > Platycheirus albimanus. The sequence continues at coordinate 210,657,765 of OU696696.1, forward strand.
AAAGAGTTCAAAAGGATATTTGAAACGGGTGAAATACCATCAAACTTCAAACAGAGCATCATTTTTCCCATCTTCAAAAAGGGCGACCCGAACTAAGTGGAAAACTACCGAGGAATTGCCTTTTTTAAATTCGTCCTTAAAAATATTAATGGGTATCATGGCTAGACGTTTCCAAGTGTGGACCTCACAAAATCATTTTCTGAGCGAGTTTCAGGCTGGCTTCAGAGAGAACTTCTCTACAGTTGATCAAATTTTCGTTCTTACAACTGTTGCCCAAAACTTTATGAGATTAAAGAAAAAACTATATGCTTTTTTTGTAGATCTTAAGGTAGCATTTGATACTGTAGATAGAAGAGCACTTTTCTACAAGTTGTATAATAAAGGCTTATCTAGAAAATTTGGAAAACTAATCGAAAAGCTGTACGAAGGAACATCATCCGCGGTTTGGGACGGGAAGCAGCTTAGAGACTTTTTCGAAACTATGGCGGGAGTAAAACAAGGATGCAATTTTAGCCCCCAAGCCTTCATCATGTTCATAGATGACATAACCGAATGTTTATCTGGTGGAGGGGTTCATGTAAAGGGGTGGAGGGGTTCATGTAAAGGTTTTGCTGTATGCAGACGATATGGTGCTGTTGGCAGATTCTCCGGTGAATTTACAAAGAATGATCAACCAGCTACAAATGTATTGCCAGGAGTGGAGGCTGAACGTTAACATATCTAAGTCTAAGACAATGGTATTTAGAAAAGGTGGAGGAAGATATGCCAGCAACGAAAATTGATTTTTTTACGGACAAGAGTTAGACACAGTCAAAACATACAAGTATTTGGGAATGACCATTTGTAGTAATTTGAATATGGAAAATCATTTTAAGGAGAAACTTTCAGTAGTTAAGTCAGCCATATGTGCAGCCTGGAAAAACTGTTTAGAAGATAAAAAAATATCGTTGAAAGTAAAATATCAAATTTTTCAAACTGTTTCCAGGTCGATCATGCTGTATGGTGCCCAAGTCTGGGCATTTAAGTTTTACGACACAGTTGAAAAACTTCTCCGATTCTTTTTAAAAAGAGTATTTCACTCACTTATTTCCAGCATTAGTGAACAAAGATAGGCACAAGTTTATCAAGAACCGAAAAATTCAATCATTTGCTGTCAAGTGATCAAGCTATAGGTACTGTGAAAATTTTGCAAATAACAGAAGATAACGATCTAAAAGCATTGTAAAGACTCAAAGAGCACTTTTTTAAGCCTTTTAACCTACTGTTCCAAAAAGTTCAGCAATTAATCTTCGTAGCTTAGTTGACACTACTACAGCTCTTTTCAATTCGTTGCAATCAATAGGAGATTTCGAAAATGTTTGCAATGCAATGAAGATTCCGAAACAAGGTCGAAGTGGGATGAGACCCTGGATTAGAAGAAGCTTCCTACTTGGAAGGAATGTTCAGATGTTTTTAACAAGCGTTATCAGTTTTTGCTTCCTATCAGTTGCGAATGGAGGAGTTCCAAAGAGCCCCATCAAAACTGTGTCGTCTAAACAACGTTGCCTACTTCTCTCGCTGTCACGCAGACTATATGTATTTTCTGTCAAGAAGGAAGACATTTGATAAGCCGTTGTCGAAATTCATCAAGCTGTCTGCTATGGAACAGCGTTTTAGTGAAAATAAGCTTGGTCTATGCTTGAATTGTTTAGTAAAAGGACACGGAGTGTCTAACTATCATGCAACAATCAGGTGCGAATTTTGCAAGTTTCCGCGTAACACTATTTTGCATAGGCAGCCACACGCTGAAGGATATTCACGTAGAGGAGTCCAACGGAATAACTCGTGCACCATCAGGACAAGATAATAGTTCAATAACTCAAACTTTGGCAACTTCTAATGCTGCATTAGAACGGGAGCACACATCTACTGCTCAAGCCATTTTAGCAACTGCACTTGTTTTGGTTCAGGATTCGTCTAACTGTTACTAAATAGGAAGGGTTTTGCTTGAATCGAGCTAAGAAGTGAATTTTATTAATGAAAGTTTCACCAAAACCTTGAATCTCTAACTCTACTAAAACAAAAATTGACTTTTAAACGCAAACATCAATAAGGTCCCGATATAGTGACTTCGAATTATCATTAGAATTTCTTGTAGCGCCTTCTATCACAAGATATCAACCAAAATCGGAGCTTAGGGGCCGTGTTTAAAAAACGTTCGTCTTCAGGGAGGGGGGGAGGGCTCATGCTGAGCGTGACAAGATGTGACAAGGGGGAGGGGGGTCTACGTCAACGTGACGTTCGCAAAAGTTAGACTAATAAACCAAAGTTTTTCGCTATTTAAAAAAATTTATCCAATAAAGTGCCACTTTATTTTATATTTTTATAAAAATTTAATTTAAAACAAAAAATATAAGACACGAAAGTTTTTTTTTTTTAAATGTGTTTACTTATAAGTCTTGCCAACAAGAACTGTGTGTCTGTATGGCCGTATTTCTGTTGGATTCAGATCAAGAACAAACAAGAAAACTGGACTAACGATAAATAGAAATATTATTTATTTCTCATCAAAGATAATTTATGAATTTATTAGTATGTAGATAATATTTAAATTGCATCCTAAAAATAAAGTGAATACTTTTTACGTTTGATAATTTGTGTTCTATCAACCTAAATTTTTTTGTTCAGGAGGGAGAGTCCTTGTTTTTGTGACGTTATATTTTATTGGGAGTTACAGCTAGTGTGACAAAGCGTGACACCGGGGGGGGGGAAGGGGTCCAAAACAGCTAAATTTAGCGTGACGTATTTTATGGACGGCCCCTTCGTGTGAGAGGTTGGAATGTTCCCGAAAAATTTGAATTGGATAACGAAGAATTTTTCCAAACCAAAGATAAACATGTTGTAAGGTGCCGAGGCTTTCTTCGATTTGTTGCAAGGCGGTAAGATAAAGCTTGGACAAACACAGCATTGGGCTGGATCGTTTTTGGCAAATACTCAAACGCATCAACTCTATCTACAGGAACCTGCTGTTTTAATCAGAACGAAGAGTTTTTAGAGGAACTCGAAGAAGTGCAGGGATCGAACTTGAAATCTACAGAGGAGCAAAAAGACTATGAAAACATTTCATAGAAAATATCGAGATCTAAGATAGTTATTATAATTATGAAGTTAATAATTTATGATCAATGTTCCAAAAGAATCCTCATTTTATGTTTCTGATACATTACACATTACACATACATTACATAGTGGCCGACTCATGGTACAACTTCCCTTCAAGACAGATCCAAGTTGCTAAGGAATGTCGTATGACATAGCATTTAGAAGGTTTTCGGCTTTGAAAGAATACAAGTATTGTGTCCAACTTAATAAAATGCAACTTGATTAAACTATGTATTTCAATTTATTAGTAGACTAAGAATTAATATAATTATAGAAGATGTTGTGAGCTTAAGCAACTATGAGCGAGTTAGCTAAGTGTAAATAGAATATACAGTTAGTATATGTGTAAGTTAACAAGTATTAGTAATGTAAGTATGTAGTAAAAGCACATTCTCTATACTACTCCCTTCTAAAACTTTAACGTCTTTTTCGGTTTCGTATATTGAGTGATGATTTGAATCTGACAACTAGTTTTGATGGCCTGTTCGATCTCCTCGGCTCGATGGGGTTTAAACTCCTTTGAGGAGGATTAGATGTTGAAGGTTGCTTATCAGTTTCCAGCGGCGGATAGCTCCTCTCAAGGTTGTCGTTTAGAAGTCGGCCGTCATTGAATTCCCTTGAAGACAAAACACGACGCATTTGGTTTTGATGTCTACGTGTACTGCCTTTTGAAGTCTGAACTTGGTACATCTTCCCTATCTTATTTTGAACAAATCCTGGTATCCATTTTGCACCACGAGCATAATTTCTAATGAATACCTTTTGCTCTGGATAGAACTTGGGAGGAGCTGTTTCGATTACTTGAGTCAATGCAACTGCCGGTTTCAGTTGAGATAGTAAGGAACGCATTGTTCGACCATGTAGAAGTTCTGATGGTGACTTGCCTGTGGCATTCGGCGTTGATCTGTAAGTAGTAAAAAAAGTTAATAAAGCATCTCCTTCATTGACATGTTCAGAAAGTTGTTTTTTGATCGAAGTTTTAAACGTCCACACCATTCTCTCGGCTTCACCATTTGAAGCTGGATAAAAGGGTGCAATTTGTATGTGGGTAATACCCAGTTCACTACAAAATGCTGCAAATACAGAGGAACTGAATTGGGTTACATTATCAGAAACCAATATTTCTGGTAAACCTTCGATAGCAAAAAATTTTTGTAGGGCTTCAATAGTAGCCTCGGATGTGGTTTAGCTCATTTCGACGACATACGGAAAATTGCTGAGGGCATCTACACAAATTAAGTACATGTGATTCAAAAATGGACCAGCAAAATCCACATGCACCCTACTCCAAGCACTCTGCGGTATTGGCCAACTTGTGAAATCTTGCTTTGGACTATTGCTGTTTGGTTGACAAGGCTCACATTGGCTTATGTTCCTCTCAATATACTCATCCACGGACGGCCACCAGCAATGTTGGCGTGCAAGTTGCTTGGTCCTCACAACTCCCCAATGTCCGTTATGTAATAGCTTGAACACTCGTTCCTGTAAAGCAGAAGGTATTACAATTCAGTTATAAGGCGATTGAAATAGTAAAGCTTCATTATGAATTGTTAATGCAAGTCTACGAACGAAATATGGTTTGACAGACGGTTCCAAGTTGTTTGCTGTTTCTGGTAAGCCTTTCTCAACAAAAGCATGAATTTTCTTAAGCACTGGGTCTTTAAGCGTCATTTTAGTAATGAGTTTAGCATTAAGTGGAAAATTTGAAATGTTATACAGTTCAAGTTTAGTTTCGAAGCATACCTCAGAGTTGTCAAAATTGTCCCAGCCAGCAGGCAAACGCGACAGCGCATCAGCGCTTCCATGTGCAAGCGTAGGTTTATATTTTATTAAATAATCGTAGCCCATTAATATGATGGCCCACTTTTGGAGCCTATGTGCGGTCATCACTGGAAGCTGTTTCTGGGGATGAAAAAGAGTTAAAAGCGGTTTATGTTCAGTTATAAGTTCAAAGCGACCGCCATAAGCATATTGGTGGAACTTTTGAGCGCCAAATATAATTGAAAGAGGCTGTTTCGCCACCTGGCTGTATTTTCTTTGTTCATCATTAAGGGTTTTGGAAGCGTGAGCAATGGGTCGTTCAGTTCCATCAGGATACTTATGCAGCAACACTGCACCTATGCCATAAGATGAAGCATCGCAGGCCAATATAAGTGGGTAGTCATCTCTTAAGTGTACTAAATTCATTGCGTCAACAACACTTCTAGCTGCCTAGCTGTCCATATAAAAGGTGATGTTTTCTTCCACAGCTCATTGAGCGGAGCAGACATAGACGAAAAATCTTTTAAGAATTTCCATAATAATTGATTTTCCCCAGAAAAGCTTGCAGCTCTCCCAAATTAGTAAATTGTTTCAAGTTCTTTATAGCTTCTACTCTATCTTCTGGAGAACTAACAACTTCAGCACCTATTTGATGTCCTAAATACTAAACACAAAATTGGGCAAACTTACATTTTTCTTTTCAGCTTGGGAGTTCTTCCAAGATCTGGCAATGTTCTGTCTGATTGCGACCTGTAACAATTAAGTCATCTACAAACGCCACACAATGATCCATCCCTCCTATGACTTGCTCGATAAGACTCTGGAAAATGCCTGGTGCGCTAGAAATGCCAGGAGGTAATCTCTCGAATCGCAGTAATCCAAAAGGTGTATTGATGACAAGTATAGGCTTTGAATCTTCGTGAACACCAAGCTGAAAATATGCTTCAGAGAGATCAATTTTGGTAAAGTGCTGACCTCCTTTCAGCTTTTTACATAATTTCTTCAAATCGTGGCATTGGATGCCTAACAACATCCAGTTGAGGATTCACACTATCTTAAAATCTCCGCATATACGGAGGCTTCCTGATTGTTTCTGCACTACTACTATGGGTGCTGCCCATTCGCTAAATGATATAGGCACTAGAACACCAGCCTCTACCAGCCTCTACCAGTCGCCCAAGCTCAACTTTAACTGGTTCCATCAAAGCAAAAGGAATATGGGTTGGTTTGCAAAATTTTGGGCGCGCCCCAAGTTTCAAAAATAATTTTGCTTTGAAATCCTTACAGCATCCTGACTCTGTAGAAAATACATCCGAAAATCGTGCACAAACATCTCTTACCATTTTCTCCAAGATAGCACTGGAAACAGCAGGTAGCAGCGGTGCTGGTTCTTCAAGAATGTGGCAGCAGCTGATCAAAAATCCGAATGTATTTAACCAATCCATTCCCAGTATACTCGCACCTTCTTCCATATCAGTTACTAATAGTGACAATTCATGGACGACATTTTTCCAGCACACGCTCACTTGAATATTTCCTTTAATTGGGACAAGCTTGTCTCCGTATGCTTTTAAAACTTTGTTTGTGGGTTGACATTCAGGCTCTCCAAGCTGACTGTATGTTTTAAGTCCAATTATGGAGCATTTTGCTCCAGTGTCAAGCTGGAACTTTAAAGAGATACCATTTATTATCAAAGACACAAAAAATACCATCTCTTGTTTTATTGGTGATAAAAATCACCCTCATGAATTCCCTGAATCGTTTCAATCACATAAATGTTGTCTTGCCTATTATTTTGAGCTGGTTGGCGAGGGTGATTCCTGTTTGCGCCTTCCCGATGTTATTCTTCTTGTCACGGCACACAGAAGGAATGTGACCAATATGCCCACATAATCGACATGTAGCATTGCGGACGGGGCATTCCGAGCGAGGATGACGAATCTTACAACCGAGTCACGAGCGTGAAACATACTGATTTTTTTGTCCCGAATGAAAATTTTAATTATTATTTAATTTGCGCGTTGGAAACTAGTGGGAAAACGCGAGCGCGATCTATAGCTTTTGGAAAAATCTGCTTGATAAACTTGACACGCAGAATCTCCTTTAATAGCATGCACCAATTTTTGAGTAGATTCATATGTCTCAGCAATATTAAATACATCTGTTAAGCTTGCTTTAGGCTTTTGCAAGGCAGCGGACCGAACAACATCATGCGGTGTATGGAGAACAATAATGTCCCATAGAAAACTATCAACAAACGGTTCATCACATTCTTTTTTTTTCACATACAAAAGAACAATCTCTAGCGGCACCCCGCAATTCCGCTACCCATTCTGCGTACTTTTGACCTTTTTTCATGCGCTTTTGGAAAAAATTAAAGCGAGCGGTTAACACATGGGTTTTTTCTGAAAAATTTTCTGTTAATTTTTCTAATCGCGTCATATGTCTCCTCTTCTAGATTTTCCCCGAAAACAAGTTTTGAGGGGGATCATATAAATCCGAGCCTGCCCATTAAAGAAAAAATGCTTTTTTTTGAGTATTTTCAGTCACACTGTATGCACTAAAATGCTGGTTCAATTGATTAAGATAAGATTTCCATGTTTACTTAGCCTTATCAAATTTGGCAAACGCTGGAACTGCACTTTTTGCATTCGCACTGCTTTCTTCATTCGATGCTTTAATTAAAACTGTATTCACTATTTTTTTTTGCTCTTTAATTACCGTTTCCATCCAAGCTTGCTGATTCTTCAACAACGCAGCAAATTGTTCAATTAGTTTTTCGGCCATTCTTATTATATTTTTTTTTATAAAAACTTTAAACAAAAGTTCTCGTCGCCAATTTATTGTGCCCAACTTAATAAAATGCAACTTGATTAAACTACGTATTTAAATTTATTACTAGATTAAGATTTAATATAATTATAGAAGATGTTATGAGCTTGAGCAACTATGAGCGAGAGACATTGACCATGAATATTGAATATAATGTAGCAAAGTTTAAATAGAATATACAGTTAGTATATGTGTAAGTTAACAAGTATTAGTAATGTAAGTGTGTAGTAAAAGCACATTCTATATAACAAGTCTTTAGGACATAATGACTCGTTCAAGAACGTAATTTAGAAGAACCACATTACTTTCTCCCACATCAGCGTGTAAATCGCCCACAAAGTGTGTGAACGAAATTGTGAGTTGTTTTTGATGCATCTGTTACGGTAAATTTTACCGTAACAAAAACTTCCCTTCGGTCGATATTTTCTATTTTTCTTTTTTCTCGTTGTGGCTGCAAAATATTGGCGAAGTTGAGGGCAACCATGGTCTCATCAACCAATGGTGTACCTAGCCTTATTTTGCAAAAGCAACAAAAGCAGGTGTTCAAGTACGACGTAATAAAACGAGAAGAGAGTCGGCGGATGAGCCGAAGAAGTAACGAGTCAGGTGGACTCTTACTTACATCAAACAACCAACAAAAGCTAAACATCTTACAATTATCATTCTATTTTAAAATTCTAACTAACGTAACGTAATTTTAACTTTATCTTAAAATAACGTACATTTGTTTAATGGACAAAATGGGTTTTTAACGCGATTAGATTAGTATTGTAGAATTTTGAAAATGACTTTAAAGTAACGCTCCTCTCTGTATCTTCGAAAATAGTTTGTTAAATAATTCACGTTTCAAATCCCGCGCGATAGTTGTAGAGTAGAAGGAAAAAGCCTATCTGAGACTTCTCTTCAATTTTGTTTCTTTTCAATTTTTCTCGGAAATAGTTTTAGTTGGAAAATAGTCTGAACTCGTCCATAATGTTTCGACAAGTTTTGGAAACACATCCAAAAACTAGTCGAAACATTGTTTGTGTGCATGAGAGTAAGTTTCGGTAAGTTTTGGAAACACATCCAACAAATTGTTGAAACCGTGTTTGTGTGCGTGTGAGTATGTTTCGTTAGATCCCACCATGGTTGTTTTCTAGGAGAGCGTCATGCTTCCAGAAAGACCCATGATCTCGAAACGAATGGTTGTGTTGTATCGTTGTATGTATGAGTGAATGATTGGAATGGACGAGGGAAGAAAGTTGTTGATAAAAATTAGCTTGGAACACACTCTGGTGAGAGACTAACAAGCACGAAGACAAAATTTGAAAAAGAAAGAAATATCGAAAAATTTTCATTTCATTTCATTTCGTTTCATTTGTTAGCAATAATTGGTTGTACAGTAAGATATTACCTTTTATAGTACTTAGAAAGTCATTGGTAATAGATAATGTTGTTTGAAAAAAAAACTGAAATTTACTATTAAATAAAGTGGCAGCAGTGGTTATATTTGTGGTGGTCGCGTTGAATTTAAGCTCCTTTGAATTAATCTGTTTTTTGCATGATCTAACTATTTTTATATAATAATTTGTCTAGTATTATTATTTTAAAGCATTCGTAATATGTGTGGTGATTTAAATTTATGATTTTACTAGGTAATTTAATAATTGTCATTGTGTTTTGTTTGCTCTGGTAAGCGTCATTCAAGCATCTTTGTTTTTTCTTACAATTTAGTGCTTTTAAAATTATATAACAAGCTATTTACTTCCCCTTTAACTAAACTTTTTTTCCCCTCTATTTAAAAAAAAGAGCTTTTAATCCTAGCTTTCATATTTAACTTATAACGTATCAAATTAATCATTTGATAGTTTTTTTTTGTAAAAAATTAATTATTGTTCTATTGTCGACTTGACTTTAGGATTCTGTAATCTGCGGTTCGAATCCTAGCCGAGTTCGAACATTTAACTTTTTTCTTTTTTTTTTTTTTTATATACATATATTCCGGTTTCAACTTCAAAATTCTTAAATTTTTTAATTAAGATAAAATTTAGTTTTTTTAGTTTTTTTTTTCTTTCCTCATTCATTTCTATATACTAAAATGGTCTGCTCAGCTGAGAAATGTACAGAGCACTCGAATTCAACTCCTCTTTTTGCTTGCTTTGGCCCTTGTGGGAATTTATTCCACGCCAAATGCTTAGGCTCAACTAACAGTTTTATTGATAAAATAAATTCTTCAAGATTTGCTTTTTGGTACTGTAAAACCTGTATCAAAATATCCTTGTCGCAAATTTCATTCAAAATGTCGTCTCTTAAGGATGATATTATTAAAATTGCTAAGAACTTTGATGTTTTACATGAAAATTTAAACTCAGTTGTAGCAAATGTAGTTTCAATTCCTTCCCCAATTAAAACTGTTAGCAAATCAACGTCAACAGAGCCGTTAGATCCTGACTCTATTCATCCTTCATCCCTGCCCCCGAGTAACCCCTCTTCTTCTATACTCACCAAGTCTGCTCTCAAAAAGTGTAAGAAAAGGGGTCGTGAAGGATCATCGTCATCGAAAACTCCTTCCCCAGACCCAAAACGCCCAAATTCAAGGAGAATCATTCCAATAAGTATACCACTGCCTCCTCCCCTTCAAGAAGTAGGTTTCACCATAGTCAACAGCTCTAGGGCCGTTATCGATGCACCGGCGGTGGCGGTTCCCATTGATTTAGCCAGCACTACCCCATCTTGCTCTGAACCGAAAATATTATCAAGTTGTTCTAATACTAATACTAATACTAATACTAATACTAATACTAATACTAATAACATCAACGATTCGGAACCTCCCAAAAAAATAGAATCTGTTCCGAAGCCAAAATTAGTATTTGTATCCCGACTTGACCCTGAACTCCAACCCAATGACATAATTCAACATCTTGTTGCTAATAACTGCATTTCGAGTGCGTCAGCTATAAAATGCAATAAAATCAGTAACCCTGACAGTTTTGTGTCATCGTTCAGGATAACTACTCCTCCAGCATTTTTCGGTCCTCTCTGCGACAATAAGTTTTGGCCTCCCGGTACACTTGTCAAAGAATTTGTAGTTCGATCAAAAAATCTCAATAATCGAGTTGCTAAAGTATCGGCTGCAAAAAACTTAATAGGATAACCCTCTTCTACCAAAATGTAAGAGGGATACGCAGCAAAACTGCTGAAGTTTTTAAAAACTCTCAAGCTTTTCCACATGATATCTTTGCTTTCACAGAAACATGGCTCAATAGTTCAGTTTTGGACACAGAAATTTTCGACGATGAGTTTTCTGTTTTCAGAAAGGATCGTCATGTGGATAAGCCGAAGGAAGTGGGCGGTGGTGTATTGATTGCTGTTCGTAATTGCATTTCATCTTCCCTTGTATCTTTACCCTTTAATGTTTCAATTGAACTCATTTGTGTTAAAGTTTCTTTTCAATCATATGATCTTTTTATTATTAATGTTTATATTCCACCGAAAAGTTCTGCGTCAGTTTTTGCCGAGCTATCGTTAATTCTTGATCATATGATTGATACTGCCAGTTCAAATAGCAACATTTTACTGTTGGGGGACTTCAATTTACCTAACATTACGTGGACCCCCTCTGAAGACGAGTCCTATTTAGAAGCTGCCTTGACTTCTTCGCAACAGGAACTTCTTCTTTTGGACAACATAACCTCTACTGACTTACAGCAAGTAAGCTGTATTAATAATTGTAGAAATCGAATTCTCGATTTAGTCTTTTCTTCTGACGCTGTTAGTACGGTAGTGGTAGAATCTACCTCTGCCATTTCTAACGTAGACTCCTACCATCCCCCATTGGATATATTTTTTGATATGAGCAGCAATTTACTTAATAATAGTAATGCCGAAGACTCTTCTTATTCACTTGATTTCCGTAAAGCTGACTTTCAATTACTTTACGACAATTTGAGTGCTTCTAATATTTCGAATATTCATGTTTGCTCTAACATTGACGACGCAGTTACGCAATTCTACGAAATTTTCAATAGCTGCTTGATAAATTCAATTCCTCTTAAGATATCTAAAAATATCAACTCCAGCCATCCGTGGTACACGAAAGAGCTTAAATCTCTACGCAACAAACGGAATAAGGCTTGGAAGTCTTACATTAAAAGTCTTTCAATTTCTGATCAAAATGTGTTCCTTGCACTTTTTGAAGAGTTTAATTTACTTTCCAGAAACCTATATGCAGCATATGTGAAGGAAATGGAAATTTCGTTGAAAATTGATCCAAAGAAATTTTGGAAGTTTGTAAATTTAAAGAAAAAGTCTGATGGGTATCCAGTGAACTTTGTTTACAAAGATTCCGCTTTGACAAGCTCACCTGAGATATGCAATGCGTTTGCAAAGCATTTCAGTAAGTCCTTTATTGAAAATCCCGTCAATATAGACTTTGATTTCTTTTACTACTCCCGTGATTTCCCCCAAGCCACTTTTAACAACATCCAAATTGATAATGATAAAGTTTTGCATTATCTTTCATTGCTGAAAGATGATTACTCTCCCGGTCCTGATGGCATTCCTCCTATAATATTAAAAAAATGTTCCTCAGTTTTAGCTTCTCCCTTGCAATTCCTTTTCAAGCTATCCCTTAAGTCCGGTAAATTTCCTCAAGTATGGAAAGATTCATTCATTACTCCTGTCTTCAAAAAGGGTAATAAGTCCGATATTACCTAAACTGTCCTCTATTCCAAAGCTTTTCGAACAAGTAGTTTGTGATAGTATAACGTTTTTCTGCAAACATTTAATCTGCCATCAACAACACGGCTTTATGCAGAAGCGGTCTACTGTCACAAACTTATTAACCTTTATGAACAAGTGCTCAAAGGCATTAGAGAGTGGACATGAGCTGGATTGTATCTACACAGATTTCTCAAAAGCTTTTGACCAACTCTCACATGAAATTATCATTTTCAAATTGAAAGCTCTAGGTTTCCCTGTAGGATTTGTTAATTGGATATATTCATATCTCCGAAACAGATCATACATAGTTAAGTTCAGAAATTCGTTTTCTAGCCCTTTCCCAGGAAAATCAGGAGTCCCACAAGGCAGCCATCTTGGCAAGTTACTGTTTATACTAGCTATCAATGACGTAACTACGTGTATTCATTCTAGTGAGATCCTTGTTTTCGCTGATGATATGAAAATTTTCAAATCTATTAACTCAGCTAATGACCGCGTAGAATTGCAAGCTGACATCGACAGATTTGCTATCTGGTGTAGCAAGAATTGTTTAAGCCTGAATCCAGCGAAATGTCAGACAATGACATTTTCAAGGAAACGGGTACCAAGTACACACGGCTATTACATTTCACAACAAGTTTTGCATCGCGTTTTTAGTTTTAAAGATCTGGGAGTAAACTTTAGCCCAGACTTGAGTTTCACGGAACACATCAACTTTATTGTTAAAAAAGCTAATTCCATGTTGGGATTTGTTAAAAGATGGTCGAAGGAATTTCAAAATCCTTATGTAACCCTAGCTTTATATAACTGTCATGTTCGTCCCCATCTAGAATATGCATCCCAGGTATGGTCTCCTTTCTACGAAGTTCATAAGTCTAGGATAGAGGCAGTTCAGCGTAATTTTATTCGATTTGCTTTAAAAGGTCTCTCCTGGGCAGATCCATACAACCTCCCACCTTACGAACACCGGATTCAACTTCTACAGATTCAAACTTTGTCACAAAGGCGTATTAACAATGATGTTATTTTTATTCACCAACTTTTAACGGGATCTTTGGACTCACCCGATCTTCTATCGTGTGTAGGTTTTAACTATCGCGGAGGGGCTCATCATCTTCGTAGATTAGAGCTATTGCATTGTCCCCAACACCGTACTAATTATGGCATGAATGAACCTCTTACCCGCATGTGCAAACTTTTCAACTCAAATAAAAGTATTGTTGATTTTAATATTAGTAAATCCTCTCTAAAAAAAACATTTAAAACCAGTGCACCACGCTCATAGTTTATGTTTTGTATGTTCTCAATGTTTTTGTATCTATTTTGTATAAATGTATGTTTATTAATTTTTTATTTTTTGTGCTTGTGTTATGATATTTGTATATTTTGCTTACTAACAACTAACACCTGCACTAAATGATGTAGCCAGTGAGCACATAATATGTGTTGGCTAATCTCTGATTGTAAGTTAATGCTTGATATAAGCTTCTTACTCTCGAGAACTGATAGTGTAAAAAAAAAAAAAAAAAAAAAAAAAAAAAATAAAGATTAATCTAAAATAGCTATACTTTGTGAGACAGAGGGAAAAGAGGAGGATTAAGATAGAGTTGAAGGGGACGAGAGGTGATGATAAATTGCAATTTTGAAAATGTTTGAGTTGATTATGAATTTAATGTGGGGAGGGAGCGAGTTCCAGAGTTTAACAGCATGAATGAAAAATAAACGTGATGAGTTTAGATAGTTACTGAGGCGAGGAATAATATTTATATTCCGAGAGCTTATTGAATAAATATGTCGGAGATTTAAGATATATTAACCTGTGTAAGAAAATACAGTTTCTTGCATTGATGTATTGCTGGAGGGTACAACCCAGAAATTGCTTGGAAAAATCGGAAACATGATCAAATCTCCTTAGCCCATATATATACCGAACAGCATCGCTGAAGGCAACTTGAAGTTTGCGTTGAGAAAGTGAGTCTAGATTGCTGTATACGATCTCAGCACACGATATAAGGGGCAGGACTAAGGAAACTATCAATTTCCGCTTTGTTGCAGCAGGAGTAAAGTTAGCAGACGGCCATAGTTTTCGTAAGCAACCATAAATGCGACCAATAACAACATTAGTATGTTTGTAGCCAGATAAATGTCGGTCAATGACAAAGCCAAGGCTAGTGCAGTGATCAACTGCTGTTATTTTGGTAGTCAGGTAGAATTCCAAGATCAAACTTTCTTTTTGATATAGGGATGATTTGAGATTTGTTTGGATTGATCAACAGGCCGTTGGCTGTAGACTAATCATTTATATGTTTAAGATCCTCATTGATCAAAAGAAACAGTTCATAAATCTGACGGAATGGTCTGGCAAGATGAAGCTGAACATCGTCTGCATATAAAGGAACTGAAACATTTGAACAACAAGAAGGGAGGTCATTTATAAACATGCAAAAGAGAATTTGACCAAGAATCGAACCCTGAGGAACCCCTTGTACAAGACGTTTTAGATCTGAGCATTTCCCACCAGAAAAAACTCTTTGCAATCTACCAGACAGGTAGTCTGTTAAGAGCTTGCAAGACCGATCATTAAAGCCGAACAGATATTTCAATTTCCACTTGAGCAGAAAATGGTTAACCTTGTCAAAAGCTTTAGAAAAATCCAAAAGGCAGAGAAAATTCACATAACCTTTGTCGAAGTCAACTCTTATGTCTTCGAGAAGATTTGTCATAGCACTGGAGCAGCTATGGTTTGCTTTAAGGCCTGACTGTTTTTCGTAGAGCAAATTGTGACTTGACAAGTGCCTTGAAAATTGCTTCTCAATTATCTTCTCAAAGACTTTGGAAAGGCAAGGCAGAATTCTAATCGGTCTGAAATAAACAGAAGAGGCAGAATCCCGTTTCTTGGCAATGGGAAATACTCTAGCGATTTTCCACACCTGAGGGAAAGTAGATGTAGTGATGCACCAATTTATAATATGGGTTAGATGACTCATAATAAGTGGCAGTATGAGTTTAACGAAACAAATAGGTATACCATCTTCACCAACAGAGTCAGACTTTATGGCCATCACACATTTCCTAACCTCATCCTCGTTGACCACTACAAAATCTTCAAATGTAGGCGCAGCCCTCATCGAGTTTGCTGAAGATCTTATTGCAAGGTCACCAGTTGGAACAGGATCGCCTAGGAAGAAAACATTCATTTTCATCGGGGTCGAGAGAACATTGGGAATTTTTGTTTTTGCAGATACCAATCTTGCTGAGGTTTCGCCATAGCTTTTTGGGAGATAATGAGGTATTTAGCTTAGAGGAATATTAATTTATTTTGGATGATCTGATCATACTAGTGGCTAGATTACGGGCAATTTTGAACGCTGACCAATTAACTGCTGTAGGTCTGTGCTTCCATTTACTATGAAGGCAGTATTCACAGCAGAAGTGAACCATGGGCAGCAATTATTTTTAATTCTCACCGTCTTTGTAGGAACAAATTGGTCAAACAACTGCACTAATAAGTGTTGAAAAGAGCTAACCTTATCATTAGCATTTGCGAAAAGTCAGCAATTGAGCCAGGGGGCTGAGGCGGTCGCATGGTGGAGATTATTTAAGTCAATGGAGCTAAAATCTTTATAGGTAAAGGTATCATTGTAAGCAGATTGTGATAAATTAATGTCGTAAGTGCAAAAGAGAAGTTCATGGTCAGATATATCAAAGGAAATTTGATCATACAGGACTACGTATGAGGGATAGCAGACGAATATCAGATCCAGAAGACTAGGAGAGCGATCGGGAGCGAAGCGTGTTGGAGTAGTGGTATTTACAATGCTCATACCTACTGACAAAACTAAGTCCTCCATCTCAAAGGCACGTGTATCATTTTTGAGCAAGTCAGAATTGAAATAACCAAGAACTATAATGTTCTCTGACGTTACACAGAAATCACTTAGAGCTGAGAAAAATGGAACAGCAGAAGAGTGACGATTATTATTATAAACACATGAAATCAAGCATTTCTTAAAGGAGTCACTGACTTCAATTATTATGAACTCAATTCCAGGCCCACTGGATCTGGTAATAACCTTGGTATTGATAGACGACCTACAATAAACTGCAACATTTCCACCTACAGTTTCTGTTATTCTGTCGTTTCTAAATAATTTGAAATTTGGAATGTCGTATACATCATCACATACGTCAGGTTTGAACCAGGTTTCGGTAACACAAATGACATCAATACAAGAGTTGGAGAACAAAAACTATAAGTAATCAAGTTTACAAACATTAAGGTTTCGCGCATTTAAATAACAAACTCTTAAACCTTGGCGACGTTAAGATATAATGTTGATCATAGTGGCCGTTGACTTTTCATACATACTGTTTTGATCACTATCAAAGAAGTTGGAAGTAATCATTTACATAAGATGGGAGAGTGCATACAAAAAATAAAAACAAAAGAAGAAGAAAAGGACAAAGTATAGATTAATGAATTAGAAGAAAAGAAATATATATACATAATAATATATATATATATATATATATATATATATAATTTGGAGAAGAGAAAAAATCGAGGAGGAAACATTTTTGTTTTGGTTGGATAGAAACTTTAGATCGAGCATTTTTGGAAATCGGGATTCGAGACGTGAGGATTTTAACAGGAGATAGGAGAAAAAAGATATTCAACCAAGATAAGTAGTTTGTGATAGATTTTGAACATAAATACATATTTGCAACTTCAAATTATATATTTATATTCAATCAGTTCGTGTTCAAGTTTGTCACCTAGCTTTCGGGACGCGCCTTCGTTTTTTTTTTTTAATTAATAACCTATTTTATTTTTCCGTTTGTTTTTATTTGACTTTCTTTTTATTTAACTGTTTTCCTTTGAGCCAAACGGCCATATTAAAATATTGTATAACCTACCTTTTATTTGAAAAGACTTTTGGGTTTTTGTCCAGGGATCTTCTGTCCCATGGTTTCCCAAAACAATAAAATAACAATTTAAATATAACACTCTTTCTTTTTATTTAAAACATCGGTTCTTCGAATTCCATAATTAGTTTTGGAATTTTCTAATTCGGTTTTAGGAAAAACATTCCTCGCGCCCACTTTTTTTGCACCCTACTGTGCAATCATAAAAATTTTCTTCTTTTGATAAACTATTTTGATTGCGGAATCAATCAAGTTTGTCAAAAGAAATACAAAATTCTTCCACCGAACCCACCCCAGCTGAGCAGCCGTGGTGACAACTTCTTTAATCAAGCTGTAATTGTACTTTTTTTTCGCACACTCTTTTGTGTCATTCGTGGTCGATCGGCATTGTTAATAGTTAATTCGTGTCGTGCACCGCCGTCGGTTGAAAATCGAGAAACTTTCGCTTGAGTTTTTTTAGTAATAGGATAGGTAGTATAATATTTGTTCTTAGAAGAAAACAATTCAGGGTGATAGTTAATTTTTTTTTGCTTGGGTTACTGATTGTGATTGGTTTTTACGGTTGCCACCAACGTTAAAATTTCTCGTGAAAATTTAAATAGAGTTTTTGTTTATTAAATATCGGGCGAATTTAAAATATAAAGTTTCTAATTTTTATTGAATATCTTTTGTATTCAATATTTGTTGTTTCATATTATCGATTAGGGTTGACAAGTTTTTTTTTTAATCTTAAATATTTTTTTTTCTATCGGGTGTTTTAATAAGTTTTTTTTTTGAATAAAAATGAATATAGGAAGGCTAGCACAGGACGAACTGGCCTACGAGATGAAGGTCAGGGGTTTGAAAGTATGGTCGGTTGATGAGATGCGAAAAGCATTGAGGTCATCGAGGTTGCTCGTTAAGAGAAACTCGATGGAGGTTAGCATGCTGTACCCGTTCACCTATGAGGAGGATAAAGATGCTATAGAAGCAAAAATTGAGGAGATTAAGGGCTTTCTTAAAGTTCCTCCGAAGAATCCAAAGTCTTCATAGTACATTGAGATTGTAACAAAGATTGAGTGGTGTATAGGTAGGTTAGCTAGGACACCTTGTGAGGCAGACGACGAAGAAGATGCAATTAGCTCACTTCGTAATATGGTTTTGTGTTTGTTAGGAGATCTCACTGGTGATAGTGAGAATATTGATAGGGAAGAAGAAGTAAGGAAAGAAAAGACTCCGGTTTAAAGGCAAACCCAACTTCAGGTACAAGTTGGTCAGACCCCAAGTGGTGTGTGGTCTGCGTTAGGACTGGCTGGAGGGTCATTGCCTGAACCAAGTCATTTTGGCAGTAGTCCTTCAGTCAGTGGTATTAGTGTTAGGGTCCCATTAGGACATAAGGTTGATAGGGGTGACACTTTTGCTGAATAGATGGTCGTTCAACAGAAGTGCACTGAACGTGTAGGGAAGTGGGGGGTGAAATTTACTGCTAACTCTAATGGAGCATCAGTGAATTCATTCTTGGAAAGAGTGGAGGAACTTCGTCTGGCTAACGATGTTCCGGACTTCCACCTTTTCAAATCCGCTTCGGAGCTTTTGTCGGGTAGGGCCCTTATGTGGTATAGGACGGTTAGGGAAGATTTGGGGGATTGGCAAGAACTCGTTAAGGAACCCAAAGCGGAGTTCCTTCCTGCGAATTACGATGATCTTCTATTGGAAGAAAATAATCGGCGTTCGCAAGGAAAGGATGAAACTTTCGGCGCGTACCTTGCCACCATGAGGACATTGTTCCGAAGATTGTCGGAACCTTTATCAGAGGGAAGAATGTTAACTATTTTGAGGAAAAATGTAGACCCCTTTTATCAGGTTCAGATAGCGAGTGCCAAACCAAAGACTGTTAAGGAACTTGCTATCTTAGGTAGAGAGCTAGATACCCTTAAGGTAAATGTGGATAGTTTTACTCCACCAAATAGAGGTAGGCATTTTTTGGAACCAGAATGTGGTTACCAACCGAGTTCGTCTGGAAAACATCGAGTTACGGCTGTTGCTCCAGTCCCAGAGAACCCTTTTAGACAGGTTGTTAGGTGTTACAATTGTAACAGGGATGGGCATTTGGCACAAAACTGTTCGGTGCAAAGAAAGTGTTTTGGTTGCGGGGCTGTAGGCGTTTATCGTACGGACTGTAGGCGGTGTTCGGGAAATGGGGAACGGGCTCTTGTGATAGCAGGACAGGAGACCCGTTGGCGTTAGTTAGGTCGTCTGCTGATGATCAGCTGGAACGTCAAGTTCATTTAAGTTTCACTTTAGCGGCAAGCGATAGGGACACTAGACCATATTTAGGTCATGGTTTTGTGTTTGTTAGGAGATCTCACTGGTGATAGTGAGAATAGTGAGAGGGAAGAAGAAGTTGAGAAAGAAAAGACTCCGGTTAAAAGGCAAACCTAACTTCAGGTACAAGTTGGTCAGACCCCAAGTGGTGTGCGGTGTGCGCTAGGACTGGCTGGAGGGTCATTGCCTGAACCAAGTCGTTTTGGCAGTAGTCCTTCAGGCAGTGGTATTAGTGTTAGGGTCCCATTAGGACATAAGGTTGATAGGGGTGACACTTTTACTGAACAGATGGTCGTTCAACAAAAGTGCACTGAACGTGTAGGGAAGTGGATGGTGAAATTTTCTGGTGACTAATGGAGCATCAGTGAATTCATTAATGGAAAGAGTGGAGGAACTTCGTTTGGCTAACGATGTTCTGGACTTCCACCTTTTCAAATCCGCTTCGGAGCTTTTGTCGGGTAGGGCCCTTATGTGGTATAGGACGGTTAGGGAAGATTTGGGGGATTGGCAAGAACTCGTCAAGGAACTCAAAGCGGAGTTCCTTCCTGCGAATTACGATGATCTTCTATTGGAAAAAATTTATCGGCGTTCGCAGGGAAAGCATGAAACTTTCGGCGCGTACCTTGCCACCATGAGGACATTGTTCCGAAGATTGTCGGAACCTTTATCAGAAGGAAGAATGTTATATATTTTGAGGAAAAATGTAGAAACCTTTTATCAGGTTCAGATAGCGAGTGCCAAACCAAAGACTGTTAAGGAACTTGCTATCTAAGGTAGAGAGCTAGATATCCTTAAGGTAAATGTGGATAGTTTTACCCCACCAAATAGAGGTAGGCATTTGTTGGAACCAGAATATGGTTACCAACCGAGTTCGTCTGGACAACACCGAGTTACGGCTGTTGCTCCAGCCCCAGAGAACCCTTTTAGACAGGTAGTTAGGTGTTACAATTGAAACAGGGATGGGCATTTGACACAAAACTGTTCTGTGCAAAGAAAGTGTTTTGGTTATGGGGCTGTAGGTGTATATCGTAGGGACTGTAGGCGGTGTTCGGGAAATGGGTAACGGGCTCTTGTGACAGCAGGACAGGAGACCCGTTGGCGTTAGTTAGGTCGTCTGCTGACGATCAGCTGGAACGTCAAGTTCATTTAAGTTTCACTTTAGCGGCAAGCGGTAGGGACACTAGACCATATTTAGGATTTATGGAATCAAGTTTTTGGAACTTCTAGATTCGGGAGCCTCTCGTTCCATTGTGGGTGGTGACGGGTGGAAAGTTTTAAAAGAATTAGGACTAAGATTAGAGAAGAGTAGTATTGGGTCAGTAGCGTTAGCAGATAGGGCAGGTGCAGGAGTAGCTGGGTCTATTTCTCTACCAGTGGAGGTTGAGAATAGATCCATTTTGATAGAATGTCTGGTAATACCGAATCTCTCACACATATTGATCTTAGGTGCCGACTTTTGGGCACTATCGGGCATAGTCCCGGATTTGAGATCTGGTATGTGGAGTTTTTCGAGCCAGGAAATATTGGCTTCGGTAACAGACATGGTAGCAATTAGGGAAAAATCGGATTTGGACGATTTCGAAAGTAGTAAGTTAGAACACGTGTTAGGAGAACTTTTTAAATCAATGACCGAGGGATTAGGGTGCACCAACTTAGTTGAGCACAAGATAAGGACGTCCGCAGAACTAAAAACAACGATACTACCCTGTTTCGCCTGCGATTCAGAAACATATCGATCAGGAACTCCAAGAGATGTTGGAAGCTGGAGTGATCGAGAAGTCGAAGAGTCCTTGGGCATTGCCGATTCTTCTTGTTAAGAAGAAAGACGGCAGTAATCGGTTTTGCGTTGACTATAGGAAATTAAATGAGGTTACTGATAGGGATGCTTATCCACTTCCATTTATTTCGGCAATTTTGGACAAGCTTCGAAACGCGAAGTTTTTGTCCTCATTAGACATTGAATCTGCTTATTGGCAGATTCCAATGGAGGAAGAATCGCAAAAGTACACAGCCTTTACCGTGTCAGGGAGGGATCTTTTCCAGTTTTGTAGGATGCCATTCGGGCTCCATAATTCACCAGCGACATGGCAAAGGTTTATTGACGACGTTCTAGGTTCCGATTTAGAACCGTTCGTTTTTGTGTACTTAGATGACATTATCATTGTCACCGATTTTTTTGAAAAACACCTTGAAGTTCTCAAAGAAGTTTTTAAAAGGTTAGTAGAAGCGGGTTTAAAAGTAGATAGGGAAAAATGTAATTTCTGTAGGCCTTCTTTGAAATTTCTAGGTTATGTAGTTGATAGGAACGGGCTTCATGTAGACCCGGAAAAAGTGGAGAGCATGATGAGAATTCCTCCACCGAAAAACGTGAAGGAAACTAGGAGTTTTGTAGGGACTATTTCTTGGTATCGAAGATTCGTGCCAAATTTTGCAATTTTAGTTAGGCCTCTTACCGATCTCTTAAAGAAAGGTAAGAAATTTGAGTGGACCAAGAATGTGAGGAGCAAGGAACTGAAGACGCTTTGTGAAGCGTACGGGTCACAACTTCGGTATACGGCGCATTACCATCCGCAAGTGAATCCTGCGGAGCGCATCAATCAAATTATTAAGACTACGCTCCGAGCGTATGTTTTCGAAAATCAGCGGAGTTGGGATATGCAACTGGCAAAAGTGGCCTGTGCTATCCGAACTTCGCAACATGAGGTGTTAGGTGTTTCGCCTTATTTTGTAAATTTTGGTAGGAACATGGTAACTAGTTGCCATGATGTAGGGCTTAGAGATAGTGAAAGGGACATAGATAGAGGAGATACCGTTAGGCAGTTTCAGAAACTGAGACAGGAGATAGCTAGGAAGTTGGAAGCGACGGGAAATAAGACCGCTAGAACTTACAATTTGAGGAGAAGAGACATACAGTTTCAACCTGGTGATCTCGTTTGGAGTAGGAATTATTCTCTGTCCGAGGCGGCAAATTACTTTGCGGCCAAATTAGCGACCAAATTTGTTGGTCCATTTAGGGTCAATAGGAGGGTGTCACCTTGGACATACCTCCTGATAGACGATAATGGGAAGGATCGGGGGACGTGGCACGTTAAGGATTTAAAGCCATTTATTGACACTTAGTCAAAAGCCTCTTAATCTTTCTTTTAAATCTTAATTTTTTGTATTTTGTTTGGTAAATTGTCCAATTTTATATTTTCATTTCGTGCCACTAATTATGTATTTTTTTTTTTTTTTTTTTTAATATGATGGTAACCCTGTGTTGTGTTGTATACCCTCTTACCCTCCAATCCTGGCCGAGCCATAAGAAATGGTTTATTTTTCTAGAAAAGTAAACACATTTCTTGGGAGGTAAGGGTGGAATTTTTTACGGTAAATTTTACCGTAACAAAAACTTCCCTTCGGTCGTTCTTTTCTCCTTTTCTTTTTTCTCGTTGTGGCTGCAAAATATAGGCGAAGTTGAGGGCAACCATGGTCTCATCAACCAGTGGTGTACCTAGCCTTATTTTGCAAAAGCAACAAAAGCAGGTGTTCGAGTACGAGGTAATAAAACGAGAAGAGAGCCGGCGGATGAGCCGAAGAAGTAACGAGTCAGGTGGACTCTTACTAACATCAAACAAAGAACAAAAATTAAACGTCTTACAATTATCATTCTATTTTAAAATTCAAATTAACGTTACGTAATTTTAACTTTATCTTAAAATAACGTACATTTGTTTAATGTACAAAATGGGTTTTTAACGCGATTAGATTAGTATTGTAGAATTTTGAAAATGACTTTAAAGTAACGCTCCTCTCTGTATCTTCGAAAATAGTTTGTTAAATAATTCACGTTTCGAATCCCGCGCGATAGTTGTAGAGTAGAAGGAAAAAGCCTATTTGAGACTTCTCTTCAATTTTGTTTCTTTTCAATTTTTCTCGGAAATAGTTTTAGTTGGAAAATAGTCTGAACTCGTCCATAATGTTTCGACAAGTTTTGGAAACACATCCAAAAACTTGTCGAAACATTGTTTGTGTGCATGAGAGTAAGTTTTGGTAAGTTTTGGAAACACATCCAACTAATTGTTGAAACCGTGTTTGTGTGCGTGTGAGTATGTTTCGTTAGATCCCACCACGGTTGTTTTCTAGGAGAGCGTCATGCTTCCAGAAAGCCGTGACCGATGATCTCGAAACGAATGGTTGTTTTGTATCGTAGTATGTATGAGCGAATGATTGGAATGGACGAGGGAAGAAAGTTGTTGATAAAAATTAGCTTGGAACGCACTCTGGTGAGAGACTTACAAGCGCGAAGACAAAATTTGAAAAAGAAAGAAATATCGAGAAATTTGGAGGAGAAAAAAAAATCGAGGAGGAGACATTTTTGTTTTGGTTGGATAGAAACTTTAGATCTAGCATTTTTGGAAACCGGGATTCGAGACGTGAGGATTTTAACAGGAGATAGGAGAAAAAAGATATTCAACCAAGATAAGTAGTTTGTGATAGATTTTGAACATAAATACATATTTGCAATTTCAAATTATATATTTATATTCAATCAGTTCGTGTTCGAGTTTGTCACCTAGCTTTCGGGACGCGCCTTCGTTTTTTTTTTAATTAAAAACCTATTTTATTTCTCCGATTGTTTTTATTTGCCTTTCTTTTTATTTAATTGTAACTGTGTAACGAAGCATTCTACGTCACACAATTTTTATGAAATATTATTCACTCCCGCCCCATAGTACATTGCAAAACGAGCAAACACCGACGGCCGCATCACATAATTCGTTTTGATCGACCACCGACTGCTAGGGCAGACCCGCCTATTCCCCGCCGACCGACCATCACAGCTCAAACCAAACCACTCATCATCAGTATTCAATCAAAGTCGATCAAATACACGTTCTGCCACCCACCACTCTCCTCTCATAAATAACCAGTTTCCTACATGCACTGTGTGTCTGGTTGACTACGTAGCGTAGGTATACATACTATTAGCTTCATGCAAGCACAGTGTGTATGATTGACTGCATAGCGTAAGTATCCATATTAAAATATTTGCGCTCCTCATTACAATTCACATTGTGCTGTTGTAGCATATTGTGACTTATGGAGGTGAATTGGGTAACGAAAATTCTCTTTTGCCAGCCTGCCGTGGACTATTTATATATAGTCAGTAAAAGGTAGTACCAATCAAGCGTACTTAAGAGGTGAAGTGACCATTGCTCTAGTAGCAATTAAGTTTTGGTGTAACACCGATAAAGGGGCTTCACTCCAACCGTTTATCCCTTGCTCTACCCCCTTCTGGCGTATAGTTTGGTATCATGGCCGGGGCTTCACTCCAACCGCTTTATCCCTTGCTCTACCCCCTTCTGGCGTATAGCTTGGGCCGAGAAGCCACTGCCGGCTGATCACCAGTTCATCCTTGATTTCCATAGTCAGGGCCGGGGTTTCACTCCAACCGTTTATCCCTTGCTCCACCCCCTTCTGGCGTATAGCTTGGGCCGAGAAGCCACTACCGGCTGATCACTAGTTTATCCTTGGTTTGCATTGCCAGGGCCGGAGCTTCTCTCCACCAGTTTATCCCTTGCTTTACTGTCGAAGTACAGCTTGGGCCGAGAGGTTACTGCTAGCCGATCCCCCGCTTATCCTTGGTTTGCATTGCCAGGGCCGGAGCTTCTCTCCACCAGTTTATCCCTTGCTTTACTGTCGAAGTACAGCTTGGGCCGGAGCTTCTCTCCACCCGTTTATCCCTTGTTCTACTGTCTAAGTATAACTTGGGCCGAGAGGCTACTGCCAGCTGATCAAACGTTTATCCTTGGTTTGCATTGCCAGGGCCGGGATTTTCACTCCAACCGTTTATCCCTTGATTGATTTACAAGGGCCGTATATGAAATACCGTGTTAGTTATTTTAAGAACTAAGTTTAATTTATGCAGGACCGTATATGAAATACGTTGTTATCTTAGAATATTAAGAAAAATAATTGTTTTAATAATAAACAATATTGTAATCGATGAAAAGAAGAGAATAATTGTTTTAAAAATAAACAAAATTGTAATAAATGAAAAGAAGACATTAAACAAACTTTGTAACTTTGTATATCAAAATAAATAAATGTTCTTAAAGGAATTCTGAACTTCCTACCCAATTTTTCGACTTTTATTTGGGAAAAACTCTGGACACCGACGAGCTCACCTCAGCCTCGTAAAAAAAGCATCACATTGGCGCCCGAGCAGGGACCTGAGGAAAGTTCAACCGAATTCCGACCGCCGACCGACCAGGAATTTTCCAAAGGTACCACCGACCATGAAGTCCCGCAACCCTCTTCCTACAATAAATACGGAAGACTTCTCCAACGAACAACCTCCAGCAGAGACCGCCGAAATGGATACAGAATTTTCAAAAGCTGCCAACCAACACCAACTCCTGCTACCGACCGACAACACCGATACCAGCCGCGACGTGTCCGAATCCGAGGGCGAAGACCAAGCTGCTGACGAATGCAACCCCTTTAAAAATCTTGGGTTTATTTCTTTTCTAAGAAAGGACGAACTAATCGCGATGCTAAGCTCACAGAACTTGGCTACGGGTGGTAACGTTCTCGACCTCCGGAAACGCCTGAGGAGATATTTGAAAAAAATCCGGAGCCATGGGTCGACCCAGGATTTATGTAACCAGTGGGCAGAGCATGTCGAACAAAGGCTCGAAAGGGTCTTGTCGACCAACGAGCCCAATCCGATAGAGGACGTTTCAAAATCAAAGGAGGAAAAGAAAATCCAGGAACCAGACAAAAAGACCGTCTCGCCCCACAGAGTTTCAACAAACGCCATGGCAATCGGCTCTTTACCAAAATTCCCGCTACCGGAGCTTTGTCCATCAGGAAGCAGTGCTTCGCCTTTGCCGAACACATGCAGCCATTCTACGACCGACCGGGTAGTTGCCCCCGCGTACGGTCAGACCAGACAAGAACAATACCCACCATATACCGCATAAGTACCGTCAGCAGCCAACCGGGTTGTTGCCCCCGCGTATGGCTCGGCTGTACAGGAACCTTTTGTACCGCCCAGCGGCTGGCTCACGTTGAGTTACGAGGCCGAAATCATGAACACTGTGAGGAAATGGGGCCTTCGTTTTGACGCAACTGGGAACCCTCTAGAATTTATGGAGAGAATAACCGAACTAACGCGTTGTTACAATATAGCGCCCGATGATGTATTACGAATCTTGCCAGAAATATTTAGAGGTACCGCGTTGGAGTGGCTTCGTATCAAGAGCGACAGCTTCCCGACATGGGAGCAGTTTCGAAAATCATTCCTCCAACACTTTTTGCCAGCGAGGTATCACCAGAAGTTGGGAGACGAGATTCTTCGCCGGCGCCAGGGCCCACGAGAGAAGGCCAAGGAATATCTGTTTTCCATCCAGTACATGATCCGACAACATCCTTTCATGTCTATTGACGATAGTGTTGATCGAATATTCGACAACCTCCGGCCAGAAAACCAATTAAATATCTGCAGGAAAGAGTTCACCACTTTAGACGAGTTGGCCCTCTTAGCCGAGGAATTTGAGTCCATCAAAAGTGACGACCGAAACATACGACCACTGCCCGCTCCACCTACCAACCCGTTTCCTCGCGCTAGCGCTGGTCCAGCAACAGACCGCTACGACCGACAAACTCATTGTTGGAATTGCAAACTGTGAGGGCATAGGAAAGAAAACTGTCGCCGGCCTTTCCGCTTATTTTGCTCTTTCTGCGGGGAAGATGGCAGATGGACAAAGGATTGTCAATGCCACCGGATTTCTGTAGCTGCAGTTAACGCTCCCCTGGGACATGATCCCAGATTTTTCATCCCGATAAGGTCACCGCAGGGAGGCATAGAGAACTATATCGGTTCTGGGATGTCCCATCTAACTAGGAGACAGCAAGAAACCTGGGACAACTCTTTGAGACCAGAACTGCTAAAATTTGAAAAGACCTCAGGTAGTTCAAACGTACCGCCGCATCGTATCCAAATGGAAACCGAGCTACCTTACAAACAGGGCTATGACCCGCTTAACTCCGTTACGAAGAATATCATAAACGAAAAACCAAGTAATCCTGAGCAACCCGACGTTCTTCTTAATCAAAAGAAAACACCGATACCGCACCCGATACCGATAACCCCGCCGCCACAAAGTCGGCCCGTCCTTTCACCGCAGCAGCTAATACTCCGAAAACCAGATGTTGCGCCGAAACCACCGACACCGCATTCGATACCGATAACCCCACCGCCACAAAGTCAACCCGTCCTTTCACCACAGCATCTAATACCCCGAAAACCAGCTGTTACGGCGAAACCACCGACACCGCACCCGATACCGATAACCCCACCGCCACAAAGTCAACCCGTCCTTTCACCGCAGCAGCTAATACTCCGAAAACCAGATGTTACGGCGAAACCACCGACACTGCACCCGATACCGATAACCCCGCCGCCACAAAGTAAACCCGTCCTTTCACCGCAGCAGCTAATACCCCGAAAACCAGATGTCACGGCAAAACCGCCGACACCGCACCCGATGCCGATAACTCCGCCGCCACGAAGTCAACACGTCCTTTCCCTGAAGCAGTTTATACCCCAACAGCCAAACCGTACACCGTCTTGTAGCCATGACATCCGAGGATCGGCCATAACAAGCCTTGCAGTAGTGCACGCCAGCCCACAACCGCCGATTAAAGACCAGGGACAGGTTTTTGACCCCGGGATTACCCTTCGGGGTTAACCCTCAGGCGAACAACACTATCGCTTGGTTACGGTCCAGCATCCATGACTTTTGCTTTATTATTATATAAAAATACTAAAAAATTATATACAAAAAAAATATATAAAAAATGAAATATACTAAAACTATAAATAAAACAAACATAGATAAAAATAGACGAGAAGGATCCCGTCTCCGAAGAAAGGGGGGAGTGTAACGAAGCATTCTACGTCACACAATTTTTATGAAATATTATTCACTCCCGCCCCATAGTACATTGCAAAACGAGCAAACACCGACGGCCGCATCACATAATTCGTTTTGATCGACCACCGACTGCTAGGGCAGACCCGCCTATTCCCCGCCGACCGACCATCACAGCTCAAACCAAACCACTCATCAGTATTCAATCAAAGTCGATCAAATACACATTCTGCCACCCACCACTCTCCTCTCATAAATAACCAGTTTCCTACATGCACTGTGTGTCTGGTTGACTACGTAGCGTAGGTATACATACTATTAGCTTCATGCAAGCACAGTGTGTATGATTGACTGCATAGCGTAAGTATCCATATTAAAATATTTGCGCTCCTCATTACAATTCACATTGTGCTGTTGTAGCATATTGTGACTTATTGAGGTGAATTGGGTAACGAAAATTGTCTTTTGCCAGCCTGCCGTGGACTATTTATATATAGTCAGTAAAAGGTAGTACCAATCAAGCGTACTTAAGAGATGAAGTGACCATTGCTCTAGTACCAATTAAGTTTTGGTGTAACACCGATAAAGGGGCTTCACTCCAACCGTTTATCCCTTGCTCTACCCCCTTCTGGCGTATAGTTTGGGCCGAGAAGCCACTGCCGGCTGACACCAGTTTATCCTTGATTTGCATAATCAGGGCCGGGGCTTCACTCCAACCGCTTTATCCCTTGCTCTACCCCCTTCTGGCGTATAGCTTGGGCCGAGAAGCCACTGCCGGCTGATCACCAGTTCATCCTTGATTTCCATAGTCAGGGCCGGGGTTTCACTCCAACCGTTTATCCCTTGCTCCACCCCCTTCTGGCGTATAGCTTGGGCCGAGAAGCCACTACCGGCTGATCACTAGTTTATCCTTGGTTTGCATTGCCAGGGCCGGAGCTTCTCTCCACCAGTTTATCCCTTGCTTTACTGTCGAAGTACAGCTTGGGCCGAGAGGTTACTGCTAGCCGATCCCCCGCTTATCCTTGGTTTGCATTGCCAGGGCCGGAGCTTCTCTCCACCAGTTTATCCCTTGCTTTACTGTCGAAGTACAGCTTGGGCCGGAGCTTCTCTCCACCCGTTTATCCCTTGTTCTACTGTCTAAGTATAACTTGGGCCGAGAGGCTACTGCCAGCTGATCAAACGTTTATCCTTGGTTTGCATTGCCAGGGCCGGGATTTTCACTCCAACCGTTTATCCCTTGATTGATTTACAAGGGCCGTATATGAAATACCGTGTTAGTTATTTTAAGAACTAAGTTTAATTTATGCAGGACCGTATATGAAATACGTTGTTATCTTAGAATATTAAGAAAAATAATTGTTTTAATAATAAACAATATTGTAATCGATGAAAAGAAGAGAATAATTGTTTTAAAAATAAACAAAATTGTACTAAATGAAAAGAAGACATTAAACAAACTTTGTAACTTTGTATGTCAAAATAAATAAATGTTTTTAAAGGAATTCTGAACTTCCTACCCAATTTTTCGACTTTTATTTGGGAAAAACTCTGGACACCGACGAGCTTACCTCAGCCTCGTAAAAAAAGCATCACAACTGTTTTCCCTTGAGCCAAACGGCCATATTAAAATAGGGGCAGGGACATAACTCCCTGGGACATAAGTCCATAATGGACTTATGTCCCACTCGGGTGGGACATAACTCCATAAATCGATTATGGACTTATGTCCCACCTTAATGGGACATAACTCCATAGTTTTCCCTTGAAAAGTGGGACATAAGTCCATATTTTTTTTTCGAATAAAACTAAAAATTGATAAAAAAAGGAAAGAAAAACACATAATTGTTAAGCAAATTGATAACATTTTATTGTAAACTAAACACTTAATTCATAGTTGAAAACAATAAAAAAAAAAACAAACACAAATTACTAATAAACGTTATTGACAACTATGGAATATCGAAATATGATAGTGCAAAACCGTTTTACAAAAACACAGTATTGGAAAACACTTTCAGTTACACCATATTCCAAGCACCAAAAATATTGAACCTCCTTGAATCTCTGCCACAGTCAGAACAACATTATTTAATGGATGCAACTTTCAGTGTTGTCCCAACTTGTGGATGTAGGCAGTTGTTAATTATTTACATTGCCTATTCAGAACATGTAAGTACAAAAATTAATGTACAGAATTCGAAATGAAAGAAAAAAAATTAAAAATAAAAGAAAACAAATTGCAAATTCACTTGGATTTTAAACTTAGTTTTTTTTTTTTTATTCTCGAAAAACTAAGCAAGGAATAGATGAATTATTAAAAAAGAACTTGGTCTTTCGAAAAACCAATTTTTTTTTTAATTATTAGTTTTTCGAGAGACCAAGAAAATAAAAGTAAAAATTCGCGCGAATTTTTACTTTTATTTTCTTGGTCTCTCGAAAAACTAATAATTAAAAAAAAAATTGGTTTTTCGAAAGACCAAGTTTTTTTTTAATAATTCATCTATTCCTTGCTTAGTTTTTCGAGAATAAAAAAAAAAACTAAGTTTAAAATCCAAGTGAATTTGCAATTTGTTTTCTTTTATTTTTAAGTTTTTTTCTTTCATCTTCAATTGTTTCACTATTCATTTCACCTTTATTTTGACGCGTACGATTCAAGACAAGAAAACCAACTAAAGTTCTTTCAATGATACCGCGTGTTGCATTGAATTTAACAAGTGGTTACAGTTTTAAAGTACAGTACTTTCTTTCTAAATAAAAAATATGAAGTGGGACATAAATCCAGAACTTTTTTTTATGGACTAATGTCCCATTAAGGTGGGACATAAGTCCATAATCGATTTATGGAGTTATGTCCCACCCGAGTGGGACATAAGTCCATTATGGACTTATGTCCCAGGGGGTTATGTCCCTGCCCCATTAAAATATTGTATAACCTACCTTTTATTTGAAAAGACTTTTGGGTTTTAGTCCAGGGATCTTCTGTCCCATAGTTTCCCAAAACAATAAAATAACAATTTAAATATAACACTCTTTCTTTTTATTTAAAACATCGGTTCTTCGAATTCCATAATGAGTTTTGGAATTTTCTAATTCGGTTTTAGGAAAAAAATTCCTGGCGCCCGCTTTTTTTTTGCACCCTACTGTGCAATCATATAAATTTTCATCTTTTGATAAACTATTTTGATTGGAATCAATCAAGTTTGTCAAAAGAAATACAAAATTCTTCCACCGAACCCCCCCCCCCCCAGCTGGGCAGCCGTGGTGACAGCTTCTTTAATTAAGCTGCAATTGCACTTTTATTCGCATTCTCTTTGGTGTCATTCGTGGTCGATCGGCATTGTTAATAGGTAGTTAATTCTTGTCGCGCACCGCCGCACAGTTGTCCAAAAAAGGAAAAGTCGTGGCAAAAATACAAAATTCGATGTTTTATTTTTACTGTTTTGTTTTTTATTTCTAATAGAAATATAAATAGAGCTTCAAAAACAGCAAACAAAATAATTTTCTGACAACTGGTTTGACTAATAGAGCTTTTCAAAGTTGGTAAATTTTTTTTCTAGAGAAAAAAAAACAAAAAAAACGAAATTCTTTATTTTCTTTTTTGCAATTATGGCATATTTAATGAAAAATCTTCCTTTTTTAATATTACCTGGTTGTTTTATTAATAAGTTAATTTAAATTTGAAATTTAAAAAATAAAAAAATAATTTTTTAATTTAAATAAATAAAACAAGAAACACATTTTTTAACAGTTTATGGAGTTTGAATAGAGCTACAAAAAAGTTGATGCCATAAATCGAATAGGGTGTTGTAAACCAACTATTTGTTGAGCCAAGTGCAAAATTGTAGCCGCGCATATGCACGCACTACCGAGATATTGTAATTTGTTTAAAAAAAAACATTTTCCCATTTCTGTTTTTTTTGTTTTAAAAGCAAATTCACTCTTGGAATATTTGAATTACTCCAATTGTCTAAAGAGCTGAGAGTGTAAATTTTTTTCTTGTATCAATTGCAATACGTTGTATTATCTGTAAGGAAAAAAATCCGCCCACTTCCACGCCCCCTTTTTATATAAATGCAAAATGTCACAAAAATATAATTAAAAGATAGTGAACAAACAATTTTTTGTTTTATTAAACATTTAATTTTTATAATCCGCCCACTTGCATGCCCCTTTTTAAATAGATTTCTGTTACTTCTAAGCCAAAAGGATTATTATAAATCATTATGTTCTTATTCATAAAGCAGGTAAACATGAATTAACGTGCCAAAAGTAAGAGATTAATTTTTTTGTTATTAGCTACTCTTTATTAAAGGTTGAAGGATATATTTAATTACAGATTTTTATTTTATGATCCAATAAAACAGGTAGATATAAATATTAAGTTTTTTCACAACCCCAACAAAAGAGATTATAAGTAATGCATTTTGGGTAGCTTAAATTTCGCAGGTAAAATAATCCTTGTTCATGTGCATGTTTATCTGTGATATAATCTCTGACTATGGATAAACTTTATTAGTTTTCAAAAGGTTTCACTGAAGAGCGGAGCGTGTAAATTAAATTTGAATATGAATATTTCAAACAGAGTCCTTTTTGAAAATTTTTGCAATGCTTCGAATTCTAAAGAATTTGTGGAATTATTGTTTCAAAACCAAAACACAGAAATAAGTGTCACCAAAGAAATTAAAAAGAAACTTCAACAAGTATATTCTTTAATCAAACGAAAATGGATTGACTGTAGTAAACACAAAGAAAGATTTCTCTTTAAACAAGCAGAATTTTTAAATGGAACATTAACTATACAAGAGGATGAAATTGAAGACAGTGACGATGACGTGCCAAGTACATCAAGAGGAAGGCCTTCGAAATCCTTGGATGCATGTGCAGAATACACCAAAAGGAGGAAACTATTGGAAACTACGACCAATATTTCGACTGAAAATGTGTCAATAGCTCTTAGTATGAAATATAATAAGGAGCATAATAAGACAAAAGCGGACATCACAAAAGCAGTTTTGAGTGCTAGCCCATTACGAGTCCAGCGAATAAAAGAGAGTATTCCTACACCTCAAAGGGATCCAATTAAATATGATGGTCCGACTGCACTAGCCTTGTTCTTGGATATGGGACTTTCTAAGGAAAAGTACAATTTGATGAGAAAATCATTGAGAAGCCATTACGTTGACGTGTTTCCAAGCTATAATGTCTTAATGGAAGCTAAGAAAGACGCCACTCCATCAAACTTGATAGTAACAGAAACTTCTGTTGAAGTGAATATCCAAGATTTGGTGGACCATACAGCAAAGAGGATAATAAACAGCTTAGACAACCGGGAACTACAAGCACTACCAAAAAAAAATAAATTTGTTAAGCAAATGGGGATGCGATGGATCTTCTGGGCAAAGTGCATATAAGCAAGGAATAGTATCAGAAGATGGCGAAGTAGTATCTGATGCGAACATGTTTATGGCATCACTAGTTCCACTGCGTCTAAAAGATGATTTAATCGAATATTGGAAGAATCCAAGGCCTTCATCTGTGCACTTTTGCAGACCGATCCTTTTTAAATACGCAAAAGAGTCATGTGATATTATTCAGACAACTGTCAGCAACATAAGGAACCAAATAGAAAGTCTAGTGCCAACTGTAATTACTCTTAACGAAGAAAAAAATGTGATGGTTCAACATGAGTTCTTTCTGACTATGATAGGCGGAAAAGTATTGAATGAACTAACTAGCACGAAATCCACAGTATCATGTGCAATTTGCAAAAGGACACAAAAAAATTTTCGAAAAGATGCAGCCGATTTAGCCGAAGCAGATGAGAGAAATAACGAGTTTGGAATTTCGCCTTTGCACGCTAGAATAAGATGTATGGAGTTCGTGCTAAAACTAGCTTATGGACTTTGTGAGCAAGACGAGACCACCGACAAGAAGGAAGCCGAAAAAAGAAGAAAATTGGAAATACAACAAGAATTTAGGCAGCAACTTGGGTTAATTATTGATACGCCAAAACAAGGATTCGGTAATACAAATGATGGAAACACTTCACGAAGATTTTTCGAAAATCCAGAAGTTACGTCAGCTATAACCCGGGTAGACGAAGAACTTTTAAAGAAACTGCAAGTGATTTTAAATGCACTATCATCTATGGAATCAATAAATGTTGATAAATTCAACGAGTATACTAAAAGTACTTCGGATCTTTTAAAATCCAAATATAGTCACAAACTCCTGACGCCACCACTTCATAAGATTCTGGACCATGGTGGAGAACTTATAAGCCATCAAATTTTACCGATAGGGGAACTTTCAGAAGAAGCACAGGAAGCAAGGAATAAAGACTACAAGCGATATCGATACTCAAATACATGCAAAGTTTCACGGAAACGACAAAATGAAGATTTATTTAACATGCTATCCATATCATCAGATCCACTTGTTTCATCTTTAAGACACGTTAGATCCCAGAAAGAGCTGAAAAAAAGCTACTGCCCAGAACTAATAAGTCTTTTAAATATTAGAAATGATGATGATGACAGTGAATTTTTTCTGAAAATTAAAATTTATATTTACCTATTGTTTAAGAAGATGATTTATGTATGTATTTTTTTTATTTTATAAATATAATATTTTTTATTATACTCGATTTAATTTTTTTTAATTGTTTGGTCCGTTTACTTTTTCCCTTTAGTGTTTCACATAATATGTATCACTGAAAAAATGTATAAAATATTATTATACACCACTACATGCAAAAAAAAATACAATTTCTAATACTTAATACAAATATTTAGGAAATAGGTTCGTTAACTTTAAGCATCCACTGTTGTGATCAATTTTATTTTGGAACACCCAATGAACACTTAGGTGGTCATAGTTTTTGTTTTTTACAATTTTTGAAAGTTTTATTCAATTGTTTTTTCTGTTAATTCCTTTTTCTAAGAAAATCTTTTTTTAGCCAATGATTCCGAAACACCCTGTGAAACAATTTTCTTGAAATTCATTTTTTTAATAGCCCTGGAAATTTCCCTCAAATAAAAAAAAATTGTAGCAATATCTTCATGCGATCAAAAGTTATGATTTTTGCAACCAAAAAAGTCATTTTGGACCACCGTGCGCCGCGCCGTCGGTTTCGGTGCAAAATTTATTCTTTCTTTTCAAAGTAAATAAATCGCGATTTAAAAGATGGATTCAATTAAAATAATTTAAATTAAATAATTAAATTATATCGTGTCGTGCGTAGCCATCGGTACGCGTTAAATCTTAATTTGGTTCTTTTTTTTAAATGTAAATTTAATTATTCCCCTTCCCCCTATCGTGCCGCGGAAAAAAGTGCAAAAAGTGTTGTACGTCGTCTCTTGTGTCCCTAAATGGAATTTTAATGGTTGGATCAACGGTTCAAAATGAGCTTTTGAACATTCCGCTGCGTTTTCGTTTGCAAAGATATGCGCTTACAGTGGATATAGCCAAGATGTATGGTCAGGTTAAGATTCATCCTTCACATCGAAATTGCCAGTGGGTCGTGTGCAGAGATTGTGAACAAATTGCTACTAAGACATACCAATTGAACACTATTACTTACGATACTTCGTCATCTCTATTCTTGGCTATTCGTTGTCTTCAATATTTGGCAGACAAAAATAAAGACAAGCTTTAGTCAGGATCATGAACTCTTCACTCAGATTTTTATGTGGATGACATGCTGACAGGGGCTGATAGTCTTCAAACTTTGATTAACATAAAAACAGAGGTAGTTAAAATTCTGAATCAGGCTGCCTTTAAGCTAGCCAAATGGAAATATAATGTTTTCAAGTTAACGCATTTGCAGACGCATCCACGAGTGCTACAGTTTGTTACGTACGGCTTTTGTATCTTCTTGAGATCAATTGACTCAGTTGGATCAATACGATGCAGGCTTTCATTTCGCGAATTCAAGAGAGCGGGTGGCACGGGTACAGTGCATATAGTGATTGGGTGCTTTACCTAACAGTTGTGAGCTTAAGCCCAGTCTGGGCAGCAATTTTATATTCCCCCACTGTCAACTGGACGCCCCCGTGGGATTTTTGTGCGATAATTATCACCTTAAATCTCAATCCACTACACCACCTTTCCTTAATGTCTTTCTATTCCTTCTATGCTCTCTCGCACATGTTAAATCATTATAAGGGTAGTCATATCCCCTTGAGTGCGAGTGCATTATTAAAAAAAGTCAGGAGTGGCTCCAGCTAAGAAACACATCTTCCTCGCCTTGAACTGTTTGCTGCACACCTTCTTTCAGAGCTATGGGATAAAACACAAAACGTATTTTGCCTTTCTCCTTCCGAAATTTACTTTTGCACAGATTCCTGGATCGTCTTTTATTGGATTGACACACACTTCAAAACGCGGTACTTTCGTGTGAAACAGTGTCCGCGATCCAAGAAGATGCAATCGAGACATGTTACTACACTACACAATCTGGTGCACATAGTCTCAAGGGGATGTACTAAGAACTTAAAACTTCGTTATGGTTTAAAGAACCAAGCTTTTTGTTGCAAGATGAGACGAAGTGGCCGTTTGTGGTTGAAGTCCAGCTTTCTCTGGAAGAATTCTTTTTTGAGAAGAAAATGGTTCTGAGTTACCACAAATCAGAATCAAATTATATTGTAGAAGTAATCGAACGGTAAAACTCTTTTACACAATTCCTTCTTGTTTTGGGATACATGCTAAGGTTTGGAAGAAAAAAAAAAACTTATCGTGTTCCCGAACCAAACATTCTGGAAGTCTCAGAGATGGAAGATGCTCTGCAGCGCTTAGTTTTTGTTGTTGAAAAACAATCATTTATATAAAAATTTCAACAATTAACCACAAACATAACCTTAAAACTTCTCTTAAATCGCTTAATCCATTTATAAAGGAGAGAAATGGACCACTGCTGAGATTTGTTGCATATTGAAAAATTCTAATATCCCAGAAGAGTGTAAACACCCATTGCTGCTGCCCAAAGACAGTCATTTTCCACAGATCTTAGTGACACATCTGCATTTAACAAATTAACCTGCTGGACCGAAGGCTTTTGGGCGCATTGTTGAGGATGCGATTCCGGATAGTCAACGCACGAGACATAACACGTTGAATTGTTGGAAAATGTGTACATTGTGTCAGATATCGACCAAATTTGCTGGAGCAGGCGATAGGAAATCTGCCGATGCCCGATGGAGAGGTAAACTGCCTCACGTACGTTTTTTTTGTTGTGGGGTCGATTTTTGTGGCCCTTTTTACACGCACTTTAAAATAAGGGGCAAGACTCCGTATAAATCGTATGTAGCACTCTTCGTTTATTTTTCCTCAAAGGCAGTGCACTTAGAAACGGATTCAGATCTATCAGCTGATGCGTTTATTGAAGCGTTTAAGAGAATAATAGGTTGTCGTGGTCTCCCTAAAGGTGTTGCGAATGAATTCCGCAAAATGGTGTTTAAACAAAGCTTTGAAGAAAACATATCATTTTTTTTCTAATGCTAACATAAACTTTCATTTTATTCCCCCAACCATTTTGGTATTATTTGGGAGTCAGCAGTGAAGGTAGCAAAAGGGCATTTGTACCGGAGCTTGTGTGATGCTAATCGTACGTGTGAAGAGTTGACGACAGCATTAGTAGAAATAGAAGCCATACCGGAGCCTGCTGATGACAACGAAAGCATTAGCTTCATTCATCAATGGCGGCGTATTAATTCCGTCAAGACGCACTTTTGAAACCGATGGGCCATGGAGGATATCCATGAGTTCCAAAATCGCACTTAGTGGACATCCCCCAGCCAAAATATCACTGAAGATACCTTAATTATTGTTCATGAGAACAACAAAGGTCATCGAAGGAGAAGACGGAAAAGTCAGAGTAGCTGATGTGAAGAAGATTCGAGGCATATTTAGAAGTCCCATCCGAAAGCTAGATGCAATTCCATGTTGAAAAACACAATTTCCAAAGAGGCCTGAATTTTGAAGCACAATTCATAATTTTTAAATTAGTTTTTTGTTAATTATTAGCTCAATGGCTGTAAAAAATTGAATTTTCCCGCCACGAAATTGTCCACCATATTTTACCACTTAAAATTTAAAGTAAAATTAAGCTTTACAACAAATATTTCATTATATACCAGGGTATAAAAATCCTTAGATTTAGAAAGCTTTACATAAAGGAAGCTTGCTAAAACCGCTGTCAGTGACAACGTTCGTCCTTTTGTTTTCTTGATTGCAACCGTTTCTCAATTAGTTGCTAAAAGCAAAATTAGCTGTTTATTAACATATTAAAAAGTTACGAATTGTTTAATAAATTCCGTTTTATCGATGCAACCAAATCTACCTACGAAGCAGTAGAGGTTTAAGTTGCGCTGTTAAAAGTTAAGACCTTTAATCGTTTACCCATCTCTATGCAGGTGCTTCTCAAACTTTTTTACACCTGATCGACAGAGTTCAGAAAAAAGCGCTCAAATTGATAGGAAAGAGAAGCATTATGGAAATATTTCCATACCTTCAACATCGTCGAAATATTTCATGTCTTTCCATATTTTACCGGTTCTTCTATACGAAAAAATGCTCACTCGAGGTAGACAGTTGCGCTCATCAGTTTACACTTGAGCCCAATTTTGGAAGTAACATTAAATATAAGGATTCTTTCTTTAGCCGTATAACACGAATGTGGAATGACTTGCTAGCATAATTTTCCCTTGCCATTTTGATCTTCAAACATTCAAGACCAATTTTCATCGACACCTCTATTCCCATCCTCTCTAATTAACTATTGCTCGCGCTGTGACTAATCTGTTCCGCACCATTATAGTCGGGTCAAAATAAAACATAATAATTTTTCCTGTGGGAAAAATTATGTAAAAAAACCCACATTTATTGGTTATAAAAAACAGTTGCACAAACAAATCTCTCTGTCAGAGCTAGAGAGAGTGACAACTTTTATTTTAGCTTTTAAAAGCTCGTAATAACTCATAAATTTTGTAGGGAACACGTATGAACACGTAACAGTTCCGACAAAAAAAAATTTGTTTCTCTTCATACTTTTGGCGGTTATGTTGGTATGATGCAGATTTTCTGCACCGGTCGTTTTAGTCTATTGGTAGCAGTCTGCACGATGACATTCCGAACCAATCCATCCGGACTTGGTATAAGTTCGCAGATTCGTCCCATTGACCAACTTGTGGGTGAAAAATTCTCCCTCCTGAGTACTACTTATTGTCCGATAATAAGATTTTCTTTAATTTTTCACCACTTCTCCCGCTTCTGCAAGGTAGTGAGGTATTCTGATTGCCATCTAGTCAAGAAGTGCTGAATCATCCGTTGTCTCTCTTTCCAAAGAGCAGTTCCCACTGTATCTGCCTGTTGTCCAATCTGAAAGGAAGAGGCAGAATTAATCGTTCACCTACCAAAAATGTCCCGGCGTTAACGCCTGGATATCCATCGGATCATCACTGTAAGGGTGAAGCAGTCTGAAATTCAGAATGGCCTCTATTTGAGTGAGTAGTGTTCCGAATTCCTCCGGGGGCAATGACCTTTGTCCCATTATCCTTTTCAGATGAAACTTGATAGATTTCACCGCTGCTTCGTAGATACCTCTTTGGTGTGGTGCTGCTGGGGTCATGAATCTCCAATCCGTACCCTTGTGGTGCAAATGAAAAAACATATCCTTATCTGAAAATATTTTCAATGCCTTATTTAGTTCTTTAGATGCACCAACGAAAGCCGTTCCGTTGTCGCTAAACATTTTCTCACATCTTCCTCTCCTGGCAATAAACCTTTCATATTTTGTTATGAAAGCCTGGGAATATAAGTCCGTAACTGGCTCAATATGTACGGCTCTAGTCTTTAGACATACAAATATGGCGACCCACCATTTTTTCCTAGTTTTCCTGCCTACCACTTTATCCTTTACTTCAAAAGGACCAGCCAGCGTAGTCTACTCCCGTAGATAAAATGGTTTACCAACATGAACTCTTTCTGTTGGCAGTTCTGCCATCAATTATTGTCCTTCCATTCTCGCATTCAAACGCACACATACAACGCATTCGTGAACGTGGTTTCTTAACCCGTTCCTGAGTTTAGGTATCCAGTAATTTTGACGAATATATTGCATCATGGTGCATGGTGCTTCGATGAGCATAGTCCATGATTAAATCAGCTAATTTTTATCCATTTGCTATGACTATCGTTTGTTTTATCTCGTAGTCAATTTCTGATCTGCCTAACCTTCCTCCTACCCGCAGAATATTGTTTTTATCCAGTATTGGTCTTAAACTTACTATTTTGCACCTCTCCGGAAGAGACTTCCCAATTTTTAATGCCGATGTATCCTAATCATAATGCTCCTGCTGATTATTCCGTATTAAATATTAAAAAGCTTTTGCCTTCTCCTCCACTGTGGGTGGTTATACTTTTGGTAAGACCCCCTTTTGCTCCTTGTTTTTGGTTTTGGATTTCTCTTTCTTTCCACCTATTTGTCGATATACCGATTAGCGTAGCTTAAAATGTTTATCATTCTCTCCAGCTTGCTTACATAATCA
The DNA here is from genome assembly GCA_916050605.2 of Platycheirus albimanus. Taxonomy (NCBI): domain Eukaryota; kingdom Metazoa; phylum Arthropoda; class Insecta; order Diptera; family Syrphidae; genus Platycheirus; species Platycheirus albimanus. The sequence goes on from OU696696.1 coordinate 210,698,899, forward strand.
AGCAAATGTACGCTTTCCCCTGTCCACTTCAAATTGGTGTATAATGGTTTTTTACATACCACTATTGAATACACTTTCAATTCATTCACCATCTCCCTATTTATTTAGTTACGTCAGAGACGTCAACAAACCCGTTAACCTTTCCACTTCCCACATTCCCTTTGCCTAACGGCACATTATTTGTATAACCAAACGGTTACTCTTTGCACGTCCAATATTCCCCTTTTGCCTAACGGCACATTATTTCTTGAAACAACTGTCTCATACCATTTTATGCTGACATTGTAAGACGTGTCGCACATGACCACCCCCTCTTTCCCCCTTGTCCGAACAATGCAGACAAAAAGTATTCATATTTCATTAAAATCAAATGAAATATGAATACTTCATAAACAAGTGCATTCCATTCTCACGAAGCACATTATTTTATATACATATGATTTATAAGTTGCCTGTAAGACTAAATTGTTAGACATAATTGAGTTCTAATCCGACAAGCGAACTGAAAGGGTCAAGCCCTTGGTTGACACAGCGGCCTTTCATTAGCAAATAATAAATTGTTAAATTAATATTGAAATTGTGAAAACTTATTAAATTGAAAATTAAATAAATACAATAAATACAAACAAAATAAAAAGAAAAAAAAACGATTAATTTTTTTTTTACTCGAACGCTCGGACGCAGAACTTAACTGGCGCAGTCGGTTGTCTTCAAGTACGCGTTAAAACTCGCGGTGAATTTCAATTCTTGAACTCGAATTCAAACAATCCGATCAAGGAAATTAAAAGTTTTAAGAAATCCGTACAAGGATACTCAAGAATTTTGAAAAGTGCGAACAAGTGCGAATCAAGAATTTAGAAAAACGCGAACAAGTGCGAATCAAGAATTTAGAAAAGCGCAAACAAGTGCGAATCAAGAATTTAGAAAAGCGCGAACAAGTGCGAACCAAGAATTTAAAAAAAAGAGCTCGAAAAAGTGCAACTCAAAAAACAAAACTCACAAAGAAAATGTCGAACTACCAATCGAAAACGAGGCAGAAAAAGAGATTCATCCCGTTCTTCAACTAAACCTTGATATATTATTCGATTAAATCCGTTACAGTAAAATTCAAAGTGCAATTAATTAATATTTAGAATAAAAAGTGCGAAACGCATATGAACATATAAGGAGTCAGAAAAACTCAAAATAAGTGAAGTGCTTCAAATAAAAAAAAACATATAAAAATATACAATCATTAATAATAAACGGCAAACAGAATGGCTCAAACAACGATGGAGCAATGTCTAACTATGCTCACACAACTAGTGATTGTTTTAGATTTAAATGATTTTATTATTATTACATAAAAAGCAAATTACTAATATAATTAACGAAAAATCAATAAAACATGGCTGCCGTCTTCCTGATTGACGAAAGTTTACATTATTCAAATTTGTATTTACATTTATGGTCAATAAACGCATATCGTTTGATCAGTATAATATATATAGTTTTTGTAGAAAATTCTTTTTGACTTGCCGTTGAAATTAGAAGTTGCCCATGAAAATCCTTTCTCTATATTCGAGTGCAATTTTACAATATTGATAAAGTTTTGAAACATTTAAAAGCACAATTATTTTTTTGTTTGATAGGTAGTCACTGCCGAAAATACTCCGTCTAGTCTCGCGCATAATTGGACACCTTCCCACAAAATGATAGATGTCCTCTCGTTCCTCCGTATTACAGATACGAAACATAGTCGCTATTTCGTCAATACTGAATTATCTCTGAAATATTTCCTTTGGCACAAATTATGATTCAACTGGCTGTAAAGCATCCTTTGCAACGAGCCCGAAGCCTCTTCTAGTAGTCTCGTTCTAGTGTCTGATGAGTTCATAGAGTTTGGGTTGCCAACAATCAAGCTCTTCGATATCCAAGATCAACTCCACACCGCTTTCCTGAGCTAAGTCCACCCATCCTTTAAACCATCCTGTTAGACTTTCGAATGCTTGTACTGCAACTTTTCTTGGTAATCTGTGGTTTGGCATTTTTAAAACTCTGATAATATAGTCCACTTGCAGTTTAAGAGTCTTAATAAATAGAGGCGACAGTCCAGTTTCTTGTAAACGCGAACTTGTAAACAATTTTGTTGTTAAATCCCACATATTCTCTGATCATCTCCCAATCGAAATCTCTATTCAGTCGTCGAGCTCTCAAGGGACATATGAAGACCAAGCTACATTCCCAACCAAATACAAATGGAAATCTGCTTTTGCCAACAGATACAAAACGTCATTGTCTGAAAACCTCACGATTCATGCCACCAGCAACGAAGTTTTAACAGTAGAAGAGATAAACCAAATCGTATTGGAGTCAATTCCCAGTGCATGTAAGTGTAGAAAAAAACCCGGATTTGTCTTTAGAGAGAAATGGTTTTATAGCGAGGTGTCTGAGGCACGGAAGAAATCCTTCGTTTGACTAAAAGTACTAAGGAAAAATCCCCATAATAATTTCTTCAGACTAAAATATGTACAGGCAAACAAGGAATATAAAAACATGTGCAATGTTAAAAGACGAAATCATGCCATGGAAGTCGCTCGAAAAATCTCGCAATGTAGCAGTGCATCTGATTTTTGGAAAACAGTAAGGGAGATAAACGGAAAAGTAACAAGGAACGGATCAATACCAATTGAACTTCCAATACTTGTAGACTTTTTCAGAAAAATGACAAGAGACAACTACAGTAATACATTTCAATTTGCAGTTCCCAGCCTTCAAAGTGACACTCTTGATGCCCCTTTTACGGTAGCTGAAGTTGAAGCTGCGCTCAAAGAGTCAAAAAAGGACAAGGCGCCTGGATCGGACGGTGTTCCAATGGAGTTCTTTAAATTCGGCACTACAGATCTCACACTAAAACTAACAGCTGCGCTTAACTGTTTGCTTGCTGACGGTTCAGTTCCTGAATATTTTAATAAAGCTCTACTTAATTCTATTCTTAAAAAAGGTGAATGCAGTAACCCAGCAAAACTACAGAGGCATTTCACTACTTAACGCATCAATGAAGATCCTCACCAAAATTTTGAGCAAAAAGTTATACTTATGGATCCAGGAAAATAATCTCCTTAGTGAAAACCAGGCTGGTTTTCGTAGAGATTACTCCACTGTAGACCAAATCTATGTTCTCACCAATATTGCGGAAATGTTTATGCATAAGAAGAATAAAATGCACGACTGGGTCGCACGTACTTGCTCTGTGGGTGCAATAGTACGATGAAAACAAACTTTTCGATCAATAAGAACAACTCATTTTTGAAAAATTTGGTAAAACCTAAAAAAAGTTGACTGAAACTGGAAAAACCGATAAACGGGAGCTAACGTTAAGAAACCTTTAATATTTAAAATTAAGATGTCATCTTTTGAGTGTTCTAAATGATACAAATGTCCACTTATTTCCAAATTAATAATACTGTTAAAAGCAATTTTCGCTATTATCATGTATAGCCAAAAACTAAAAATGCAGTTTTGTTTGAAGTCTTCTATGTATGTTACATACAAAGTTTCATAAAAATCGGGGAAGCCTTTTTTGAGTAAATTAGAAAAATTGAAAAAATTGGCCAAAATCTAGTGGCTCTTTGTATAGGAGCCACCATTTAAAAAAAAGAAACTGAAAAAAAAATCATTGCCATCTGATAGGAAGCTGTAAGGAACTATACCAAACAAAGATTGAGTGAATTCGATGCAACCGTTGACAACTTATGGCCATTTGAAAAAAAGCCGTTAAGAGCAGATCTCCGTTATTTGCATTTTTAGCCAAAAACTGAAAACGCAGTTCTCTTAAAAACACTAAAAGAATATAACACACAAAGTTTAATCAAAATCGTTAGAGCCATTTTCGAGAAAATTAGAAAAAACCAAAAAAAGTTGGCATAAACTCAACGGTTCGTTGTATGGGAGCTACCATCTAGAAAGGCTTCACTGAAATATGTATAAAGCCATCCAATAGAACACCATAAAGAACAATGCCGAACGAAGTTTGAGTCAATTCAATCAAGCCAACGCGAACTTATGGCCATTTGAAAAAAAGCCGTTAAAACCTGATTTTCGTTAGGACTATTTGAGCCAAAAACGAAAAACGCAGTTTTGTTAGAAGTGCTTAAAGTAAGCTAAATTTTGAGTTTAATCGAAATCGTTAGAGCCGTTTTCGAGAAAATCTAAATTGAAAAAAACCGTTACTTGACAGGTACCAGTTTGAGCCGGGCTAAAACGAAATAAAAAAAATCTCGACAACCGTTTTTCTTCAAACTACTATATATCAACTTTGAAGAAAATCCGTCAAGCGGTTTAGGCTGTAGCATGACGTGAAAAAGCGCACATCCGCACAGACGCACAGACGCACAGACGCACAGACGCACAGACATACCGACGGACGGTATGGCGAAAACCACTTTTTTGGGCTTCTCTATCATCGTAATGTCATGTTTGATTAAAACCTCGATTTTTTTTTTCTGCACGAAACCAATACTTGCCCTATAGAGCAAGTAAAAATCTGTATGCATTCTATATCGATTTTAAAGCAGCTTTCGAAACAATTGACAGTAAGGCACTGATGATGAAGTTGTATAATAAAGGAATGTCTTTCAAATTCGGAAGAATCATAGAAAGTCTGTATGCACGCACAACTCCAGCAATAGTAAATGGAAGCGAAATATCGGAGGAATTTGAAGTCGAAATTGGTCTTAGACAAGGATGCAATTTAAGTCCACTTCTGTTTGCCCTGTTTATTGACGATATAAATGAGATTTGGACCGGAGGAGTAAAGCTGTCTGAAACACTTGTGATAAGTCATCTAATGTTTGCTGATGACATTGTTGCACTAGCTGAAACACCGCATGGTCTTCAGTTTATGCTAAACAGGCTGGCTGAATATTGCGATACATGGAGACTGCAAGTAAATCTAGATAAATCAAAAATCATGATTTTTCGTAATGCTGGAGGAAGAAACTGCCAAAATGAGAAATGGAAATTTGCTAGCCATGACGTGGAGGTAGTAAATGAGTATAACTTCTTAGGTGTTCTCATTACAAGAAATCTTAACTTGAATAGACATATGACAGGAAAACTAGCAAAAGCAAAGAGTGCTATAAATGCAACCTGGAGAAGTGTCATGTCCAGTAAAGATGTGGATTCACCATCAAAGTATCGAGTTTTCGAGGCAACAGCAAAAGATATTATGTGTTATGCTGCGCAAAGTTGGGGCCATATAGAGTTCGAAGAAGTGGAGCAACTCTTGCGATACTTCTTAAAAAGAATTTTCAAGTTGCCACAGTCAACACCAAATTATATTCTTTTTCTTGAAACTGGGTTATCTCCTTTGTACATGTCAACGTTAAAAATGCAAGTTGACTATGCCATAAAAACTTTTAAAAGGGATGACAGAAGATTGCCAAAAAATATAAGTATGCTGGTAGTTAGAAAAGAAATATCATGGTATGCACAGTGGAAGAGATTGGCAGAATATTGTAGCTATTCCATAGACCTAGATAATAATAATATGGAGACTTGGAAATCCGTGGCGTTCGAGTTAATTAAGGCAGTAGATCTGAGAAAAAGGCAGGATTTCGAATTAAAGGCGAGGTCATCTGTGCAACGAACTATCTATGCCCAACTCAATCACAACTTAATGGACAGGAACTGCTTTAATTGCAACTACTCAACGGAAGAAATATCTTTCATCATTAGAGCAAGAGCAGAGGTTATCCCATTAAATTTCATTCCGAACACAAATGACCTTGCAGATACATGTGGGCTGTGCAACATGAGGGCGAGGGAAGATATATACCACTTTCTGGGAAGGTGTCCTATTCTGGCGGAAATTCGAATATCGGTGTTTGGGAAAAGTGTTCTGAGCAATGTTGAGATGAAAAACTCTTTAAATGGTGAAAATTGGAAACAGCTGGCTAAATATATCGAATGGGGTTTAAGAAACAGGAGAAATATAATCGATGAGCTATTTTAATAATATCGAAAAAAGTACACACAAAGAAAATATATTTTATACAATTTAAATGTTTTATTTCAATTACATATATGTACATAATTTACTTATAAAAACATAAAATTGTCACTCTGGCAGACGGCATATGCCATGCTTATTTATGATTTGTTACAACATAGAATTAAGAAATTATGCAAAATAAAATCATTATTAATCTAATCTAAAAATCAGTCCAGTTTCCAGCAATATCATGTAATTGGGTGAGATAGGTGGTAAGCGAAATATTCTTTTTATATAGAATCTAAGGAGTTTCTCAACAGTCTCATATTTTTTTCCTCCCCATACCTGTCCTGCATAAAGTAAAACTGATTCTGCTACTGCTTCAAAGACTCTGAATTTGCTACTTTTTGCAATTTTCTTATTATTAAAACAATTTTTCCATGCCACGTTAATTGCTGTTTTAGATTGTATAAGTTTATCTTGGAGATGTCTCTCCATATTCAGATTCTTAGTTAAGTATACTCCAAGGTAATTATATTCCTTTACAACCTCTACCATCTGCCCATTAAAATTCCATTTTTCGTTGGAGCATGGTTTACCACCACCCTTTTTAAATACCATTATTTTCGATTTGCTTAGGTTAACTGAAAGTTTCCATTGCTCGCAGTACACTGCAGTCTTGTTCATCATTAGTTGCAACGATTCAGGTGAGTAGCCAACATCACTATGTCGTCTGCGAATAGAAGTGCTTTGATCATAATACCTGCGTGCTCTATTCCTCCTGGCAAATTATCCGTAAGGTCTTCTATGTAAAGAGCAAACAAACTTGGGCTGAGCGTACATCCTTGCCTAACTCCAGTCTGTGTATGGAACCATTCTGATATTTCTTGTCCATTCCACACTGCTGCCCTGGTATCCTGATACAGACTTTGGATCAACTTTCCGAACTTGAGTGACATACCTAGTCCATACATTTTGTACATAAGCGCCCTTTGGTCTACCGTATCAAATGCTGCCCTCATGTCCACAAAAAATGCATAAAGTTTTCTTTTTCTTGCGAGAAATGAGTTTGCAATGCTGTTTAGCACAAAAATGTGGTCTACTGTGGAATACCCTGCCCTAAAACCTGCCTGATATTCCTTCAATAGATTGTTGCTCTTATCCACTCTTTCAGACGTGAATGAAGTATCACTTAAAATATTGTATATGATGCATTCAAAAATGAAATACCACGATAATTTGCTGGATCAGCAAGAGAACCTTTCTTAAAAATTGGAAAAATAAGAGCCTCCTTAAACTCTTGCGGAATCACTCCATGCTCAAAAATGTCGTTAAACACGTAAGTGAGAGTTTTACTGAGTTCACTTGTTCCATACTTGTATAATTCTGCTGGTATCCGATCCGATCCCGCTGCTTTTCGATCCTTCAGGCTATTTAAAGCTTCCATCACTTCTCCCTCAGTTATTGGAGCGTCCAGAATATTATTGTAATACCCAGGAATAGCATACTGCAGTACCATAGAATTGCTATTGGTGGGACTTAGAAGTTTATTAAAATAAGTCTGTAGTACACTTGGGCTTAGATTTTTGTTTATCGTATATTTAGTCGCGGTGAATTTCCATACCATACTCCAGAACTCTGATGAATTTTTTGCGAGCGCCAACTTTCGTGCTTCTGATTCAAAAAATATTTTCTTTTTTTCCTTGCACATATTTTTAAATTTAGTATTTGCTTCCACATAAAGCATTTTAATCCGGTCTTCGCTGTTGTTTCGGAATTCTCTAAGCCATGCGTAAGATTAAGATATGTTTCTTGCCTCTATACATTCTTTATCAAACCAAGGCTCTTTAAACTTAGTTGTTGCTCCATGTTGAGCATGATATGGATATGCCTGTTTTATAGACTTCTCTATTTTATGTAAATTCATCACCTCCTGCGTATTGAGTATACTGTTAAGTCTCGTCCTGTATAGTTCCGCATTGGACTGTTTCCATAAAATTTTAGGCAAAAGCTTCATGTCAATAGTTTCATTGCTAACAATTTCCATGTGATCAAAAGTGACCACAATGGGCATATGGTCCGAATATGGAACCTGCAGTACTTCGAAATTGTTTACATACTTGGTCCATTCCCCTGATACGAAGCTGTAATCTATAACGGATGCTCCTTGGCTCCCTACAAACGTGTATTCCCCACAGGGATCACCTTTACTGGTCTCGTTGAGTAGTCTGAATCCAAACGAGTCGCATAATTCCAATATTTTATTGCCCTTAGCATTGACTGTCTCATCCTTTGATCCACGTTTTATGCCCGCATTGGCATTTTCTATTCCTTCATATGAACCTACTCTCGCATTTAAGTCACCGATCAGTAGTGTATTCGCGTTAAATCCACAGATTAAAAATTCTTTGAGTTTCTCAAAGTCTCTGTCCCAATGGTTATAGTTAAGGTATGTTGGGAGTATACTAAATGTTTCCTTTCCTAATTCAATGACTACATATATTGTATCCTCATAAGAACTAAATTTGCACCCCAAATACCGCAAATCCTTTCTAAACCCAAAATAACATCCTCCACTGGCTCTTCCTCTTGTGTGCGTTCTTACAGCTGGTATCATTTTAAGTTCATAGTTTTCAAATTTATGTTGATAGTTTAAAAGGTTGCTTTCCGTGATATAAGTTTTGTACAAAAAGAAGAGTTCGAATTCGTTTATAAAACTATAAAAATCATTAAACAAAGACTTATTACTTAATCCTGCAATATTATACGATAAGATTTTTACATAATTTAACTTACATATATTTTTACTAATAACGTTTATAACATTTTTGGGGCAGACGGCATTACAATTAAAGGCTTTGTCGCGAAGAACCTGTAGCGCGATCGTAGTTTGTCACCGCCATTCTTTTGTGTCCACCATTATGACTGACTTTCCGAGCGCACCCTAAACAGCCATCACTACTGTCATCAATCATCTGGTTCAGCAGTGACATTCCGCATTCGCCATCGCATTTCAATTCGTTGTTTCTATCAAAATAAAATGTTTTTTTCTCCAACCATTAATGTTTGACCCTTGATTTCTGTTTCTATGTTCTTATTTTTGGTGGCTATATTATTTTTAAGTTCAAACAAAAGTCTCCTTCTAGTTCGCGATGCTGTCGGGTAATCTTTGTGTACAGATATTGCCACGTAGTTTGCTTTTTGCTTTCAGCACACGGATAACATCTTAATTTTTTTTTCATTTTTACAATTACGTTAGATATTGCGTTGTTTCTAGCGCCTATGTTTTGTGACTCATCGACAAGGTTGCCGACATTTGTATCCAAAAGTTCCAAACAAAGTTCTTTTGCTTTCACTGCTGGATTTACAACTAGTGGTGAACAATACTCAACCAGTCAGTGTAAGAGCGAAAATAGAAAAAGAGATTCGATACCTCAACCAATTCGAAGGAAAGCCAGGAACACTGCCATCATTCATACTATCAGTAAACAAAACTCTGGGTAGGTATACAGCTCCAGCAGATAAACAACAGGTGTATGAAGTCATCTTTAATACCAAAATCAGTGGTACAGCAAGGAACTATATTCAAGTCCACTCACCAACAAATTGGGCTAAATGTCAAGAGAAACTCAAGAAACACTTCCGACCATCAAAGGACGAACTAACCATCACTAAACAAATAGGATCACTAAGGGCAAGATCCATATATGAGTTAGATTATAAGATAAAACAATTTGTAGAAGACATAGAATATGCCGCCTTCAGCGATAATAGCAAAAAGTTGACAGATATTCTTTTCGGTGTATTAACAATGAAAATTAAAGCAATTGTTTCTGGGGCACTAGCATATGCGCTCACGGGAAAACACGAATTAGTAGAAATTATTGACACAATCACTAAATTCATTGGACAAGATCAGGGTAATTTGAAAACTTTTAAATCTTATAGTCCAGATCCTTATTATAGACAGTCAGATAGGCAGCACTACCAGCAGAAACATATCTAAAACAGCTCAAGACAGTATTCAAGTAATCATCCCAGACAAAACAATACAGATTCAGGTCAATTTAATTCTAGAAATCATAATAATTCAGGGCAATATTCGAATAACCACCCTCAACAATAGCAATTCGGGACAATATGCAAATAATTACAGACAGAACAACTCTTATTCAGGTCAAACCAGAAACAACCACAATCGACATCCGAGAATTTCTCAAAATTATGAACCAATGGATACCCTGTCCGCCTCTTACCAAAGACAAATCAACTTACAAGCTTCGTATTTTCGGGAAATCAGCCCACAAGCAGACTACCCTGTATAGTTGTAGAATCAAAAACAAAAAAATTAAGAATACTTATAGACCCAGGCTCGGAAACGAGTATCATAAATCCGGGAATTTGTCACCCCAAATGGGCAACAAATCTCGAAACTCCTATCAAAATAAAAACTACAAGAAAGTACATCATTTTTTATAAGTAAGAAAGTAAAAATTCCGTTGTTCAAAGAATTCGGTAAAAACAAAACGGCTTAATTTTAAGAATTTAAATTCCATGAGGTTTTTAATGGATTGATAGGAAATAATGTCCTCCTTCCACTGGAAGCAGTCCTCGACTTCAAAAGAAAAATTTTGCTCATAGATGAAACGGAAATACCAATTTTAAGTAGGGAACCAGTGCTAGATCAAATCAGAATCGAACACCTTAATAACATATATATAAGAAATTCTTTCTATTAACTTAGTATTTGATGAATTGAAATCTAAGTTAAGTTCGAAAGGAGACGAACTATTTTGCTTCTGACCGCGTATTATCAAAACAACGACAAAAACAAACCGCAATAGATCACAACTTTTTAACAAAAACCAACATTAAAAAAAAAAACAAAAATAAAAAAGTTTTGCTTCGTCAAATTGATTTTATTTTTAATTTGGATGCATTTCGAGTCAACTTCGACTCATCCTCAGCAATACACTATTTAACAGAATAAGAAACCATAATCAAAACAAATTAACAAATAACATGAGAAATGTCAAAAACAAAAGGTTAATGAGTAGAAAAGAGAAAACATTAAGTTAAGGAGTTACATTACAACAGGTGAGATTATATTTCCACTGTCACTGTTCATCAGCTGGTCATTCAAATGGATGTAGACACTTTCGTAGGCATCAAGTCTTCTTTCATTGTTTGCATTTTTAATTAATCTTACATTCGTAAAAGTGAAGTCGAAGTGGTTGTTAGTTAAAGCGTGGGAAGCGATGGACGATTTTTCGGCTCGGTTGAACTTTATGTGGCTACAATGTTCTTTGAAGCGAACATCAAGACATCGTTTGGTCTGGCCTATATATTTTGCATTGCAGTCACCACATTTCACCTCATAGATACCCGATTTGTCTTTTATTTCGGTTTTGTCCTTCGATGTACCAAGAAGATTTTTAATTTTCCCATTGCTCGAGAACACACATGTTATGTTCTTTTGTTGAAGTTTTGGTTTTAATTTGTTCGTTACTTGTGGAATAAACGTCATGGTAGCGCGATCAAAATTGTTGTTGTTATCATTGTTTTTCTGTTGTCCAAATAATGTTGATAAAGATGATTTCTTAATTTTATGTGTATGTTTTTTAATTAAACGGTCAATCATGGATTCTTTATATCCATTCAAAGAAGCAACTTTTTTAAGTGAATGTACTCATTCCAGTAATTAGGCAGAGATAAAGGCAATTTGCATAATCGATGGATCATGGAATGGAATGCGGCTGATTTGTGTTGCATAGGGCAATGTGAATCGCTGGTGATGTACCTGTCAATCGAAGTTTCTTTCCGATAGATTGAGAAATCAAGTTTGTTTTTTATTTTTGTGACGAGAAGGTCTAAGAAAGGAAGTTTGTCGTTTGTTTCACATTCGTACGTGAAGTTAATGCTATTAAATTGGGAGTTTAACAAGTCCAAAGTTTCTTTGATTTGATTTGCTTTTATGATAGCAAACACGTCATCGACATAACGCAACCATATGCGTGGGAGCAAGCCTTTTTGTTTGAGGCTAATTTCGAAGTTGGCCATGAAAACTTCAGCTATTAGAGGGGAAAGTGGATTCCCCATACTGGTTCCAAAATCGATGGTATAGAAAGTTCCTCTGAATTGGAAAAAATTATGAGACATGCAAAGTTTGGCTGCGTCTATGTATGTTTCTTTCTTGTCATTATCTATTCCACAAGAGTCTAGGTGGATCTTCAAACAATTGATGGCATTTGAAACAGGGATGCTGGGGAAAAGGGCTTCAACGTCGAAAGAAATCATTATTTCGTCATCACAAATGTGTGTGTTTTTCATTTGTTCCACGAAGTTAAAGGTGTTTTTGACCGAAAGGCTTTTGAACGGAAACTTTTTCATTTCGTTAGCTAGCCATTTTGCTACTTTTACTGAGGGGGAACTCACGTTTGAAACAATGTTTCTCATCTTATTTCCAGGTTTGTGTACCTTAGGCAAGGAGTACAATTTAGGTACTTCGGGATTTGAGACATTCAGTTTCCAGTTGGGTACGCCAAAGATTTGGTGGATGTTTTTAATGAGTGCTTTTGATTCTCGGATCATCTTAGGTAATGGTGTTTTGGTTAAAACATTAAATTTTCCATCTGAGATTGATTTTTTGACTCTTTCTTCGTAATCATTTTTGTTCATGATGACAACTTTATTGCCCTTATCAGCTTTCATGTAATGGACATCTTTTTTCTGTAGCTGACGAATTATTTGGTGAGTTTTGACAGTGTTAGCATCGGCTTCAAACTTTGATTTTGCTTCTTGTATTATTGGTTTGGCAATTTCTCTAATATTGTCTTTTATTTGGGGTGGCTTGAATTTTATACATGTCTCTATATCGACGATGGTTTCGATGATGGGAAAATGGAGTGGCTTTGGTGTGAAATTAAGTCCCTTGTTTAAAATTTCTAATTGTTCTGGCGTAAACTGTTCATCTGATAGATTAACTACAACATCATTTATCATTTTTGGTTTTGGATTTTCAGAAAAATTACACTCAGCTTCCACTTTGTCTTTCCGTTTGATACGTTGTAGTTTTTTGTTCTGAATGTTACGTTTTTTAAGGAAATTTTGGCTGCCATTTTGCAGTACATTTGACTGAAAATCCAACCAACACATGAATTCAAAATTATCCAAATTTTTGGTAAGGAGGAGATGTAGGTGGTATAATTCTATTTCGACTTCACTCAGTCTAGAATAGTGGTGTTTTATTTCTAGATTTAACCACAAAAGTTTGGATTTTTTGATAACTGTAGATGTTCTGGAATTAATTGTGGTGCACTTAACCTTGATGAAGTCTGGAATAATTTTGTATCGACGACAATCTTTTAAATAAAAAATATCTGCTTTGATTCGGTTTAATTTATCCACTAAATGTGAATATTTGTTCATCACTGTCTTGCTTGACATTTTAATATATATATAAGAAATTCTTTCTATTAACTTAGTATTTGATGAATTGAAATCTAAGTTAAGTTCGAAAGGAGACGAACTATTTTGCTTGTGACCGCGTATTATCAAAACAACGACAAAAACAAACCGCAATAGATCACAACTTTTTAACAAAAACCAACATTAAAAAAACAAAAATAAAAAAGTTTTGCTTCGTCAAATTGATTTTATTTTTAATTTGGATGCATTTCGAGTCAACTTCGACTCATCCTCAGCAATACACTATTTAACAGAATAAGAAACCATAACGAGGAAAAAAGGGAAGTGTCTAAACTTATCTCTCAGTACTCGAGTATTTTTTATCAAGAGGGAACTGACTTAGCTTTAACTAATGCGATTAAGCATAATATAAAGACGGTCAACGATATCCCCATTTACACCAAAAGTATACCCTGAAATACATAAAGTAGAAGTATCTAGGCAAATAAATGATATGCTTGAACAAGGTATCATTCACCCAAGTAACTCTCCATATTCTTCACCTATCTGGGTTGTTCCGAAAAAGGAAGACGCATCTGGGAAAAAGAAGTGGAGGATAGTCATAGACTATCGAAAATTGAACCAAGTCTCAATTGATGATAAGTTTCCAATACCAAATATGGACGACATACTTGGAAATACTTTACAACGCTTGATTTGGCTAAGGTTTTCCACCAAATCGAGATAGCGGAAGAAGAATTTAGAAAAACAGCATTCTCAACTGATAGAGGTCATTACGAATTCGTTCGAATGCCTTTCAGTTTGAAGAACGCGCCCGCAACATTTCAAAGACTAATGAACTCAGTCTTATAAGAATGTATTGGAAAAATTTGCCTTGTGTACCTAGACGATATTACAGTCTTTTCGACATCTCTAGAGGAACACATAACTTCATTAAGAAAAATATTTAAACGATGACAAGAAGTTAATTTAAAAAAACATTTGGATAAAACTGAATTTTTAAAAAAAGAAACTGATTTTTTTGGACACGTCGTCACTACAGAGGGCATCAAAGCAAACCCAAATAAAATTTCAGCAATCAAAAATTATAAACTACCTACAACAGCAAAGCTAATAAAACCGTTTCTTGGTATAACCGGTTATTAGCGGAAATTTATAAAAGACTACGGTAAAGTAGCGAAACCTATGACCACCTTCCCGAAAAAAGGAGCTAAAATTGATACAAATAACTAAGAATACAAAGAGAGGTTTAAGGAGTTAAAAGCATTAATTACATCGGACCCAATCTTAAAACATCCAGACTTTGATCAAATGTTTACACTTACTACAGATGCATTAAATTATGCAATTGGTGCCGTGCTATCACAACAAAACCACCCTGTATGTTTTGCCAGTCGAACCTTCAATGTTCACGAAATCAAATACTCCACCATTGAAAAGGAGTTACTGGCCATAGTATGGGCAAAGCAGTATTTTAGACCTTACCTTTACGGAAGGAAATTTGTTGTAAGAACTGACCATCGACCCCTAGTTTGGTTAAGTTCACTCAAAGAACCAAATACCAAACTGCAAAGATGGAAAGTCAAACTTGAAGAATATAATTTTGATATTCATTATGTTAAAGGAAAAGACAATCGAGTCGCTGACGGGCTATCAAGAATTGAGGTCTATCACAACGAAGATGTGACACACCTCAATGACATCAGTGATGAACAATTAGATAATCAGTCATTAATAGCCACTATCCACAGCTCAAATGAAGATAGCAGTTACCATATTCCCATTGCAGAAACCCCAGTAAATCTTTATAAAACCCAAATTATTTTGCATAAGACAAATAGGTTAAATAACCATAAATCATACACACCATTTCATAAGAAAAGAATAGTTATCGAACTAAAAGATTACAAAGAAAATCTTATTTTAGATATTATGAAAAAATATATTATACCCAAATAGTCCGGTCAAAATAGACAAAAAAATAGTGCTAGGTTTGCAAAAATTCGCATAAAGCTGAAAATTGGTACAAACGTTGGGATCACCATTTTAAATAATTTAAGCAACATCCCCATCGATCCGACTGGTGCGTTAAAAGTTATTCAAGGTCAAAAGGTCAACTAAACGGTTTTTTCAATTTTTCTGGTAAACGGTAGGATCTATCATAAAAATACATGATACAAAGTTGTAGACCATGAAATTATCTACAAAACTTGTTAATATCATTTTTTTGTTAGAATAACCATTTTGGAGATATCGTGATTTTAAAACTTGAAGGAGTCACGTTCTATATGATATGCACTGCACATATATGCCACATGCATACATTTAGTCCAGTCGACAGGTTGGCAAAAGTTGGTGGAAAGTGGAAAAAGGTCGGAAGCTAATGAAACTATCAGATATTGTTGAAGGATAGTTAATAAATATTTTACGAAGTTTTGGACCTCGAGAGCCCTATTGAAAAAGAGGTGGGGGAGGGGGAAGGGGTAACTGCAAAGTTTTCGACCTTGCAACGGTTTTTCCTCAGTAACTTATTTTCCTTACGTTCTATAGCAAAAGCATTTCCATTTTATAGTAGAACGTCAAATTTCCTACAATTTTCATGTTACCAAAGTTGTTGTATATTTATTCTTTACCGAGATATAGCTCTTCGAAAAACAGGTTATTTTTCAGAATTTGCTAAATAATACCAAAAAAATTCAGCTTATTTCTTCTAATAGACGAAAACTAGTGCGAGGTTTTTGTTTGACGAGATTTTCATACGACATTAAGAAACTATTAAGCAGCACAAATCGTAGTATGAAAATCTCGTCATACAAAAACCTCGCACCTCCTCCTCGAGATCCAAAACTTCGTAAAATTTGTATTAACTATCCTTCAACAATATCTAATAGTTTCATTAGCTTCCGTCCTTTTTCTACCTCTCACCCACTTTTTCCAACCTGTCGACTGGACTAAATTTATGCATGTGGCATATATGAGCATATCATGAAGAACGTGACTCCTTCAAGTTTTAAAATCACGATATCTCCGAAATGGTTATTCTTACAAAAAAATGATATTATCAAGTTTTGTAGATAATTTCATGGTCTACAACTTTGTTTCATGCATTTTTCTGATAAGTCCTACCGTTTACCAGAAAAATTGTAAAAACCGTTTATTTGACCCTTTGACATTGAATAACTTCTAACGCACCAGTCGGATCGATGGGGATGTTGCTTAAATTATTTTAAATGGTGTTTCCAACATTTGTACCAATTTTCAGCTTTATGCGAATTTTTGCAAACCGAAATGTCTATTTTGACCGGACTAAAAGGTATTCTAGGAATTTATTCTTTTATTATGACCACATTTTTGCACAGTTTCAAGAAACATATCTGAAATATTTCAGCAAAAATAAGTTGCTTAAGGTTATTAAATGTAGTAAATTTCTCGGTGATTTAGAAGATCAGGAAAAAGAACTCTTGGTAATTTCCAAAACCCTTAGTTTATTAAAACATAGAAAACCTACTTTTAAATAAGGGATGTTTACTTTTGCCCAAAACTCATAGAAAAAATTCAAAAATTTATTACTAATCATGAAATTTGTAATAGCGCCAAATACGAAAGAAATCCCTATAAAATACCCTTAAAATTAACTGAAACACCAACTAAACCAAACCAAATTATACATATTGATATTTGGTATGCCAACATCAATCTGATGTACGTAACAATGATAGAAAAATTTTTCAATTTTGTTACAGTTCACGAAATAAAACATAGAACTTGGCCAAAATTATTGAATACCTTGAAATATAGATTTGCAAATAATCGTATCCCTGAAAGAATAATAACCAATGGCGAAACAGGATTTTCATCAATAGCTATTAAAGAGTACCTCAAAGAAAATATTGTTGATTTGCATATACCGACACCCTATAATAAAACAGGAAATTCGGACATCGAAAGATTCCACTCAACTCTAAACGAGCACTTAAGAACATTTAAAGCCGATAAAGAAAACAATGATACTTTACGCAATCAAGTCCTTAAAGCTGTTACAATTTACAATAAAACAATTCACTCTTCCACGAAGTGAAGACCTATCGAATTTACAAACGGATCTATAACAAACCAAGAATACATAAAACTTATAGAAACGATTAACAACAACAAAAAACGATACATAAACAAGCACAACAAAAACAGAACCAATATAGACCTTTCAAAAAATGAACACTCTTATCTTAAAACTAGAACCCGTAATAAACTAAAGCCTACCCATATAAAATATAACCCCACAGTTTTAGACTAAGATCATGTTGCAAACGCAAAGGAAATAAATTCTATAAATCTCAACTTAAACGCAAATATAAATACGAACAATGACAGTGACACACTTTTCACATTTGAATATTTCCAGATATTTATAATTATTCTATCGACACTAATAACAACTTCATTTGGCCAAACAATCGACGTATACATTACAACCTTAACTCCGGAAATGTATTCATCACAGTCAAAGACGAAAATATACCAGTAATTACGGGATATACAAAAATCCTCCACAAAATCAATTTCACCTCATGGACCGAAAACTTAGACATAATTGAACTCAACATAAATCAACTCAAACACCGAAATAGTTTCCCTACAATGAAACATGATTTCTTACTTCTGGCAAACGAAATAGAAAATTTACTAGGACATTATCACCATAAGCAAAGACGAGGTTTAATCAATATAGCTGGTAAGGGTTTAAAATATTTAGCAGGAACCATGGATTATGACGACGAAATAGAAACAAAACAAAGCTTAGAGACAAATCAGAAGAAAAATCAACTATTAGTAGAAGGACTTAACGACCAAATAAAATTAAATTATCATTTTAATGCAGTCATACACAGCATTACTAGACATATTAACGGACAACAACATGCAATAAAAACTCAGCTTACGAACTTGGAAAACGCAATAGATAGAGAATAGAGAGCATTCCAAATTCAATATGATATACAACTGCTTAGAGAACAAGTAACAAGTTAGGAAAGTCAGAGATAATTTACTTTTGAGCGAGTTAGAAGTCTTAGGGAAAGATATACTGTCACCAAAAGAATTTTCGTGCTAGTCTCATGTTGTGAAGATGTTTTTTCAGAGGACAATGGCCGGTTATGATTCCGGTCATTGTTTTCAGAGTTTTCCTATCTAGGTTGAGTAGGAATTTTGTTGTTTTTGTGTGAATATTCTGGTACAAATCGTTTAGAGCAGATTTGACCAGGAGTTATTTGCCAAGCTGCATTAGATTCCATGAGTGGGATGTTTTTGGCAGTGTTTTTGAAGTAATAAGTATTTACTCCGCAGAAGGGTTCTGGGCCAACCAATGGCAATGAGGCGCACTCTTTGGCCAGGGTGTCGGCCCTTTCATTACCATCGTATCCTTTATGTGCAGGGATCCAATGGAGAATCACAAAATTGAGCCTTGCAAGTTCAGTGAGTAGTAAGACAGTCTCTTTGACTAGTCTTATGACAGACGAAGCCAGAGCTTTTAGGGCAGCCTGGCTGTCTGAGAAGATGAATATAGTTTTATTTTTGGCGTTCGAGTGACAAAGTATCCTCGCGCATTCGTGAAAAGCAAAGACCTCTGCCTGAAATATGGACAGATGATGACCACGGCTGACCGAAAAGTTCACACACGGTGATTCCCCAAAAATACCAGAACCAGTACCTGTTTCTATTTTTGAGCCATCCGTTTAACAGACCAGGTCTTCGCTAGAAGGGGGTGGTTTGAAGTTTTCGCAGTCTTCCCTGGGGGGGATGACTATAGAGAAATTTTTATTAGCATTTACGTTGGTTCTTGGTGATTCTCATAATCTGCCTACCCTTTTTGAATGAATTTTTTGATTTTTCCCTTGAAAATTCATTTTCATTTCATTCATTTTTCATTTATTTCCAAGTATTTCTGGCTAACAAGGATACATTAAGATTTTAATCTTTTAGAGTATCTACAATTTAGTTTACAATTTTTTGGGAATAAAGTGAATTTTTAAATGTAATTTGAATCCATGTTCAATATGTAATAAATATAATTTCACAAATAAAAAATCAATAGTAATTTATAATAATATAATAATATAAAAAAAAAGAAGTATGCAAAGAATAAAGAAAAAGAAAATACATAGGAAGGTGCTTATATAGAATCAGAGAAGTGCAAAAATAATTTCCTCTTAAATATTGTCGGTGCGGTAATTCTTTGCAATTCATTTGGGATTGAATTCCACAAACGAATTGCAGATGCATAGAATGAGCGTTCTGCTATGCTGTGTGAGTAGCGTGGCAGTATTAATTTGAATCCTCTTCTCGATTGTGCAAAATGGAGTATTTCACTGAGGTAACTAGGACATCTTTGGTGGATTACATCATGAAGTTTAAGAAGTAACCTGAACTTTTAGTAGTTGTCAAGATTTAAGCCAAATAGAGAAGTTTTTAAATGTGATACACTGGTATACCTCGGTATGCAGTATATGAATCGAATACAGTCATTGAAAGTAACATTCATTTTGCGCTTACACTCACAATCCAAAATCGGGTATACTGAACAGTTATAGATGAAATATGGCATTATTAATGACTTTATAAGGTATTTTTTCATATTGGTAGACAAAAA
This sequence comes from Platycheirus albimanus, assembly GCA_916050605.2. Taxonomy (NCBI): domain Eukaryota; kingdom Metazoa; phylum Arthropoda; class Insecta; order Diptera; family Syrphidae; genus Platycheirus; species Platycheirus albimanus. The sequence goes on from OU696696.1 coordinate 210,718,947, forward strand.
GTCAGAGGCGGATCTCAAAGCACGAAGTCCAGAGTATATGTGTCTAATCGTGTCCGAAACCGCTCCACAGCAACTAAGGTCACTCTTCATATTAAATCCCAAATATTTAATATCATTAACATAGGAAATAATTTCACCATCAAGAACAACCGGGGGGAAATCTACCGGATTGAGCTCATTTCTAAAGCACAACATGGCAACAGACTTCGCAGGATTAAGCTTCATACCGTTAGCATTAGACCAGTTAAGGATTAGACTTAAATCCTCATTTAACCTCTCTAAACAGTCCTCCATCAAACCAATTGTACGAAAAATGTAGAGTGCCACATCATCAGCATACAAATGAATTTGACAATTACGAACGATATCAGGGAGGTCATTAATGAATAGGGAAAAAATTAAAGAACCCAATACTGAGCCCAGAGGTATTCCCCGATTGGTTATAATAGGATTTGATGTATTGATTTCAGTTTTAATTTGTTGAACTCTATTTTGTAGATAATTGCACAAAAGCTTAAGTGAAGTAGAATCAAAGTTAAAATGTCTTTTAAGTTTTGTGAGAAGGATAGAATGATCAATGCAATCAAAGCCTTTAGAAAAATCTAAAAGAGCGATGACTCCAAACTTATCAGTGTCCAAAGCAAACCGTATATCTGACGTGACTTTAATTATTGCAGACTCACAGCTATGCTTATTACGAAAACCAGATTGCCATCGTGAAAGTAAATTGTTTTCATTTAAATAGTCTTGGATTTGGTCATGAATTACTTTTTCAAACAATTTACATATGAAAGATAAAATACTTATAGGCCGGTATACAGAGGGGTCGGAGGGGTTTGTTTTTTTTTGGAACTGGTATTATGCTAGCACTTTTCCACGTCTCAGGAAATTCACAGCTATAGATACAGTAGTTAAATATGTGAAGTAAGTAATTAACTATGAGTGGAAATATAAGCTTAACAAAGTTGGGCGAAATGTCGTCAAGACCAACAGCATTTGATTTGATCGATCTGATACAACTAAGCAACACATCAACACTTATGCAGTCAAACGAAAAAGAGTTTTCACTTTCTAATCTATCAAAAATATTTTGAGGAATATGTGAACTTGAAAAAGGCGGAATCAGAGTATCCGACATTACTTCAGCTCGAAATGGGCATTTACTTTTGTTTTTGTTTTCTTTAACACCAATTTTTTTCAGATTACCCCATTGCTCCTTAGTGCTAAGGGAAGGATCAAGCTTTTCTAATAAATACGCGCGTTTGGAGCTACGAATAAGAGAGTTGACTCTGTTACGGGCAAACACATATTGTCTTCTATTGAACTCTGTAGGATTGTTTCTAAATCTCCGGAAAAACCGCTCCCTCTCCCGAATACGCATTTTAATGTTGTTATTAAACCAAGGGCATCTGTTTTCTTTTAGTGCTTTAGTAACAATTGGAACATATCTATCATACAGCCGAGATATATGATTGTTAAACAGTGAGACTTTAACATTCACATCCGGTGAAAAATAAATCTCATTCCATTCCAAGCAATTGAAGTTCACACAAACATGTTCATAGTCAAAGCCATGATACGACCTGTAACTTATTGTACGTGTCATATTTGCTCTGCCTATATCAAACTTATAAGAGCAAAAAATGAAGTCATGGATGAAATCTGATGTCGGTCTTACTTGATCATTTCCAAGAATTCTGGACCTAGAGCTTGTCAAAAACATGTCAAGTAAGGAAGGATTTACATCCGACTTATAACAAGTTGGCCATCGTGTGTTAACAACAGTTAAACCCATCATGTCACAGAAATGGTTAAATAATCGGGTTACATTGTTATTGAGTAAAAAATTTACGTTGAAATCGCCTCCAATCAATATGTCACTGTACTTTGAACCCAATTGCAGTAAAGTTTCTTCAAGTTCTCGTAGGTTTTCCCTTCTAAACATATTAGGCGGACTATAGACAACTACAAGTAAACACTTTTCAGCCGAGTTCCTCACTTCAACACAAATAAATTCAATTAAGGACACAGTTGACCTAAAAACTGTAGAGGCTGATATGTGCTCCCGTATATACAAACAAACACCACCCCCAACCCTATCCTTACGATCATTTCTGTGAATGTTGAAACCAGGCAATGCTACACATGCATCAGCGTTGTTGTTATTCAACCAAGATTCCGAAACCATAATGACATCCAACTTAGATGTACTAATCATTTGATACAATATAGTATACTTACCCCGAACACTCTCCACATTTAAACAACAGATACTGAGGCCATCAAATGCACCACAAAGCACATTCAGAACGCATCTTATGTTATCGGGATCTGTACCGACAACCATAATTAAAAAGAAAATTAAAAATCATCATCACCACCAACATAAAAGAGGAAAAGATTTGCACTAAATTAATAAAATTTGAGAGATATTCGGTTAGGCTAAAAGAAGGAATGTTAAAAATGTTTGATACAAAGTTAAATAAAGAACGTTTAAAAGAATTCATTTTTGTAATCATAATGTTATAAATATTGCTCTGTTTAAAGAAATTGAATTTAAAAGAATAATTTTACAGCATGCATACAAGAAGGTTTCATACACCACAACCAGCAACAACACCTGCATGGACAGATTCATTGACAAAATCGGCAAATCAAGAAATTTCTATTTAATTTGAAAAAAAAAAAAAATATTGTTGGAAAGGGGCATCCATTACCAGAAAATGCAAACATTATTATAATAGGTCCTATATTTTAAAAGTTATTGACAAAAAACGGAGGAAAAATCGACCCTCTAGGACGTCTATTAACGAAGTTAAAGCCAAAAAACAAAATGACTAAATTATCCGAACTTTTTTCGTTTTTAATCGTTTTAAAACCAATATATAAAGCATAATATGCGTACAAATAGTAAAACATTATATATCATTGGAAAGGTATATTCATTACCTTTAATAGATAGATAGATAGATAGATAGATAGTTTTTATTCTTAAATTCAGGATTATGAATATACATACAAGTTATTAACAAATTATCGAATAATTAATAAAGGCATGACATATTAATGTCGTCTGCCTGAGTGACATTTTAAGTAATTTTTTTAAAGAAGTATTATTACATGATAATTATAATGATTTCTCCATAAAAAAAGATACAATAATTTTTGTTTTTAATAAATTAAATCTTATTTAAAATCTTGTAAAGCATGAGTAGGTGTGGCCTTTTAATTTAGTTAGAACGAAAAATAAATATTCTGTGAACTTTTAGTTTAGTTAAAACAAAATTTGGACTTTTAGTTTAGTTAAAACAAAATTTGGACTTTTAGTTTAGTTAAAACAAAATTACGGGTACAACGATAATATGAACCATATGAATAAAAATGATTTTAAAATTAAACAATTCTATTGCGTTAAAAGCTTTCATTGTAAATTCTTGTTCTATATAACTGCGCCTCCTTAAAATATTCATATAAGACCATCCAGTCGAATCCATTCAGATAATTGAAGACCTCTTCCGTTTGCAATGTGTTTTAACCAAAGAAGTACCGCCTTATCTCCTTCAAAACTGGACAAACTCCAAAAAAATGCTGCAAATCTTCTCTCTCCTGTAGATTGCAAAGTGTGCAAATATCGGATGCTTCTGTTTGATGAGGCCTACAGTTGAGCTTTACCATCTCTCGTCTTACTTTGAATATTGTTCCAATCAAGTGTCTATTGTATACGCTATTGAAATAGTTTCTTTCGTTTAAATTCAAGTTACACTTTGAATAGAACCGCCTTTCAGTAGATGAACGAGCTTTTTCTATGAAGGCATACCTTTGATTTTCATCTGTGATTGTGATTATTTCGTAAAGATACTTTTTCCAATCGGCTGCATTAAGCTCTGTTAAGTATAAAGCGATGCCACAGTCTGCTGCTAAACGGTTCCAATCCTTTACAAAGAGCGTTTTTTGTCTAACTGCGAATTGCAGAATCTTCTTCGGGAGTCTATTATCCTCCATATGCAGCACCTTTATAATGTAATCCGCATTAAGTTTGAGTGCTGATATAAACATTGTTGGCAGCCCTGTTTCCCAATAATACATATATTTAGGGGTATTTATCGGTAGAAAGAAGATTTTTCTTAAAAAAAAACGAAGTAGATATTCCACCTGCTCGTATCTATGCACTCCCCAAACCTGTGCCGCGTAAAACAAAATTGATTTGGCTGTAGCGTTAAACACTCTTTGCTTTGTATTGAGTGATATAAGGCTGTTGTTAAATACTTTTTTCCAGTTTGTACAAATTGCAGATTTGGCTTTATTTAATTTTATTTTTAGGTGTTTTTCCAGCTTTAAATTAAATGCTAGTTCCACTCCTAAATAAGTGTACGATTTTACTTCATCAAGTACTCTTCCCTCGTATTTCCAGTTTTCTTCTCTTGATGTTCTTCCGGAGCCATTTTTGAATACCATCACTTTAGATTTTTCAGTGTTGACCTCTAAGTTCCAGATTCTACAATATTCTGCTAGCCTATTTATCATCAGTTGTAGAGAATAAGGTGATTCCGCAAGAATGACTATGTCATCGGCGTACATAATGACTTTGAATCTCAAATTACCGACCTCAACTCCACATGGCAGAAAATCTACCAAGTCATCTAAGAAAAGCGAAAATAATAGCGGGCTTAGATTGCATCCTTGCCTCAATCCTTGTGTTATTTCTATTTTTTCTGATCGTTTTTTTTCCATTGTAGATGAATGCTGATGTTTGTTGATACATTTGCTCAATATTACGGATGAAATTCGTGGATATTCCTATATTGTAAAGCTTGTAGAACAGTGATTTTCTATTGACTGTGTCAAAGGCTGCTTTAAAGTCCACAAAAAAAGCATAAAGTTTTTTATTTTGACTGATCTTCCATTGGGCAAGTGACTGAATCACAAAAATGTTATCTACAGTAGAGTAACCTTTGCGAAATCCCATTTGATACTCACTTAATTTGTTTTCCGCTTGCACCCATTTGTTTAGCCTTTCGAAAAGTATTGAAGTAAAAATTTTAAGCGAAGCATTAAGGAATGAAATTCCACGGTAATTAGCTGGGTCATCCGGATTTCCCTTCTTAAATATTGGCATAATTAGCGCCTCATAAAAATGTTCCGGATACGTTCCAAATTTGAATATAATGTTGAGGGCATCTGTCAATTTTTCCTTGAAGAAAGGTGTACTATACTTATAGAATTCAGCTGGTATTCCATTTGATCCTGTGGCTTTTCCGTCCTTCATATTATTTATTGCAGCATTTACTTCATTTTGGGATATCTGTAAGTCCAGGTCTTCGATCCAGGTGGCAGGTTTTGCGAAACTCCAAGACAAATCGTGCGAAGCGCTTAGCATCGTGTAAAAGTGGGATTGCAAAAGATCTATGGAAATAGATACCGTTTCCTTGGGATTATCATTACCATTTATTTTTCTAGTTAGCTTCCAGAATTCTGCTGAATCTCTGCATTGACTCAAAGCAATTGCCATTTTTTCTTCATACAGCCTTTTTTTTTCTTTGCATAGATTTTTGTATTGTTTGTTCACTGCAAGATAATCATTTTTAAAGCTGGGCATATCGTGTTTTCTTAAAAGATTCAGCAGTGCTAATGATTTTTTTCTAAGTTTGTCACAAGAATCATCATACCATTCACTTTTTTTTTGTATATTGCTTCTAATTTTTATTGAATTTGCAACTTCAAATAAAGCTTTTTCTAATTCGCATATTGGTAAAAACTGCATGGGTGCTTTTCTTTCTAAGCAGATTATTGTGTTATTCAGCTTTAGTTGAAACTCATTTTGTATAAACGGTTTCCATTTTAAAAGTTTGTTCCTAGTTTTATTGTTATCAGGAGAGTCTAGCTGCTCATCTTTTCCTATCGTTATTGATATAGGAAGATGATCAGAATAAGTGACTTCTCCGACCAAGAAGTCTTTAAAAATGGAGCACCAGTCTCCACCAATAAGACCATAATCAATCACTGAGCTGCCCTGCTTTCCGATAAATGTATATTCGCCTCCTCTATCACTTTTGGTGCAACCATTTAAAATGCACAATCCAAAATCATTGCATAATTCTATTATTTTGTTTCCATCTGCGTTAATTTTTTTATCTTTGCTGTTACGTTTTTCGTATCCAGTTACATTTTCCGCCTCCATATCGCCAGTCCTCGCATTAAGGTCTCCCATTATCATTATGTTATGTGTTTTAAGAGTACACAGTAGATCGTAAAAGGTATCATAATTTTGTTGCCAATTATTGCAGTTAATATAAATTGGCATGATGTAAAATGTTTTTCCAAATTGAATTAATTTTATATAACCCATTTCATTTTCTATTTTAACCTCACATTTCCAAATAATTGCGTTATTTATGGCTATAAGTGTTCCCCCGCTGGCTCTCCCCCGTATTGCTGTTTTCTTTGCTGGTATCAAATGACATTTATGCGTTGGAAAATATTTTTCAAAATTTTTGTTTTTTTCTTCTAATAAATGAGTTTCGAATAGCATGATAATATCAAAGTCTAACAAATATTTAAAGAATTCAGGATAAAATATTTTATTGTTAAGGCCACCAATATTATATGCTATAAATTTTTTGTAACATATTAATTCATTTCTATTGCGTTCCTCCATAACATCCCTGCGCTATTTACCAGAAGAACTTGACAGCACTGTTTGCGGATGAGTTTTTCTGACACTTGTACTGTCATTTATTGCTGTCAGTGTCTCGTCTCCGTCATCAGCACTTTTTTTTGGTAAACAACAATTAAAAATGTCGCTGTGCAGAGTAAACGTTTCGCAAAGTTTCTTGAAACCTCATTGATTTCTGTGTTTTAATCCGGTTGTCTCGTTCCATGTAAATTCATCTCCATCAACGCACAACTTATCATCTTTTAGGAATACCTTTAGATTCCTACGCTCGCGTTTTAAGATTTTTCGAACGTGCAATAAATGATTTCTTCTAACTCTCATGTTCCTCGGGTAGTCTTTTTGCACAGATATGTTTAAGTTTTTTAATTTCCCAGTGTTCCTTAATATAGGGTATAGGTTCTCTTTACTATTTATCTTTACAATAAAGTTTTTATATTTCGCGTTAAATGATTTAATTTGTTTTATTTCATCGATAATGTTGGTATTTGGATCACTTGACAGCTTGGCACAGATCTGTGCCACCTGTTGCTTCTGTTCAATTTGATCATTGGATTCTAATCGAAAAATTAAGTTTCTTTCTGTGGATTGCAATTGAAGTTGTTCTATTTGTTTTTCTAAGAATCCCACCTTTTCTTGAAGAAAGTGGACATTGCCTCTCAGATCATCATTTTCTCGTCTTAGAACACTTATATCGACAAGAACCTCTTCAATGTCATTTTTGGTCGCCAGATGTTTTTGCTTTAAATCGAATAACTCTTCCAGATCTTTTCGAGTCATATGTGCAAACAAGTTATTTGCAGAATTGATAGCCAGATCATCAGTGCTTTTGCCTTTTTTGCTATCCAGATTCATTTTTTCAGGCGATATATCAGATATTGGTCTTTTGTGCATTAGTTGTTTCAATTTGTGCAGATTAACCGTTTTCTTTTGTTCTGAGCAAAGGATTTGTATTCCTTTTATTTTTAATGATTTTAAGCAAATGTAATAATTAAGTTATCTTTAAAATGTGCTCACCATTGATCAATTAACAATCGCATTCACCTTAGATTTTTATTTGTACCTTTTTTTATTAAGAAATCAATTTTGAAACTCAGACTGTAGGAAACTTAATCACTTCACTTTGACGCCAGTGTTGCCACTCAAATCCATTACCTTTAATAATATTTACGAATAAGAACAAAAGCTCAAACATTTCAACAGTTATTGACGAAAACATGAGCGAGAAGACCAAAATCCAAAAAAATATTGAAACACAAAAAAAATTATTTTGTCTTCTTTTGGTTAATTTATATCCTTCGGGACTTCCAGGTACTATTGATTACGAAAACTGTTTGACATAGGCGCCTGCCTGACAAATTTACATACCCTTAGCGGAGCAGCGAAGCTGCGTGAGCGCGGTGTGCCCCCGAAAAAGGAGGAGAAAATCAAAAGAACCCGCGAAGCGTGCCACTCACCCAACTGATTACGAAAACTGTGAAAAATAGTAAGAATTTTGCGAGATATCAAATAATATAAAAGCAATCTTTAGTTTTTGAGCATAAGAGTAGGTAAAAGTAAGAAATTCGCGCGAATTTCTTTCTTTTGCCTACTCTTATGCTCAAAAACTAAAGATCGCTTTTATATTATTTGATATCTCGCAAAATTCTTACTATATTATATATATTATTATATAAGAAAACTGGAAATCTGAACTCTTATTTGCATCATTTTGTTGAATATCGATGGGTATCTCTTTTTGAAAATTTGTTCGCCCTGAAAAGAGCAGTTAAAACAATTTTTTGTTTTTTTTTATTTTGATTGATAGTACCAAAAAAAGTAGTGAAAAAATCGGGATTTTGTCAGTCAGGATTTTGTATACCGGATTTTGGTATTCGGGATTTTGGATACTGGATTTTGTCATTCGGGATTTTGTATTCGGGATTTCGGCAATCGGGATTTTGTCAGTCGGGATTCTGTCGTTCAGGATGCTGTCAATCGGGATTTCGTACCCAACCCGGAATTGTGACATCCAGACACATGCTAAATTCCTTAAGATTTTCCAAGCTGCTGAGGAGCGATAGGTGGCCCCTTGCATTTGGGTTGAAGGTTATATATTCTTGGTGAAAGAGACGATGTTGCTACCATTCTTATGAATAAGTGGATTGGAGGTAATCCCAAAATTACATTGAGTGCAAATGTAGGTGTGGTCCGCATGCATCCCGTTATGCATGTCGTTGCTGGTCGTTGTATTTTTTCTAGCTTCATTATGGCAGTATTTTCTTTAGTTTTTGGCCACCATACCACCGCTGCATATGTTATTGCTGGTCTCACTACAAGAGTGTAGAGGCTATGCATCATTTTGGGTTTGAGCCCCCAGTTTTTTCCGCAAATACTACGGCATGTGCAGAGAGATTTTGATGCTCTGTTAGAAATGCATTCTAGTTGAGGGTTCCATGACAATTTGCTGTCTAGAACGATCCCCAGATATTTTGCTTCTTTTGAAAATGGGATTGTGTCACCATATAGAGAAGGAGGTGTGAGACGATCTACTTTTCATCTCTTAGTAAAAGGAACAATAACTGCCTTTTTGGGGTTAAAGAAGAGACCTTCGCAGATGCACCAGTCCCGTACAATGTCCAAGGCTGATTGAAGTCTATTCGATATTGATATTTCTGACGATCCCTGTATAACAATGGCTAGATCATCTGCGAAGCCCACTGCATAGATGCCGTGGGTTTCGAGTGATCTTAGTAGGCTGTCTACAACGATGGACCATATAAGTGGCAAGAGGACTCCTCCTTGTGGGCAGCCTCTGGTTGTGAGTGCAGAAATTTCTATATCTTCGATTTTACTCTGGATAATTCTACAACTAAGCATGGACATGATCCATTTGCATACAACTTGTGTCACGTTGTGGTACCTGAGTGCACGACCTGTTGACTCAAAAGTGGTGTTATTGAAGGCTCCCTCAATGTCAAGGAAAGCGACTACACAGATTTCCTTACTATGGATGGAGGATTCAATTTTTGTGACCAAATCATTCAGCGCTGTTTCAGTCGATTTTCCTGGTTGATATGCATATTGTGTTTTCGATAGAGGCGAGAGCGTTAGAGAGGTGTCACGAATGTGTCTGTCAATAACTTTCTCCATGCATTTGAGAATAAACGACATGAGGCTGATTGGGCGGAAGGATTTAGGACTTGGTTCCAGATCCCTTCCCGCCTTTGGTAGGTAAATTACTGTAACCTTACGCCAACTATCAGGCAAAAGCCCGAAAGCGAGGCTACAGCTAAATAGTTTTGAGAGAATGGGGGCTAGTACATTTGTTCCCTTTTGTATCAGAGCCGGAAATATGCCGTCTTCTCCTGATGCCTTAAACGGTTTCAGAGAGGAGATTGCCCATTTGATGGCATTGGTGTTACAGATATGTCTAGCTGTTTTCCAGTCTAAAGTTGTTGGGATCCTTGACGGTTCCTGTTGTGGAGGTAGGTTTGTGGTTGGGGAGTCCAGAACAATTGATTCTGGAAAGTGGGTTTTTACAAGAAGCTCTAGAGTTTCCTTCTTGCTTTTTGTCTGAGTACCATTCTCATTGGTAAGAGTACCTATGGTGGCGGGTTTGTCAGATACTATGACTTTATGTAGACGACAGCTAGAGGGAACGTCAGATATTCCCTCCACAAATCGCCTAAAAGACTGCTTTTTGGCTCGTTTTATTTCGCAGTTGTATTTGGTTAGAGCATTAGAGTAGGTTTGCCAGTCTTCATTACGTTTGGCTTTATTGAAGAGTTTTCTTACTCTTGATCTTAGTTTTTTTAGATCGTTGTTCCACCTGCTGGTTTGTCTCTTGACTGTTTTAATTTTCAGGGGACAGTTGTTCTCAAAAGCAGAGATAATTGAGTTTTTTGCGTGTTCAGCAAAATACTCGAGTTTATCTTTTGTGTTAATGAGAGGGATTTTGTCTTCAAGAGAATGATTCAGGTCTGAACTATAAGCAGTCCAGTCTGTGTTTCTCTTAGGGCGGTAAGTTAGACGGACTGGAGTTTCTACATCTAGTTTAAATCGAATGTGTCTATGATCTGAGCATGATGGTTCCGAGGAGACATGCCAGTTATAGATTAAGTAACTAGTAAAGGTAGAGGACAGTATAATGTCCAGAACCTCTTTTCTAGTTTTGGTAACGAAAGTGGGTTTCTTACCAATATTAGGTATATTCAAATTTTCTTTTGAAATAAAATCAATAAGTGACTCACCTCTTTTGTTGATGTCCGTACTTCCCCATAGGGTATGATGAGCATTTGCATCACAGCCAAGGACAATATCTGTCTTGGTGTTACGCGCATGCTCGATCAATTTCATTACCTGAATGGGGGGACATTTTGCTCGGTCGTTTCCAGGGAAGTAGGCCGATGCTACTATAAAGTCCTTGGAGTTGTCGATCCTTACTACCGCCGCTGTCAAGTCCTCTGAGATGAATTCTGTCAGGGGGAAGAAAGGTGTGTTATTATCAAATATGATACAAGTTCTAGGTCTATTGGACGAGGTAGAATATAACAGCCTACCTGTTGGTGTTCTTAGGCCTAGTATTTTCCCGCTCGTGCTGATCCAGGGTTCTTGCACGAGGGCGATGTTGAGACATTTCTGTCTCATGGTGTTTGTTAAGACCGCCGAAGCGGCCTTAGCATGTTGCAGGTTGATTTGAACAACCTCCATGTTATTACTGTTTTTGTTGAGAGGGAGCTTTTGAGTGGGAGCCCACTCTGTTTCCACCACGTCCCCTGTGTGTTAGCTGACGTTGTGGGTTGGTCGACTTTCCGCTGCTTGTGCTTGACATTGACTGTCCAGCTCTGTTTTTATCAGGTTTTTGTGACGTAAAGTCGATGGTCTTATCAGACCTCGCAGCAGGAGCGAAACCGGGTCTATCCAGTTTGCTGGGCCTAATTTTAAGTTTCACCACCTGCTCAGGAGCGGACTTTTCAGCTCCTGGTACAGGTTTTGAAGGATTAGGAATGGAAGTTCCGCTTGGAGAAGATGCTTTGTCACCCGGAGGAGATGGTTTATCCGTCTCTTTGGGTAACGGGGCATCGGCTTTGCTGACCGTGGAGGTCACAGATTTCGGAGTGCCAGGGTTCTTCTTGATCCTGAACTGGACTCTGTTCATATTATAGAACGGTTGGCAGTTCATTTCCTCAAGAAGAGACACTGAGCGCTCGTCCATCGAAATGGTTAAGGCAAGACCCTGGGGGTTGGAAACTTTCCGAAGGATTTTCCATTCTCTTGTAGGAAGAACTTTGTTCTGAAGCCTCAGTAGCTTTAGGACATCTTCTACACTTATTGAAGAGCCAGGGAAGTAAGCTGTGGCTACATATGGTTTCGGGAGATCATCTCCCTCCACCATCCGCAGTTTGGCATTCTCCCAAGGCGAAATTCCGCAGACTGTTTTCGCTAGCCAGTCTTTGGTGTTAGAATCGGCACAGTTCACCGTTAGCCATCCTGGTTTGTACGAGCAGCCCAGCATTTTCCACTGCTTTTTGTTGTACTTCGTCTAGATGTCCAACAAGATAGTCGTCAGATACGACACCGACTTTTATCATCCCTGCAACCTCATTGAACAGCAGAGCATTGGATTTTGCACTTTTGCTCGGTTCAGGGGTGATATTGTTTGAACTAGACCTCCGCCTTTTGGCAGTGGTCTCGTTTGCTGTTTGAGATGGACTGGAGAGAACCTTCTCAACTGCTTTATCGTAAGGCAGGTTATCTGCCAGAAGTCTTCTCAAGTGCTTTTTTTGAGACGTTGTAAGTCGTCTCCGCTTGAGATTAAGTTTTTCAAGCTCAAGAGTCTTTTCGGATTCCGCTCCAGAAGCTTCACAGCTTCCGTAGTTTTCCACCATCTGGACAGAGCTTTGACCACCGACGGATTCGAAGTCGCTGTCGGATTGAGCCACTACTGGACGGTCTATCCATCCAGCAGAGGCAGGAAGTTCAGCCATTGGCTGACAGATGGAGGAGCAGTCATCTGTTCCCCCATCAGAGTTGTTGGTATTAAAAATATTCATTTTGAATCCCACGAGTAGCTAGGGAAGTAATGGGGTTCATCCACGCAGAGCCCTGCATTACATGGATAAGGCTAGAATGATCCTGGAGTTCGCCGGTAAACCAGAATACACCGTTAGCAACTGAGCTATTTGATAAATGGGTTCTCAGCTTGGCAGATCATCGGCACGGTTCAGTTGACACCTTAATACCAGCCTATGGGAGAGAAGGTTAAGGAAAGCAGGACAAAGGAAAATAGAAAAAGGGATAGGGATGGGAGGAGAAAGGTAGGAAACCTCGAATCTATGGTCAAATTGCGTTGAGGAGTGTAGAACTATTGATGAGTAAAGGAACAACTCAACAAATCAATATGACCTTAGCTGATCCCCATCCTGACATCGCACAGGACAGATGTGGTGATCATTACCACCCAGCACCCCCTTGGAGGGTTTGAAACGAGGATTTTTGCACTATATAGAACAATATTATAATAGCCAAAAATATCCCCTATACACAAGTAGTGCATAATTGTAATAATTATACTTTAAACATCATGGGAAACAATGTATTGCGATTTGAAAATTGTGAATTAAATATTAATAATATAAAATACGAAAATTTTTTAGTGTATGATAATTTTGTTATACCTAATTTTAATAATATTACCATTAAGAAAATGTCAACGAACTTTACAACCGAAGATCTGCACACAAAACATATCGAAAATCGTAAACTACTAGAACTAATAGAATCAAAAAATATCAAACTTGAATATGTTAACTTTAGTACGGGTGTCATTAAAGTCATTGTTTTAGTTTAGTCCTTATATTTTTTAAACTTTTTAAGGTAAAAACTAAAAATAAAGAAACGAACATAAAAGTTGATATTGAAAATTCTGCGGAGCAGAATCCTAAGGGGGAGGAGTTATGTCAGAGACGTCAACAAACCCGTTAACCTTTACACTTCCCACATTCCCTTTGCCTAACGGCACATTATTTGTGTAACCAAACCGTTACTCTTTGCACCTCCCATATTCCCCTTTTGCCTAACGGCACATTATTCTTAGCAACAACTGTTCCACACCATTTTATGCTGACATTGTTAAACGTGTCGCACATGACCACCCCCTCTTTCCCCCTTGTCCGAACAATGCAGACAAAAGGTATTCACATTTCATTAAAATCAAATTATATATGAATATTTCATAAACAAGTGCATTCCGTTCTCACGAAGCACATAATTTTATATATTTTATTATAAGTTAGCTGTAAGACTAAATTGTTAGCCATAATTGAGTTCTTATCTGACAAGCGAACTGAAAGGTGCAGCCCTTGGTTGACACAGCGGCATTTCATTAACAAATAATAAATTGGTAAATTATTATCCAAATATATATATAAATATAAATACAAAAAAAATAAAAAGAAAAAAAAAACGATTAAGTTTTTTTTACTCGAACGCTCGGGCACAGAACTTAACTATTTCTTCCATTATACCGCCTCTTGGCCGTTTACTTTGTTCCATTGGTAACCAACCAGGTCCATTAATCCATAAAGTATTACTGAATTTTTGAACAACAACAACAACTTAAAGGTGCTACCACCAATTGTTATTTGGCTGGAGATATAGCTATTTCGTGCTTTGCCACTTTTGCACTCATCAGTCTCCTTTTTATTGTGGTGCTGAGCTTTAATCCAATTTTATTTGAAAAACCTTTTTATGCACACCATAGGATTCGAACCCACGCATATCAGATTTGCTCAGTCTTTGCAGTCGTATGCACTACGCATTCCACTGCATTTGGAGCATCAGCGTTTTTATAAGCACCTATAAGTGTGCTGTCTTGTTCCGCCTCCATTTTTCTCCATACCTTATTTCGATAGACTACAATTCGTAGTACGTATCAAAGGGGGAGAGGTTGGAAGATCGGTAACGAACCAGATTATTAAGTTATTATTGTTTTTATTGTACTCTTTGTACTAGAATGTCAGCTTAGTAGGCTGGACCATTCCTTATAAAAACGCTGATGCTCCAAATCTTCAATGGTGCCACCCTTGTTCTGGAAGTTAAAAGTTTACTTGTTATCTTACCATTACCGTAATTTACTCTTACATGTACGACCGCTCCTTATGCTGACTCACTACTGTCCGAAAACCCATGAATCTGTATCTTTGCACTTCCCACTGTCCACAATCATCTATCCACTTTGAAATTCTCCAATAAAATGATGGACTCCCAAAATTCCAGCCATCGCTTTTCTTATTCTCTTGATGGTTTATCATCCCAATTAATCCTTGACCTCCAAAAATCCTGTATACTTATTTTCCAAATGATTGTAGGTGGTGATATATATCCGTTTGGATCGTATAATTCGGCTACATGACTTACTATCCTTCGTTTTGTAATAGTTCAATTGAATTTTGAATTTTAACCGTAAAGGCAAATTTTTCTTCGTCTATCAACCATTTCAATCCTAGAATGG
Source organism: Platycheirus albimanus (assembly GCA_916050605.2). Taxonomy (NCBI): domain Eukaryota; kingdom Metazoa; phylum Arthropoda; class Insecta; order Diptera; family Syrphidae; genus Platycheirus; species Platycheirus albimanus. The sequence goes on from OU696696.1 coordinate 210,734,111, forward strand.
TTGTCTCTTTCCCCTCAGAAAATAACAGTGTTTTTCTGCTTCCGCATCCATGGCTCGCAACACCATACCACTATTGGAACTCCATTTCCTGAGTTCCAATTTGGCTCCTTTCAATACAACGTCGATCTCCTTTTCCAGATTTATAGCTGCTTGTTCTAAGTGCCCCCTGTCGTACAGTCATCCGTTTAGAAGTACTCTTCTATTGCTCTCGCTGCTTCCGGATATTTTTCTTTTGCCAGTCTGGCAGTTTCTATCACCGACCTAACCGCCACAAATGGTGATGATGTTAGACCAAAAGTAACCACCGTGAGCCAATATTATTTTAACTTTTGGTTTGAGTTCTCCCTCCCTAGCAGTCTTTGCAAATTCCATTGTTCTTTATCGACTTTAACTTGATTCAACATTTTCCGTATATCCGCATATATAGCAATCCTGTGTCTCCTGAAACGCATTAATGTTTCATGTAGATCTTTTTGTAGTTTTGGCCTAAGCATTTAAATAACATTGAGCGACAATCCACTATCCGTCTTACAACTAGCGTCGTAAACAATTCTGTTGTCCTTAGGTATGCAATGGTGTGGTATATAAAACACCATTTCTCTTTGCTTTGGCCTTTCTGTTGCCTCCATTAAATGACCGAACTTTATCTCCTCCTTCATTTTATCAATGTAGATCTTTTTCATCTCCGGCTGCTTTTCCAATCTTTTCTCTAAACAGAAAAAACGTCTTAATGCAGTATCCATGGAGTTTCCCAACTCTTTTATTCCCGATTTGAGTGGAATAATAAATCGACCTCATTTGTCTCGCGTATGTGTTTATATAAAGTGTTTCTTAACTAAAGCTTAATCTTCTGAAAGTTGGCTTCCTGTTTTGACTTGATCTTGTTGCCATAGTCTTTCTACAAGCTTATCCAATCGATCTTCCTCCCGGAATTCCGCAATTGGCTGCCCTATTAATTCGTTAATATTCTCCTCTTGTGTACCAAAAACTATGACCCCTACTGTGGTTACCATTAAGGCGGTGCCATTTGCATTTGTCCAGCCCATCCCAAAAAAAGGCGTATCTTCATCCCCCTCAAATTACCGACCAATTGCACTGACTTCCCTTCTTTCCAAGGTCATGGAAACTGTGATAAACTTTCAGATCAAGAAATATCTTGAGAAACGGAAACTTCTTAATGACCGGCAGTACGGTTTTCGTAGCAATAGGTCCACTGGTGATATGATGGTATATCTCACCGAACAGTGGAACAAATCTTTACATCGTTTTGGAGAAAGTAAGATTATTGCACTTGATATTTCTAAGGCATTTGATAGAGTTTGGCATGAAGCTCTTTTATCGAAAATGCGTGCATTTGGCATCGATGAACCCCTCCTTCGATGGATTAGAAATTACCTTTCGGACCGTTCAATTCGCGTTGTTTTGGACGGTTTTCAGTCTGCTACCCACAAAATAAACTCTGGTGTGCCCCAAGGCTCCGTTCTGTCTCCGACTCTCTTTTTAATCTTTATAAATGATCTCTTGTCTAATACTTCTAATCCACTAAATTGTTTTGCTGACGACAGTACTCTCAGCTTTTCATACTCGTTTCCAGATTCACATCCATGTCCTTCAGATGTGGAACTGCAACGAAATCGTATGATAAGCTCATTAAATTCCGATCTTGACAGCATTGTCCAATGGGGAATCATCAACCGCGTGGAATTTAATGCTTCAAAAACTCAATGCTGTCTTCTGTCGTTAAAGCATAACCTACCCCCTATGCCACTGTCCATGAGTGGCACTTGCATTGAGGAAACAGATCAGCTCTGCGTTCTAGGTATGTGCATCACAAATCATCTTCTGTGGAACGATCACATATTTGACATCGCCAAAAATGCCGCAAATTGCTTAGGTTTCCTAAATCGATGCAAGAAATATTTTTCCCCTTCTGATCTGGCTATAATCTACAAGGCATTCATTCGCCCGAAGCTAGAGTACAATTCTCATATCTGGGCAGGTGCTCCTGTCACTCACTTGCGCCTCCTGGATAGGATTCAAAAAAGAGCCTTAAAATTGATAGGTGAAAGAACCATTACCGAAACATTTGTTTCACTTGAACATCGTCGTAATGTTTCTTGTCTAACCTTGTTTTATCGCTACTTCCACAAACAGTGCTCCAGCGAAATAGCCAGATGCGTTCCTCCCTTAAAACAATTTCCCCGTAACACCCGCACCGCAAGGAACGCCCATCAATTTACCCTCGAGCCTAACTTCGGACAAACTGTTAAGTATAGAGACTCTTTTTTTAGCCGCACTACAAGAATGTGGAATGCTTTACCCGGCTCGATTTTTCCCTCCCATTACGATATACAGGCATTCAAAACCAATGTGCACCGGCACCTCCTTTTATCTCCTATCCTCATTTCCTGAACGCTCGCACTGTGTTGACTCATATTAAGGGTATTAATAACCCTTTGTGTGCGGGCTCAAACAAAAAAAAAAAAAAAAAAAAAAACATAAATTTTCCTCTTCGATTTGAAAAGGATCGCATTTGGGTATAAGGACATATGGCAGACAAGAAAAATAACAAACCAATCAAAACATTTGTTGCCATATCATCATCAAACAACCACGTTTCTTAGTTAGTTGAAGTTGTTGTTGGTTAAATGTATAAATTTCCAAATGGGAAGATCCACAGATTGCTAGTGTGAACAACTATAAAAAAACTCAGCTTTATGTAAGTTGTATAAAAATAAACCAATCAGAACATTTGTTATCATTATCATTTAACTTGTAGGTAGTTTCGTGGTTACCAACTTGGTTTTTTTTTTTAATCTTAGGAATAACAAATAAAGTCAATTCCAATAAATTTAGAGAAGGATATCTTTTTTTGCATTATATTCTATTTTTCTGTTTTGCAAATGGAACAATAATAATTGTTGCTAAACTGTTAAGGTAGGTACACAGGCTAAGCTACAAGCTTGTTGCTTGTTGAAATTGCATGATCTGCAGAAATAAAAAAACCTTCTTTTGGAATTTGCTCTATTTTTAATCTTTGCTGTATTTGTGCAATTCTGTTGTTTTGTTTTGCATGTGTAATGGTCATGAGTGGAAATAGTTCAAAAGTAGCTCTCTATTTCTTGTTCACTACTATGACGGCGGTGTTTTGCAACGAAACTGTGTAACGATAAAGAATGAAGAATTTTACATAGAAAATGAAATTTGACACACTGCTCCCCATCTTCTCCAACGCCTAAACAGGTCCCGTGAGACAACTGAAAGAAATCTTGCCCCACGTCATCTGTAACGTTAATATTAGTGAGAAGCTGCAAACGGAAAACAGTATGGAATTCGAATCGCCAATAGTCACCCAGCCTCTTCACCTAAACACCCTATGGATATCTAAGATCCCAAACCCGATGCCTATTAACAACCCAAACTAAGAGGAAGCAGAAAGAGATAGGCACCTAATATACCTTGGCTCTTATGCCAAGGAACAGCAACCCTACCATCCATCGCCTGTATACTGATGTATCCATTGCCCCTATACTCCTGACATACTTACATCTCAAAGTGGTAGCCTCCTGCTCTCTCTACTCCTCTCCCATTTCCTAAAATTCCCATCCATCCCTACCACAGAAACGAGATCTATCCATCAGCCTACCATAGGTACTGACTACAAAACACCGTAGAACAGCCTAGAGGATATCTGATGACATATTCCCGTCTATCCGCTACGAGTACTAGATGTTCTGCTCGTAGCTGTTTCGCTCTGTAGCCTACACCTGTAAGCCAGAAACCTTACTTGTATCCCCATTGACGAACCTAAACTTGAAATGCTATATTTAATTATTATGGCATCAACTCCCCAGAGCTTTTGCTCCAGTCTGCATCCATATGTCTAGGTATCGTCATTTGACTTGACGTGATTTGGGATGGAAGCAACCTTATGTCGGCAACGCCCCCTTCCCCGCCGGCTACCCGTTAAGCGTAGACAGTAAGGACGGCATGCGACAACGTAAGGTTGTGGTCGAGATCGACCGTCGCGGTGGCCGGCAGCACCCATGCCACAGTTAGCTCAGCCAGGCCTGGGGCACTTGCTCCGGGATCTACACAACCGGTGTTACCTCTTATTATCCTGCCGACCGCTGAACCCTGGTGGTCGAGTTCGAATAAAAATATTAAAATGCTTGATGGCCCTCATAGCTTTCAAAGATAAGACCATAACGAATTGACTGATGAGCAAGTCGAATCAACACTGCACCTCTTAAAGCATTGAGAGTAAACCTAATCTGTAAGAGAGAAACCCTGTCTGATCTGTTGTCCTAGCATATATGATCACTGCACGTAAGTATTATGTTTCAGGCATGCCATAGTTGGTCGTGGCAGCAACGGCTTATCATTATCATCAACATGTCCAGCTGCCGCGATGAAGTGCTGAGCACGGATGTTGAGGTGTCTAACCTTGTAGGGAGGGAGGGATCGAAGATGTTAATTGACCCTCCTGGCCTCTCAACCCACCCAATTCGATGTTGAAAATCAACTCTTTTACCACCGACCGTGGTTGCCCGCGGACCTATGAGTCCCTACGACTCATTAAAGTTAATGGGCAACCCCTTGATATGAAAGGCAAGCAGTTAAATTGCTTGCTTACTTCATCATCTCAACCATGACTTAGCATCTATCAGAAACACTAATCATCTAAACTTCAATCTTAAAAAAAAAGGAAATCTGCACACACCACACATCACACGTTCTACCAAGGAAACGAGAGGGGTACCACCCTCCCATGAAATAAACTTACTCCATGTTCAAAAACATGTTGGAATCTTATCAAAAAAAATCTAAAAGAAAAACTTTCTTATCGGAATAAAAACAACTAGAAATTCGTAAGAACGTTATAAAACGTAAGTATCTTTTATTAATAACGAATTTAAAGTCCTTAAAATTACTTAAATCTACCTTATCAAGTATAAGAAAAAAGAAAAGTTATTATTAACAGGATAATGAAAACAATAGATTCTATTGATCTATCTTTGATCTTATTGGATTAAGTCATCAAAATTTTAATTCACAAGAGAGATAACGAATCGATTTGTTATCGATGCTTTCAAAAAGAAAAGTCTTAGACTTAGAAATTATGTTATGACAATTATTATTTGGGGTTCTTCTTTCTTTTAACCCTGCTATAAATTCTTAAAAATGTACTGTCAATCTTGTTCAAAATTCAAGCTAAAAGTGCCTATACTGAATACAAATATTCTGAGTAAATGGCAATCGCATTCATAAAACATATGTACATAAAATAAAACTAAACTGAGAAGTGAGATATGTAAAAACAAACCGTAAGCATTGATGCTATGTATAAAAGCTATCGGATAGAATACGCGACGATAAGTAGGAACTAATTCGGACGAAGCTAATCGCTACTTGGAAGAAAAGCTTCCTTGCTTCCTGAGTAGTATCGAGTGACTAAAATCTATTCGATTGAAACGCGTATAATTCAAATAGTTTGGATTATGACCAAATCGTGGTCATATAAATACTATACTCTCACGACAACATATAAAGACGACACAAACAACGTACAAACAAATTAATAACCATATATGTGAGATCTCAATTCGATACCCCACATATAACCGATCAAGCAAATGTTTAAAGCAATATAGCGTTAATAAAAGCAATAAAAATCAATATAGGTAAATCAATACAGCGCTGCCAATGGGGCAGCGGGGATATTATATTCCGGAAGCGTAACCTCGGAAGTGCACTCCTGAGTGGGGCTGAAACAAAACATTTATTTATGCTAAGCTACTTATGATCAACACTAATTGGTTGCAATATTGCTGTCAGGTATCCAATATCTAAGGATATCAATATTGTTTTGACCTGGAATCTCAGGTTGTTCGTGTTATAGTACAAAAAAAAAGGAAAAACCAATTCAATGTTGGTTAATCTGACACGAAAGTAAGAAGACGATTATCAAGATTAATAAAAGTATGTGGGAACAATAAGTTCGCATACGTTAGACGCGGTAGCTGCAAGCTTAATAAACTGGTAAGCGCAATTGCTGGTGGCTACCAAGCACGACTGTGTAATCGGTAAGGAGTAACGAATGGAATTTAAAAAAAATAAAAAAAAAAATTTCTAAACACGAGAAAACTCAACGCGGCGTTCAACGCCAACGTTGTTTGTCGCTACCGACACGAAACTGGGTAATAACACGGTACAAAAAAATACTCTTCGACCGGAGGGAATAAAGTCTTAGTTGACTGAAAAAGTACGGATTTCGTCAATGAAAAAATAAGATAAATGCATCACAAAACAAAATACCGGGTTCTAAAATGCACATCTTCAAACGCGAACGAATCTAGAAGCGGATGCAAAATGCGTGGAATGAAACTCAACGTTAAGAGATTTGAGAAAAATTGCAAGTACGAGCTCTATTACAGAAACTACTTTTCTTAGGAACCGATCACGCAACGAATCAAACCGGAATAAATCGCGAGTTCAGATTAGGAAGATCACGGATACCGTTTATGTTTCTCACTATCAAACCTAGGCACTCGTATTATTCTTAAATATAACCAAATTTAAATCTTGTATACAGCCTGATCTCTTATGTTCACATTTGAAAAATGAATTTACCACCGTCCGTGGATAATTTGTGAGTAATCATATGCCCTCAGTGGCGTATGGACCAAACTAACTTGCCAAATAAATGTGGCCAAAAGCGTGGGCTCTACGCTTTTTCAATAAAATTCACTTTCACTTAATATTATAAAAAAAGTTTGTTACCTGGATATAAAGGTTTCTATTTATAACAATACATAGCACTGATTCAGGATCTGATGAATGATAAGATGTTCTTGATGCGCAGCAACTGGTGAAGGACCGGCATCTGTGCGACAGCACTCGCCAGACGTCCGAAAATAAATTATCCCGCGATGAAAGTACTTATAGATGAGGAATCCCTCGACGAAAATCTTGGTGCTCCCGCGATGCGTAACACAAATGGAATCAATAATGTCCAATGGATACTGAGTCATATCTGGACACTTCGTTGCGCCGAGAGGACGGTAGACAAAAAAAACTCTTGCTTTGGCCTTTCTGTTGCCTCCATTAAATGACCGAACTTTATCTCCTCCTTCATTTTATCAATGTAGATCTTTTTCATCTCCGGCTGCTTTTCCAATCTTTTCTCTAAACAGAAAAAACGTCTTAATGCAGTATCCATGGAGTTTCCCAACTCTTTTATTCCCGATTTGAGTGGAATAATAAATCGACCTCATTTGTCTCGCGTATGTGTTTATATTATAAAGTGTTTCTTAACTAAAGCTTAATCTTCTGAAAGTTGGCTTCCTGTTTTGACTTGATCTTGTTGCCATAGTCTTTCTACAAGCTTATCCAATCGATCTTCCTCCCGGAATTCCGCAATTGGCTGCCCTATTAATTCGTTAATATTCTCCTCTTGTGTACCAAAAACTATGACCCCTACTGTGGTTACCATTAAGGCGGTGCCATTTATATTTCTCTGTATTACTGAAGTAATAATTATAATAATAATTTGCCTACCTGATGAAAAATTAAACTCATTGGTATACTGTAATGATTTACTCAAAAATTTATTTATTGAACGACTTTCCTTTTTTTCCTTGATTCTCCGGTCTTCGTGTGGGCGCAACTCTTGCGTTTAGTCATTTGTGTCCTTATCCATATGGGTGTTCACAGTGCGAACGTGAATGTGAATGTTCTTTGGCAATATGGTAGCGTTTGTGAAACAACTGGTTCAGGCGCTCCCACGCGAGCTTATTTCTATTAAGTTGCTTTGACCCAGCGCTCTCTCCGCTTCTCCTCATAGAGAAATTTTCAAAAAGGCATATTTGTATGCTGTCGAAATTTCATTCGAACCGTGAATGGCCGCTTTAAACCTGCCGCGGAAGCTCATCCATTCCGACAGTACCCACTGAATTTTCCCCAGGTATTATGTATGTTGTGTTGTTGGGTTGGTAGGGTCAGGTTAACATTTACTTAAAGTGATTTTGTTTTACCTGCTTCTCACGCTGATCTCTGGCCATCCTTGGTTTTTCCACTGAGATGACGCAGATTTTCTGCTACTTCATAATATTCAGTCTCCAGTTTTTCCATCTCCATTTCCAATTCCTTTAAGGCATCATCCTCTGCCAGCTAGCCCAACAACAAGAAATGGTTGTTGTCTTTCTCCTACAATTGCAACAACCTGTCACTGCATAGTAACAGGCCGTCGTGAGATGTGGTTGCCACCTCCTGGGATCTGGCATACTCGGCAATCCTGCCGATTCCGTTGCACAGGACTTAAAATAATTTTTCTCCTGACTGCTGGGCTATATCCTGTTGCTTTTCATGGCCGCCTTAGCGGTCGCTTTGTTATTCCCTTTGATACCCTTTGATAAACTTTTCCAAAATAAATTCCAATGTTTTTTAAAGTTTGCCAACTTCTAGCACTTTTTAGTTTTTATCAGAAAAATAAAATTTTAAAAAAATCGCTTGGACCGTTTTTGAAAAAAAAAATTTTTTTCAAAAATTTAAAAAGTTATATTATTTCGTCTTCTACATAAAAAATTTCATCGAAATCCATCAAGTGGCTTACGAGAAAATATGATTTTGAAAAACCGGTCCTATGGGAGGTACCGCTATAAGACTTTTCCTGAAAAATCTATTCCAACCAAAACATAAAGTTTGCACAGAAAACACTATTCAGAAAGTTTTATCAAAATTGTAGGAGCCGTTTTTGAGAAAAATTAACTTTTCACTAAAAATCGTATGGCAGGAACCGTTATTTTTGGAGCTAGAATGCAAATTCCAAAAACCCCTCTGTAGGACGTCATAATAATACTATGTACAAAGTTTGAAACAAATCGGTCTAGCCGTTTAGGCTGTAGGTAGCTATACAGACAGACAGACACATGGACAGACAGACAGACAGAATTATTGGACCCACTTTTTTCGAATTCTCTCATCGTAATGTCATGTTTAATTGTTAGAATTTTTTTACGAATGCATAACTTGCCCTATAGTACCTATAATCGCAAGTAAAAATGAGCGAACTAGATCCATCCCCCCCATAGCGAAAAGCTATCTACGCTACTGCTCTACGTTGAACAATATACAAAAGCAATAAAATAAAATACATTATTTCGCTGACACTACTAAATAATACAGTGCCTGTGTCCCATTATGCCTTCTTTGACGTTGCACGAATAGACCCGCTCAGATCTCGAGTATAAACAATGCACATCTGGGAAGACATTGAACTCAGACGCATGAAATAGAAACATCAAAGCAACCTAGCGGCGAAAAACATCGGTGGGAAATCGACCGATATGACATTCGCTTATACCTATTTCCTACGTATTTCAGTTTCCAACTACCTCGTACTTCACGTACAGCTTTGTAGAAACTCATACTTTCACCTCCATGTAAGAAACGAAATAGTACACTACCCAATTTGCACCAATTCCAAATGTCACGCCACATAAAGCAATAGAACCTGCAGAAATACCAGCGTTCTACACTAATAATTAAGATCAAATGGTGAATTTTCTCACCACAAGAGGCGCTAGCAACCTGATGAAAAATTAAACTCATTGGTATACTGTAATGATTTACTCAAAAATTTATTTATTGAACGACTTTCCTTTTTTTCCTTGATTCTCCGGTCTTCGTGTGGGCGCAACTCTTGCGTTTAGTCATTTGTGTCCTTATCCATATGGGTGTTCACAGTGCGAACGTGAATGTGAATGTTCTTTGGCAATATGGTAGCGTTTGTGAAACAACTGGTTCAGGCGCTCCCACGCGAGCGTATTTCTATTAAGTTGCTTTGACCCAGCGCTCTCTCCGCTTCTCCTGATAGAGAAATTTTCAAATAGGCATATTTGTATGCTGTCGAAATTTCATTCGAACCGTGAATGGCCGCTTTAAACCTGCCGCAGAAGCTCATCCATTCCGACAGTACCCACTGAATTTTCCCCAGGTATTATGTATGTTGTATTGTTGGGTTGGTAGGGTCAGGTTAACATTTACTTAAAGTCATTTTGTTTTACCTCCTTCTCACGCTGATCTCTGGCCATCCTTGGTTTTTCCACTGAGATGACGCAGCTTTTCTGCTACTTCATAATATTCAGTCTCCAGTTTTTCCATCTCCATTTCCAATTCCTTTAAGGCATCATCCTCTGCCAGCTAGCCCAACAACAAGAAATGGTTGTTGTCTTTCTCCTACAATTGCAACAACCTGTCACTGCATAGTAACAGGCCGTCGTGAGATGTGGTTGCCACCTCCTGGGATCTGGCATACTCGGCAATCCTGCCGATTCCGTTGCACAGGACTTAAAATAATTTTTCTCCTGACTGCTGGGCTATATCCTGTTGCTTTTCATGGCCGCCTTAGCGGTCGCTTTGTTATTCCCTTTGATACCCTTTGATAAACTTTTCCAAAATAAATTCCAATGTTTTTTAAAGTTTGCCAACTTCTAGCACTTTTTAGTTTTTATCAGAAAAATAAAATTTTAAAAAAATCGCTTGGACCGTTTTTGAAAAAAAAAATTTTTTTCAAAAATTTAAAAAGTTATATTATTTCGTCTTCTACATAAAAAATTTCATCGAAATCCATCAAGTGGCTTACGAGAAAATATGATTTTGAAAAACCGGTCCTATGGGAGGTACCGCTATAAGACTTTTCCTGAAAAATCTATTCCAACCAAAACATAAAGTTTGCACAGAAAACACTATTCAGAAAGTTTTATCAAAATTGTAGGAGCCGTTTTTGAGAAAAATTAACTTTTCACTAAAAATCGTATGGCAGGAACCGTTATTTTTGGAGCTAGAATGCAAATTCCAAAAACCCCTCTGTAGGACGTCATAATAATACTATGTACAAAGTTTGAAACAAATCGGTCTAGCCGTTTAGGCTGTAGGTAGCTATACAGACAGACAGACACATGGACAGACAGACAGACAGAATTATTGGACCCACTTTTTTCGAATTCTCTCATCGTAATGTCATGTTTAATTGTTAGAATTTTTTTACGAATGCATAACTTGCCCTATAGTACCTATAATCGCAAGTAAAAATGAGCGAACTAGATCCATCCCCCCCATAGCGAAAAGCTATCTACGCTACTGCTCTACGTTGAACAATATACAAAAGCAATAAAATAAAATACATTATTTCGCTGACACTACTAAATAATACAGTGCCTGTGTCCCATTATGCCTTCTTTGACGTTGCACGAATAGACCCGCTCAGATCTCGAGTATAAACAATGCACATCTGGGAAGACATTGAACTCAGACGCATGAAATAGAAACATCAAAGCAACCTAGCGGCGAAAAACATCGGTGGGAAATCGACCGATATGACATTCGCTTATACCTATTTCCTACGTATTTCAGTTTCCAACTACCTCGTACTTCACGTACAGCTTTGTAGAAACTCATACTTTCACCTCCATGTAAGAAACGAAATAGTACACTACCCAATTTGCACCAATTCCAAATGTCACGCCACATAAAGCAATAGAACCTGCAGAAATACCAGCGTTCTACACTAATAATTAAGATCAAATGGTGAATTTTCTCACCACAAGAGGCGCTAGCAACAATAAAATTTTGTTACTGAATTGAAATTCAATCACATAATTGATGTGGTAGGAACCGCCTACACGGCAATATCGACTGCATCATACATCCGTCCAAACTATATAAATTTCTTCCGTCTATTCCGTGAAAACTCATAAAATGACATAACTGATCTTGAACAATAAGTAAAATACCATAAGAGCAGTTAAGATTTGTCACCGATTATGACAGATCATTACAATTGTTATTTGTCGTCTGACATTGATGTCAAGTATAACAAATTACTTAGATACGACCAATGCAAATAAAAAGTGACAGAGCAAAAGTAATGTCAAACTGTCATCAAAGGACAACGTCGGGTCAAGTTATATCACACATGAGCTGAAGAAGTTGTAGAATGAATATATATTTGAGAATACAAAACCTGCAAAATATAAAAAGATTGCAAAAATTATTATTTGTATTATCTATCTACCTGTGCTGAGGAATCCTAAAAACAATTGAAACCTACGCTCGTCCATAATTTTGACACATACTGTTGGTCTACTCTTCGATTGTTTTGAGATAAGAGTATAATTTTTTGTGCCAGAATATCATGTACACTTGGTATTGCAGCACGCTTCATCCAGTTAGTAAAGAGTGTTATCCTTATTAAGGAACAATTTCCAGGGCCTAAACGCCTAAATCATACATTATTCCGTCTGTCCGAATATGATTTTTATCAATATTCATTCGTCCGGTTATAATTCTTAAAACACAGTTGAAGTATTGTAAGTCTTAAGGGTCTAAGTGCCAATTTTATTGTTACGAGATAAACGAGAAAAACATAATAAAAGCTCGTGGGCTCTTATAACCCACTCGTTTGTCTTTTCGTTAAGGTAACAGTCTTCATTTCCACAACGAGGTACTTTATCCATTATTTATTCTTTAATTTTCGGACGGGTAAAGAAAATACAGTTTTTTTTTTTTTTTTTTTTAAGTTTTTGTGATGTTCAGACGACAACGCTGGTCGATGATGTAATGTGAAAGTTATTCGAAAATAGGTTCAGGTATAAGCTAACAGCTAGGTTGTTATTAGCTTTTTGAAATAAAGCAATTGTCGATAATGCAGTGTTATCATGTAGAGATAACCATATGTTTTGAAGTTTAGAGTAGTCTCTGATAAGCCAGCGGCAGAACATGTACTAGAATATACTCACCGGTAGGTAGATGAGACAGACATCGTGTTTTGCAAAATCCAAGATGAAAAGATCAGCTATTTGACGATTGTTCGCTTATCCGACGATTTTCCACAGATTTTTTTCGAGGTGCAGAGAACCAAGTAGATAAAGAAAGAAAATAGGATTTTTCTGTAGTATCATCATTTGGTTTTGCTTCGTTTATACAGAACATATACTCATAAAAATTGCACTCACCAGGGGAGATGAGACAAAAGCCAAATATGGTTTGCAGTTAATATTGAGGAAGTGAGACCGAAGATTAATGAAGAGAGAAAAAAAACACAACTTGCAGTAGATTGAGTGTTAAATGATAATTCGTTTTTGAGGATTATTGAATAAATTAAATAAAGAAAGACATTCGTACTTATAAAATAATGAAAACAAATTATTTTTTTTATGATAAAAGCAAAATTTAAGGTTGAAGGCAAAACCTTTCACTTGAAATCTAATTAAAATTCGCGGAGCCAAAAATTAAGCGGGCAAATAGAATGAACCAGGGCTGTCTACTGTAGAAAAAAAGTAATTCAACTCCTCTTCACAGTTGGCAAATTGCATCACCAATTCGTATCTCAGATAAACGGGGTGTTCTAGGAACACAATGAAAATATCACTATGGTTATGATTCTAAAGTAGTCTCACGTTGAGTGAAAAGTGATGTCAGCTAAGGACGAATGTAATATAAGTAAAGATAGGTAGTTCCATAAGGAAATCAAAAAAAAAAAATAAGTGTTAAAAACCAGTGATCGAAATAAAAAAAAAGGAATTAAGTGGAGTATACAAGTAAGTATTTGCTATATGTTACTGAAGTAAGGAAGTGATTCGAGGTATGTATATGACGTTCGATATAAGTATTTATATTTTATAATGAAAGTTATTTCAAATATATTTTCTTTATAGAATAATTTCAACATAATGTAGCATAAATTCAGTAGTATTTTGGAGTAATTTTTTTCGCCGTAGGATAAATTTAGTTTTTCTTGTATTTCAACTTCATTAACCTTCGGATTTTACCTTTTTGAATGTTATTCTTTTCAGCTCTTGTGACACCAGCTTTTCTTTGGGTGTGCTCCAACGTCCGTGGATGCAAATCGTAACTACGAATAAGGATATATGTTTGCTTCGAGTGATACATCCCGCAGGCGTTCGAGACTCGTATGTAATTGATTTTAAAAATCAATAAAAATCGAAGATAATGATAGGTACGTGATGAGTACTATGAATGTAAAAATTTAAATTTTGGCGGGACACTTATAGATCTTAGTGACCTGCCCTTGAAGTGCTTCTAGTTCACGTTGGCTAACAATGCAAATATAATGTGTATTTTTACCTTGCCTTTTAATTCTATTGCGGACCATTTCTTGTTGCCATCGGAAGACGAAGAGAAAAGCGTTTGTTTTCTCTGTTCACGTGCCTCATAACACGTGCTGTACACCTATAGGTTTCAGATGACTTGTCTACAGATTCCATCTTACTGTGTTTACGAAATTTTGTGAATCGCCGTGGAACTCCGGTAAAAATTCGAAGTGACAATGGCAATAACTTTGTTGGAGCGCAAAGAGAGTAACGAATAGAGAATCACTTTTTTGATCTGGAACGTATTGAGCAAAATATGTCAGCAGCAAACATCGAGTGGAGGTTCAACAGCTCAACAAACCCAAGTGCTGGAGGTTGTTGGGAGCGTCTTATGCAATACGTCAAATGCTTACTGTATAAAGTTTTGAAAGAGGAAGCGCCAAACCTAGAGAAATTTTGAAGCGTTCTGATAGAGGCTGAAAATATCGCCAACAGCCTTCAGACTTACCGCTTTCTTCGGATGAAGATGAACCATTGACACCAAATAACTTCCTTCTTGGGTGTCTTAACTCAGCACAAACGCCAGGGACAGAAGATCGAGTTTGTTAACCAAAGCAGTGGAGAACACTTACCTCCCCTGCTAGGACGATAAAAATGGAATCAAGAAGTTGCTCCATTTCAAGAGGGTCAGCTAGTCATCGTTTGTGATAATACTATGTCACGACCTTAATGGGAGCAAGGAGTCATTAAGTCAAGTTCGTAGTGCAGAAGTTCGCACTAACAGAGGAACACTTCGTCGACCTGCCATTAAACTAGCCGCTTTGAAGTTTATTGAATTCCCTTAGGAATTCATGAGGGGTAGAATAATGATGACAACCTCTTCGATGACCTTTGAAATAATTGAACGAACAGAACTAAAAATTAAGTGACAGCCGGCTGCAAAGAAAAAGGCAGAAAGAAACAAGACGAGACAGAGGCAACATCAATTTTAAAACAAATACAATTGGTACCTTATAAAAAATTTAAAGCGAAAAATATTGTTAAATAAAGTTCATAATAAAAGAAGTTTCGGTTTGAATTTACTTTGCTCACAAAAACTAAGGAACTCCATGGACTGGAACTCTCTTCGAGCACTCCCAACGAAAGCATGCGGTCCAACTCCGCATACATTAAGGCTTGTATCGCTGGAGATACGGGATAGTACCTTTGCCTAATAGGTACGGCATCACCCGTATCTATATAATGCTGCACTTGGTTCGTTTCCCGAGTCCATGGACTGCGAAAGATGGAAAACTCCAAACAACAGCTTGTAGTCGTCTGGACTCGATATCTTTATTTTACTCTG
The DNA here is from genome assembly GCA_916050605.2 of Platycheirus albimanus. Classification (NCBI taxonomy): domain Eukaryota; kingdom Metazoa; phylum Arthropoda; class Insecta; order Diptera; family Syrphidae; genus Platycheirus; species Platycheirus albimanus. The sequence continues at coordinate 210,749,570 of OU696696.1, forward strand.
GTTGGTGGGTGTCTCCGCTGGCCCACCGGTCATAATTCCTGAAAACCCCTAATTACATGAGGTGCAATCTGGAACTTTTGCCAAAAGTCAACACCTAGATAACGGCGTTGAGCTAGTGACGGTACTATGTACAAATTTATTCTCTTCTCGACGTTATTATATCGGATCACGGTCGTGATCACCCCTATAATATATGACTACAGTTGGCCCCGCCATTTTTTTATTTTTATATAAAATTTATTGTGCTGCTTTGTGCTAGACTTGTGCCGTAAATATAAAAGTTGTATCTTTAAAGCTCTAGCTTTTATAGCCAAAAAACGATTTTATGACTAAAGTTAGCCCCGCCATTTTTTATTTTTTTTTTTTAAGATTTGTTGTGCTGCGTTGTGCTAAGCTTGTGCTGCTATGTGCCGTAAATATAAACTTTTTATCTCCAAAGCTCTAGCTTTAATAGCCAAAAAACGATTTTTACACTAAAGTTAGCCCCGCCATTTTTTTTCTTTTTTTTAAGATTTCTTGTGCTGTGTTGTGCTCCGTTTGTGCTGCCATGTGCCGTTAAGATTTTTTTTTTTTATTTTCAAAGCTCTCCGTTTTATAACCAAAAAACTTTTGTATGAAAAACAAGAAAAAAACCACAGCAATTTTTTTTTTTTTTTTTTACTTGTGCTGATTTGTTCTCCTCTTGTGCAATAGAAAATTTATCTTAAAAGCTCTAGTTTTTATAGCCAAAACCCGATTTTATGACTAAAGTTAGCCCCGCCATTTTTTTTTAAGATTTGTTGTGCTGCGTTGTGCTAAGCTTGTGCTGCTATGTGCCGTAAATATAAACTTTGTATATTTAAACCTCTCGTTTATATCAGCAAGAAACGATTTTATGACTCAAGTTAGCCCCGCCATTTTTTTTTTTTTTTTTAAGATTTGTTTTGCTGCGTTGTGCTAGACTTGTGCTGTTATGTGCCATTAAGATAAAGTCATATCTTCAAAGTTTATGTTTTTATAACTCATGAAATGATCTTTGAAAAGAAAGCTGGCCCGCCACCGGCTGTGCCTACCTATCTTTCTATATATATTATATGGTTATATATGTAACTATATATAAAATAGTGTTAATATAGTTTATATGAAAGTCTGTAAATTTTTTTAACGGATTCATTAAACGTACCAATATGTACTGGTATGTATTCCTTAATTTTGTGGACCACGTAGTAGGTGCAAGAATATGATATGTCTATTGTTCTGAAATTAATTTTCTAAACAATTTAACTATGCCAGGAGTTTGTTTTACCCCCCACCAAATATAAGTCAAGTACCTGCTTTTAGTAAAACAAGAATGAATATCTACTCATTCATATTTTTTTTCCTGAACTACCCTAAAAAATCATTTTCTAACCAACACCCAACCAAAAAAGGAAAAATATTTAACAATTAAAATGCAAATGCAATCGCATATACACTGTAGATACATTGTACAATGTACCGACATAGTATATCTTATCTACCTACAGAATGTCCAATAGTTCATCAGAGGATAAAGCAATTTTGTTTCTCCTATCTAGGTACATGGATTCAATTCACACACTATAATAGATCCATAAACTCGTACCAACCATTTTTTTAAATATAAAAGTCATAAGCACTCCTAATTATCATTCATGCAGCCTATTAAAGTTCATTGTTCACTTTCTTCAATTCCATATTCGTACATATTGTACGTACATAGGTACATAATGTATATATATTTGGTGTAGGTATTTAAAAACATATTATATTGCGTGCGAAAATTTAATAGGTATGTATGTATGTACTTAAATCTTTAAAATTGCATAATTATCTTACCTTATTAATGTCGTTTTGCCTACCATCGGCAGCGCACGCGCTGTGTGTCGTTGGCGTCGAAAATCCCTCGTCTTGTCAAACTGTGTTTTCTGTTTTATTTTTACACCCCATAAAGTTGTGTCTTACATTATTACAAGAAATAAATAAATAAATAAATAAATAAATAACAAAGCAATCCAAGTCGCAATAGTCCCCATAAAAAAAAATAAAAAAGTGTAAATCATTACCTACAATAGCCCAATAAAATATTATCGTAACGCGCGCGCGCAATATAGATCAGTGCCAGTGTTCTTAGTTGATAATAGTACATACTAAATGCAACAACAAAAATCGGCCGCTACCACCTGCGAATAATTAGTTTAAAAAAAAAAATAGCCCCAACCACCAAACCCAAATCTAAAACAAAATCACAGTAGCTAATCCAACAACAAAATCCGCTATCAGTGCGCGCAAGAAAAAATTCAGTGTCGTTGTCATCTGTGGATTAGCATCGAGTGGTTCCTTTCTTCTTCCCTTCCCCCTTCTACACACACAGCCTATCAAGGTTTCAATTGTTATATTCAAATGTGTACACACGCATTGCGGTATCAATTGAAATCATGATAGTAGATGAATGTATTAGTAGTTGCATTTAAGTTTCCAGGGGCGGATTAGGAACACATTATTATGAAGGCATAATTACTCATGTTGGTGTGTTTTTTATGAAGTCTTTTTGGTGATTGATGTGCAACTATTATAGAATAGTCGTTCGTTATTGGTTTTCACTATATGTTTGTTTATCGTAATGACAGGTAACTTTAGAGTCGATTACAGCAACATTGGGGGGCTTAGAAAGAATTTCTATGCCGCGTATGTCCACACTGCTACGTACAGGCCAGCTGTTTTGGCACTAAGTGAAACCCAAATAGGTGATAATTCTGATCCGTTAGAATTTAACCTACACGGGTACAGCTTAGTGCCATTATTCTTTTCCTATCACGGATTAGCCGTATACGTTAGAAATGACGTTGCTTACCAGCTTCTACCACAATATGGTCAGTGTTCAAACACAGACTTCAATTTCATGTGGTTTAAATTCACCGTACAAAAGCACGTCATCCATACATGTTTTATTTATAGAAGCCCAAATCTGGACAGTAACTCGACTTTTATCGAATTCGATGCACTGTCTGACTCCATCCAAAGAATTGTTTCCCTTTATCCTCGCACTGAAATCGTTGTTACGGGCGATTTCAATGTATACAATTCTTCGTGGCTTCGATATTCTGGTCAGACAACACCCGAAGGAAGGTATGCTGAGTTCTTCGCTGAGTCAAACAACTTGACTCAGCTTGTCGACGAGCCAACACGAATCCCTGACATTGCAGGTCATTCCGCATACACCCTAGACTTGCTTTTTACCTCTCATCCTGATAAATACACGATAAATGTATTATCGCCCCTAGGCACGTCGGATCATTGTATCATATCAGCAATTTTCTCGTGTTCCAATAGTACAGTTAAAGAAAACATCCCTAAGAGAACCGTATGGCGATACGAGAAGGCCAACTGGGACGGTCTCAATGATTTCTTCAGAAACTTTAACTGGTCACTATGCTTCCTCGATAGTGACGTAGACTCCAGCGCTGATATGATAACAAACATTATTCTCTGCGGGATGAGACATTTTGTTCCGAATAGAACAAAAAATATCAAACCAAAAGAGAATTCATGGTTCGACTTGAGGTGCAAAGAGGCTATCAAGGAGAGAGAAGTAAGCTTCCGATGTTATAAAGCCAACCCTTCTGAGGAAAACCGGAGAAAGTTCAAACAAGCTAGAAAGACCTGTAATGCTCACATTCAAAGAACCAAATTTTTGCATGAACAAAAAATAAGGCAAAAAATACTACAATGTCCCAGTGGTAGTAAAAATTTTTGGTCATTCGTAAAAAATGTACGTAACTCTACCACGTCTTCGGTTCCGACACTCGTTGAAAATAACACTCCTGTGGTAAGCTCCCAAGCGAAAGCAGATTTATTTGCAGCAAAGTTTGCTGCTAATTCAACGCTACCCCAGTGTGATATGACTCCTCCTGTACTTGAGAACGTGAATGGTTTTATGGGACAAATCTTCTTTCGCACTCGTACAGTTGCAAGAGTACTAAAAGATCTCAACATACACAAATCCGCTGGCCCGGATAGTATTTCTCCCATAGTTCTGAAGAGGTGTGCTTCCACGCTGGCAAAACCACTGCGTAAGCTTTTCCATCTTTCCTATTCTACAGGTCTCTTCCCGAGTGGATGGAAAACAGCATTTGTCCAGCCCATCCCAAAAAAAGGCGTATCTTCATCCCCCTCAAATTACCGACCAATTGCACTGACTTCCCTTCTTTCCAAGGTCATGGAAACTGTGATAAACTTTCAGATCAAGAAATATCTTGAGAAACGGAAACTTCTTAATGACCGGCAGTACGGTTTTCGTAGCAATAGGTCCACTGGTGATATGATGGTATATCTCACCGAACAGTGGAACAAATCTTTACATCGTTTTGGAGAAAGTAAGATTATTGCACTTGATATTTCTAAGGCATTTGATAGAGTTTGGCATGAAGCTCTTTTATCGAAAATGCGTGCATTTGGCATCGATGAACCCCTCCTTCGATGGATTAGAAATTACCTTTCGGACCGTTCAATTCGCGTTGTTTTGGACGGTTTTCAGTCTGCTACCCACAAAATAAATTCTGGTGTGCCCCAAGGCTCCGTTCTGTCTCCGACTCTCTTTTTAATCTTTATAAATGATCTCTTGTCTAATACTTCTAATCCACTAAATTGTTTTGCTGACGACAGTACTCTCAGCTTTTCATACTCGTTTCCAGATTCACATCCATGTCCTTCAGATGTGGAACTGCAACGAAATCGTATGATAAGCTCATTAAATTCCGATCTTGACAGCATTGTCCAATGGGGAATCATCAACCGCGTGGAATTTAATGCTTCAAAAACTCAATGCTGTCTTCTGTCGTTAAAGCATAACCTACCCCCTATGCCACTGTCCATGAGTGGCACTTGCATTGAGGAAACAGATCAGCTCTGCGTTCTAGGTATGTGCATCACAAATCATCTTCTGTGGAACGATCACATATTTGACATCGCCAAAAATGCCGCAAATTGCTTAATTTTCCTAAATCGATGCAAGAAATATTTTTCCCCTTCTGATCTGGCTATAATCTACAAGGCATTCATTCGCCCGAAGCTAGAGTACAATTCTCATATCTGGGCAGGTGCTCCTGTCACTCACTTGCGCCTCCTGGATAGGATTCAAAAAAGAGCCTTAAAATTTATAGGTGAAAGAACCATTACCGAAACATTTGTTTCACTTGAACATCGTCGTAATGTTTCTTGTCTAACCTTGTTTTATCGCTACTTCCACAAACAGTGCTCCAGCGAAATAGCCAGATGCGTTCCTCCCTTAAAACAATTTCCCCGTAACACCCGCACCGCAAGGAACGCCCATCAATTTACCCTCGAGCCTAACTTCGGACAAACTGTTAAGTATAGAGACTCTTTTTTTAGCCGCACTACAAGAATGTGGAATGCTTTACCCGGCTCGATTTTTCCCTCCCATTACGATATACAGGCATTCAAAACCAATGTGCACCGGCACCTCCTTTTATCTCCTATCCTCATTTCCTGAACGCTCGCACTGTGTTGACTCATATTAAGGGTATTAATAACCCTTTGTGTGCGGGCTCAAACTAAAAAAAAAAAAAAAAAAAAACATAAATTTTCCCCTTCGATTTGAAAAAGATCGCATTTGGGTATAAGGACATATGGCAGACAAGAAAAATAACAAACCAATCAAAACATTTGTTGCCATATCATCATCAAACAACCACGTTTCTTAGTTAGTTGAAGTTGTTGTTGGTTAAATGTATAAATTTCCAAATGGGAAGATCCACAGATTGCTAGTGTGAACAACTATAAAAAAACTCAGCTTTATGTAAGTTGTATAAAAATAAACCAATCAGAACATTTGTTATCATTATCATTTAACTTGTAGGTAGTTTCGTGGTTACCAACTTGGTTTTTTTTTTTAATCTTAGGAATAACAAATAAAGTCAATTCCAATAAATTTAGAGAAGGATATCTTTTTTTGCATTATTTTCTATTTTTCTGTTTTGCAAATGGAACAATAATAATTGTTGCTAAACTGTTAAGGTAGGTACACAGGCTAAGCTACAAGCTTGTTGCTTGTTGAAATTGCATGATCTGCAGAAATAAAAAAACCTTCTTTTGGAATTTGCTCTATTTTTAATCTTTGCTGTATTTGTGCAATTCTGTTGTTTTGTTTTGCATGTGTAATGGTCATGAGTGGAAATAGTTCAAAAGTAGCTCTCTATTTCTTGTTCACTACTATGACGGCGGTGTTTTGCAACGAAACTGTGTAACGATAAAGAATGAAGAATTTTACATAGAAAATGAAATTTGACACACTGCTCCCCATCTTCTCCAACGCCTAAACAGGTCCCGTGAGACAACTGAAAGAAATCTTGCCCCACGTCATCTGTAACGTTAATATTAGTGAGAAGCTGCAAACGGAAAACAGTATGGAATTCGAATCGCCAATAGTCACCCAGCCTCTTCACCTAAACACCCTATGGATATCTAAGATCCCAAACCCGATGCCTATTAACAACCCAAACTAAGAGGAAGCAGAAAGAGATAGGCACCTAATATACCTTGGCTCTTATGCCAAGGAACAGCAACCCTACCATCCATCGCCTGTATACTGATGTATCCATTGCCCCTATACTCCTGACATACTTACATCTCAAAGTGGTAGCCTCCTGCTCTCTCTACTCCTCTCCCATTTCCTAAAATTCCCATCCATCCCTACCACAGAAACGAGATCTATCCATCAGCCTACCATAGGTACTGACTACAAAACACCGTAGAACAGCCTAGAGGATATCTGATGACATATTCCCGTCTATCCGCTACGAGTACTAGATGTTCTGCTCGTAGCTGTTTCGCTCTGTAGCCTACACCTGTAAGCCAGAAACCTTACTTGTATCCCCATTGACGAACCTAAACTTGAAATGCTATATTTAATTATTATGGCATCAACTCCCCAGAGCTTTTGCTCCAGTCTGCATCCATATGTCTAGGTATCGTCATTTGACTTGACGTGATTTGGGATGGAAGCAACCTTATGTCGGCAACGCCCCCTTCCCCGCCGGCTACCCGTTAAGCGTAGACAGTAAGGACGGCATGCGACAACGTAAGGTTGTGGTCGAGATCGACCGTCGCGGTGGCCGGCAGCACCCATGCCACAGTTAGCTCAGCCAGGCCTGGGGCACTTGCTCCGGGATCTACACAACCGGTGTTACCTCTTATTATCCTGCCGACCGCTGAACCCTGGTGGTCGAGTTCGAATAAAAATATTAAAATGCTTGATGGCCCTCATAGCTTTCAAAGATAAGACCATAACGAATTGACTGATGAGCAAGTCGAATCAACACTGCACCTCTTAAAGCATTGAGAGTAAACCTAATCTGTAAGAGAGAAACCCTGTCTGATCTGTTGTCCTAGCATATATGATCACTGCACGTAAGTATTATGTTTCAGGCATGCCATAGTTGGTCGTGGCAGCAACGGCTTATCATTATCATCAACATGTCCAGCTGCCGCGATGAAGTGCTGAGCACGGATGTTGAGGTGTCTAACCTTGTAGGGAGGGAGGGATCGAAGATGTTAATTGACCCTCCTGGCCTCTCAACCCACCCAATTCGATGTTGAAAATCAACTCTTTTACCACCGACCGTGGTTGCCCGCGGACCTATGAGTCCCTACGACTCATTAAAGTTAATGGGCAACCCCTTGATATGAAAGGCAAGCAGTTAAATTGCTTGCTTACTTCATCATCTCAACCATGACTTAGCATCTATCAGAAACACTAATCATCTAAACTTCAATCTTAAGAAAAAAGGAAATCTGCACACACCACACATCACACGTTCTACCAAGGAAACGAGAGGGGTACCACCCTCCCATGAAATAAACTTACTCCATGTTCAAAAACATGTTGGAATCTTATCAAAAAAAATCTAAAAGAAAAACTTTCTTATCGGAATAACAACAACTAGAAATTCGTAAGAACGTTATAAAACGTAAGTATCTTTTATTAATAACGAATTTAAAGTCCTTAAAATTACTTAAATCTACCTTATCAAGTATAAGAAAAAAGAAAAGTTATTATTAACAGGATAATGAAAACAATAGATTCTATTGATCTATCTTTGATCTTATTGGATTAAGTCATCAAAATTTTAATTCACAAGAGAGATAACGAATCGATTTGTTATCGATGCTTTCAAAAAGAAAAGTCTTAGACTTAGAAATTATGTTATGACAATTATTATTTGGGGTTCTTCTTTCTTTTAACCCTGCTATAAATTCTTAAAAATGTACTGTCAATCTTGTTCAAAATTCAAGCTAAAAGTGCCTATACTGAATACAAATATTCTGAGTAAATGGCAATCGCATTCATAAAACATATGTACATAAAATAAAACTAAACTGAGAAGTGAGATATGTAAAAACAAACCGTAAGCATTGATGCTATGTATAAAAGCTATCGGATAGAATACGCGACGATAAGTAGGAACTAATTCGGACGAAGCTAATCGCTACTTGGAAGAAAAGCTTCCTTGCTTCCTGAGTAGTATCGAGTGACTAAAATCTATTCGATTGAAACGCGTATAATTCAAATAGTTTGGATTATGACCAAATCGTGGTCATATAAATACTATACTCTCACGACAACATATAAAGACGACACAAACAACGTACAAACAAATTAATAACCATATATGTGAGATCTCAATTCGATACCCCACATATAATCGATCAAGCAAATGTTTAAAGCAATATAGCGTTAATAAAAGCAATAAAAATCAATATAGGTAAATCAATACAGCGCTGCCAATGGGGCAGCGGGGATATTATATTCCGGAAGCGTAACCTCGGAAGTGCACTCCTGAGTGGGGCTGAAACAAAACATTTATTTATGCTAAGCTACTTATGATCAACACTAATTGGTTGCAATATTGCTGTCAGGTATCCAATATCTAAGGATATCAATATTGCTTTGACCTGGAATCTCAGGTTGTTCGTGTTATAGTACAAAAAAAAAGGAAAAACCAATTCAATGTTGGTTAATCTGACACGAAAGTAAGAAGACGATTATCAAGATTAATAAAAGTATGTGGGAACAATAAGTTCGCATACGTTAGACGCGGTAGCTGCAAGCTTAATAAACTGGTAAGCGCAATTGCTGGTGGCTACCAAGCACGACTGTGTAATCGGTAAGGAGTAACGAATGGAATTTAAAAAAAATAAAAAAAAAAATTTCTAAACACGAGAAAACTCAACGCGGCGTTCAACGCCAACGTTGTTTGTCGCTACCGACACGAAACTGGGTAATAACACGGTACAAAAAAAATACTCTTCGACCGGAGGGAATAAAGTCTTAGTTGACTGAAAAAGTACGGATTTCGTCAATGAAAAGATAAGATAAATGCATCACAAAACAAAATACCGGGTTCTAAAATGCACATCTTCAAACGCGAACGAATCTAGAAGCGGATGCAAAATGCGTGGAATGAAACTCAACGTTAAGAGATTTGAGAAAAATTGCAAGTACGAGCTCTATTACAGAAACTACTTTTCTTAGGAACCGATCACGCAACGAATCAAACCGGAATAAATCGCGAGTTCAGATTAGGAAGATCACGGATACCGTTTATGTTTCTCACTATCAAACCTAGGCACTCGTATTATTCTTAAATATAACCAAATTTAAATCTTGTATACAGCCTGATCTCTTATGTTCACATTTGAAAAATGAATTTACCACCGTCCGTGGATAATTTGTGAGTAATCATATGCCCTCAGTGGCGTATGGACCAAACTAACTTGCCAAATAAATGTAAAATTCACTTTCACTTAATATTATAAAAAAAGTTTGTTACCTGGATATAAAGGTTTCTATTTATAACAATACATAGCACTGATTCAGGATCTGATGAATGATAAGATGTTCTTGATGCGCAGCAACTGGTGAAGGACCGGCATCTGTGCGACAGCACTCGCCAGACGTCCGAAAATAAATTATCCCGCGATGAAAGTACTTATAGATGAGGAATCCCTCGACGAAAATCTTGGTGCTCCCGCGATGCGTAACACAAATGGAATCAATAATGTCCAATGGATACTGAGTCATATCTGGACACTTCGTTGCGCCGAGAGGACGGTAGACAAAAAAAACCAGGGACACGTTGGTGTCCACTTCTGTCAATGGGTCGTTATCAATTTCGACTGGGGAGTGGATATATTTCCCAAGCCTTGTATGATGAGGATGTTGGTGGCTTTCTTTATTCAAAAAGGAAGTCGCCTCGTGGTGCGCTTAAAATATTGGCGCACGTGCCATTCGAAGAAGGCTTGATGCGTAGAACAAAATGTAAAATCACCACACAAAAAAAAAATCGGCGAAACAAATAAACGTGGTGCGGCCGGCGACGGTGGAGGAATTGCGCTCCTGGGCGAGTCGACTTTTGGATCAACGCCCGGTTGTGCTTCCTCGTGTGATACCAGGCCGCACGTTTTGCTGATGCGTATGTATGTATAGTTCTCCTTGATGAGGTGAGGGGTACGTAGGTAGGTACCCTCTTCTATATCTGCTCTCTTTATCGAGGCGCCACTTCCAATCGGAAGAAAAAAGAAAAGTTAAGTCTGGAGCGTATGCTGACGCAAATACTTTTATTTTGTTTCATTGAAACATAGCAAGCATATGAAGCGTGGGATGCGACAATCCTAGTGCGCCATGTGGTCGCTAATATGGTCGTTGTATCCTCGTTGATGGATGTCCACCGTAGGGGTTGAAAAAAAATTCCTGCGTTCCGACAAAGATCCTTCTTATTATTGGTAGATGATGTCCCCAGAGTCTCGATGACGAATCCACCTAAACCACATGGAATAAATCGACGATAAGTAAAAAGCCACATGGTTCTAAGTGCCGATCGTATTTCAGGACAAAGGAATTTGGAATTCCTTTGCTTGAATATACGATTGAAAAGAATTTACTTACCTGAAGTTTGGTTACAATCCCTGTGTGGTTATTTGATGAGGAAATAATACATTGCTCATGCAAGTATATTACTTCCTCCCCAGCAAAAAAAAAATGGTCGCAGCAAAAAAAAGTAATTTTTAGTTTTTTTGTTCTGCTGCTGACTTGTACTTGGTTTGATAAATGAAATGATTCAGGTCTGAACTATAAGCAGTCCAGTCTGTGTTTCTCTTAGGACGGTAAGTAAGACGGACGGAGTTTCTACATCTAGTTTAAAGCGAATGTGTCTATGATCTGGGCATGATGGTTCCGAGGAGACATGCTAGTTATAAATTAAGTTACTAGTCAAGGAAGAGGACAGTGTAATGTCCAGAACCTCTTTTCTTGTTTTGGTAACGAAAGTGGGTTTCCTACCGATATTATGTACATTCAAATTTCCTTTTGAAATAAAATCAATAAGTGACTCACCTTTTTGTTGATGTCCGTGCTTCCCCATAGGTTATGATGAGCATTTGCATTACAGCCAAGGACAATATCTGTCTTGGTGTTACGCGCATGCTCGATCAATTTCATCACCCGAATGGGGGGCCATGGTGCTTGGTCGTTTCCAGGGAAGTAGGCCGATGCTACTATAAGGTCCTTAGAGTTGTCGATCTTTACTACCGCCGCTGTCAAGTCCTCTGAGATGAATTCTGTCAGGGGGAACAAAGGTGTGTTATTATCAAGTACAATACAAGTTCTAGGTGTATTGGACGAGGTAGAATATAACAGCCTACCAGTAGGTGTTGAGACATTTCTGTCTCATGGTGTTTGTTAAGACCGCCGAAGCGGCCTTAGCATATTGGAAGTTGATTTGAACAACCTCCATGTTGTTATTGTTTTTGTTGTGAGGGAGCTTTTGAGTAAAAGCCCCCTCTGTTACCACCACGTCCCATTTGTATTAGCTGACGTTGTGGGTTGGTCGACTTTCCGCTGCCTTAGCTTGACATTGACTGTCCAGATCTGTTTTAGCAGGTTTTTGTGACGTTGAGTCGATAGTCTTATCAGACCTGGCAGCAGGAGCAAAACCGGGTCTATCCAGTTTGCTGGGCCTAATTTTATATTTCGCCCCCTGCTCAGGAGCAGCCTTTGAGGGGTTAGGAATGGAAGTTCCGCTTGGAGAAGATGCTTTGTCACCCGGAGGAGATGGTTTATCCGTCTCTTTGGGTAACGGGGCATCGCCTTTGCTGACCGTGGAGGTCCTGATTTCGGAGTGCCGGGGATCTTCTTGATACTGAACTGGACTCTGTTCATATTATAGAACGGTTGGCAGTTCATTTCCTCAAGAAGGGACACTGAGCGCTCGTCCATCGAAATGGTTAAGGCAAGACCCTGGGAGTTGGAAACCTTCCGAAGGATTTTCCATTCTCTTGTAGGAAGAACTTCGTTCTGAAGCGTCAGTAGCTTTAGGACATCTTGTACACTTGTTGAAGAGCCAGGGAAGTATGATGTGGCTGCACATGGTTTCGGAAGATCATCTCCCTCCACCATCCGCAGTTAGGCATTCTCCCAAGTCAAAATTCGGCAAACTGTTTTCGCTAGCCAGGCTTTGGTGTTAGCATCGGCAAAGTTCACCGCTAGCCATCCTGGTTTGTACGAGCAGCCCAGGAAACGAATCTGTGTGCCATCTTCTGCAAGCTTATGCAGTTCTCTGATGATGGCATTTTCCACTGCCTTTTGTTGTACTTCGTCTAGATTTCCAACGGGATAGTCGTCAGATACGACACCGACTTTTATTATCCCTGCAACCTCATTGAACAGAAGAGCATTGGATTAAGCCCTTTTGCTCGGTTCAGGGGTGGTATTGTTTTAACTAGACCTCCTCCTTTGCTGTTTGAGATGGACTGGAGAGAACCTTCTCAACTGCTTTGTCGTAAGGCAGATTATCTGCCAGAAGTCTTCTTTTGAGATGTTGTAAGTCGTTTCCGCTTGAGGTTAAGTTTTTCAAGCTCAAGAGTCTTTTCGGACTCCGCTCCAGAAGCTTCACAGCTTCCGTAGTTTTCCACCGTCTGGACAGAGCTTTGACAACCAACGGATTCGAAGTCGCTGTCGGATAGAGCCACTACTGTACGGTCTATCCATCCAGCAGAGGCAGGAAGTTCAGCCATTGGCTGACAGATGGAAGAGCAGTCAGCTGTTCCCCCATCAGAGTTTTTGGTATTAAAAATATCTATTTTGAATCCCACCAGTAGCTAGGCCAGTTAAGGGGTCCATCTACGCAGAGCCCCGCGTTACATGGATAAGACTAGAATGATTCTGGAGTTCGCCGGTAAACCAGAATACACCGTTAGCAACTGAGCTATTTGATAAATGGGCCCTCAGCTTGGCAGATCATCGGCACGGTTCAGTTGACACCTTGATACCAGCCTATGGGAGAGAAGGTTAAGGAAAGCAGGACAAAGGAAAATAGAAAAAGGGATAGGGATGGGAGGAGAAAGGTACGAAACCTCGAATCTATGGTCAAATTGCGTTGAGGAGTGTAGAACTATTGATGAGTAAAGGAACAACTCAACAAATCAATCTGACCTTAGCTGATCCCCATCCTGACATCGCACAGGACAAATGTGGTGATCATTACCACCCAGCTCCCCCTTGGAGGGTTTGAAACGAGGATTTTTGCCCTATATAGAACAATATTATAATAACCAAAAATATCCCCTATACACAAGTAGTGCATAATTGTAATAATTATACTTTAAACATCATGGGAAACAATGTATTGCGATTTGAAAATTGTGAATTAAATATTAGTAATATAAAATACGAAAATTTTGTAGTGTATGATAATTTTGTTATACCTAATTTTAATAATATTACCATTAAGAAAATGTCAATGAACTTTACAACCGAAGATCTGCACACAAAACATATCGAAAATCGTAAACTACTAGAACTAATAGAATCAAAAAATATCAAACTTGAATATGTTAACTTTAGTACGGGTGTCATTATAGTCATTGTTTTAGTCCTTATATTTTTTAAACTTTTTAAGGTAAAAACTAAAAATAAAGAAACGAACATAAAAGTTGATATTGAAAATTCTGCGGAGCAGAATCCTAAGGGGGAGGAGTTATGTCAGAGACGTCAACAAACCCGTTAACCTTTACACTTCCCACATTCCCTTTGCCTAACGGCACATTATTTGTGTAACCAAACCGTTACTCTTTGCACCTCCCATATTCCCCTTTTGCCTAACGGCACATTATTCTTAGCAACAACTGTTCCACACCATTTTATGCTGACATTGTTAAACGTGTCGCACATGACCACCCCCTCTTTCCCCCTTGTCCGAACAATGCAGACAAAAGGTATTCACATTTCATTAAAATCAAATTAAATATGAATATTTCATAAACAAGTGCATTCCGTTCTCACGAAGCACATAATTTTATATATTTTATTATAAGTTAGCTGTAAGACTAAATTGTTAGACATAATTGAGTTCTAATCTGACAAGCGAACTGAAAGGTGCAGCCCTTGGTTGACACAGCGGCATTTCATTAACAAATAATAAATTGTTAAATTATTATCCAAATATATATATATATATATAAATACAAAAAAAATAAAAAGAAAAAAAAAACGATTAAGTTTTTTTTACTCGAACGCTCGGGCACAGAACTTAACTATTTCTTCCATTATACCGCCTCTTGGCCGTTTACTTTGTTCCATTGGTAACCAACCAGGTCCATTAATCCATAAAGTATTACTGAATTTTTGAACAACAACAACAACTTAAAGGTGCTACCACCAATTGTTATTTGGCTGGAGATATAGCTATTTCGTGCTTTGCCACTTTTGCACTCATCAGTCTCCTTTTTATTGTGGTGCTGAGCTTTAATCCAATTTTATTTGAAAAACCTTTTTATGCACACCATAGGATTCGAACCCACGCATATCAGATTTGCTCAGTCTTTGCAGTCGTATGCACTACGCATTCCACTGCTTTGGACCACTGACGTCATAGGTCGGGATGTGTTATTTGTTTATCAAATGCATTTGGAGCATCAGCGTTTTTATAAGCACCTATAAGTGTGCTGTCTTGTTCCGCCTCCATTTTTCTCCATACCTTATTTCGATAGACTACAATTCGTAGTACGTATCAAAGGGGGAGAGGTTGGAAGATCGGTAACGAACCAGATTATTAAGTTATTATTGTTTTTATTGTACTCTTTGTACTAGAATGTCAGCTTAGTAGGCTGGACCATTCCTTATAAAAACGCTGATGCTCCAAATCTTCAATGGTGCCACCCTTGTTCTGGAAGTTAAAAGTTTACTTGTTATCTTACCATTACCGTAATTTACTCTTACATGTACGACCGCTCCTTATGCTGACTCACTACTGTCCGAAAACCCATGAATCTGTATCTTTGCACTTCCCACTGTCCACAATCATCTATCCACTTTGAAATTCTCCAATAAAATGATGGACTCCCAAAATTCCAGCCATCGCTTTTCTTATTCTCTTGATGGTTTATCATCCCAATTAATCCTTGACCTCCAAAAATCCTGTATACTTATTTTCCAAATGATTGTAGGTGGTGATATATATCCGTTTGGATCGTATAATTCGGCTACATGACTTACTATCCTTCGTTTTGTAATAGTTCAATTGAATTTTGAATTTTAACCGTAAAGGCAAATTTTTCTTCGTCTATCAACCATTTCAATCCTAGAATGGTTGTCTCTTTCCCCTCAGAAAATAACAGTGTTTTTCTGCTTCCGCATCCATGGCTCGCAACACCATACCACTATTGGAACTCCATTTCCTGAGTTCCAATTTGGCTCCTTTCAATACAACGTCGATCTCCTTTTCCAGATTTATAGCTGCTTGTTCTAAGTGCCCCCTGTCGTACAGTCATCCGTTTAGAAGTACTCTTCTATTGCTCTCGCTGCTTCCGGATATTTTTCTTTTGCCAGTCTGGCAGTTTCTATCACCGACCTAACCGCCACAAATGGTGATGATGTTAGACCAAAAGTAACCACCGTGAGCCAATATTATTTTAACTTTTGGTTTGAGTTCTCCCTCCCTAGCAGTCTTTGCAAATTCCATTGTTCTTTATCGACTTTAACTTGATTCAACATTTTCCGTATATCCGCATATATAGCAATCCTGTGTCTCCTGAAACGCATTAATGTTTCATGTAGATCTTTTTGTAGTTTTGGCCTAAGCATTTAAATAACATTGAGCGACAATCCACTATCCGTCTTACAACTAGCGTCGTAAACAATTCTGTTGTCCTTAGGTATGCAATGGTGTGGTATATAAAACACCATTTCTCTTTGCTTTGGCCTTTCTGTTGCCTCCATTAAATGACCGAACTTTATCTCCTCCTTCATTTTATCAATGTAGATCTTTTTCATCTCCGGCTGCTTTTCCAATCTTTTCTCTAAACAGAAAAAACGTCTTAATGCAGTATCCATGGAGTTTCCCAACTCTTTTATTCCCGATTTGAGTGGAATAATAAATCGACCTCATTTGTCTCGCGTATGTGTTTATATAAAGTGTTTCTTAACTAAAGCTTAATCTTCTGAAAGTTGGCTTCCTGTTTTGACTTGATCTTGTTGCCATAGTCTTTCTACAAGCTTATCCAATCGATCTTCCTCCCGGAATTCCGCAATTGGCTGCCCTATTAATTCGTTAATATTCTCCTCTTGTGTACCAAAAACTATGACCCCTACTGTGGTTACCATTAAGGCGGTGCCATTTGCATTTGTCCAGCCCATCCCAAAAAAAGGCGTATCTTCATCCCCCTCAAATTACCGACCAATTGCACTGACTTCCCTTCTTTCCAAGGTCATGGAAACTGTGATAAACTTTCAGATCAAGAAATATCTTGAGAAACGGAAACTTCTTAATGACCGGCAGTACGGTTTTCGTAGCAATAGGTCCACTGGTGATATGATGGTATATCTCACCGAACAGTGGAACAAATCTTTACATCGTTTTGGAGAAAGTAAGATTATTGCACTTGATATTTCTAAGGCATTTGATAGAGTTTGGCATGAAGCTCTTTTATCGAAAATGCGTGCATTTGGCATCGATGAACCCCTCCTTCGATGGATTAGAAATTACCTTTCGGACCGTTCAATTCGCGTTGTTTTGGACGGTTTTCAGTCTGCTACCCACAAAATAAATTCTGGTGTGCCCCAAGGCTCCGTTCTGTCTCCGACTCTCTTTTTAATCTTTATAAATGATCTCTTGTCTAATACTTCTAATCCACTAAATTGTTTTGCTGACGACAGTACTCTCAGCTTTTCATACTCGTTTCCAGATTCACATCCATGTCCTTCAGATGTGGAACTGCAACGAAATCGTATGATAAGCTCATTAAATTCCGATCTTGACAGCATTGTCCAATGGGGAATCATCAACCGCGTGGAATTTAATGCTTCAAAAACTCAATGCTGTCTTCTGTCGTTAAAGCATAACCTACCCCCTATGCCACTGTCCATGAGTGGCACTTGCATTGAGGAAACAGATCAGCTCTGCGTTCTAGGTATGTGCATCACAAATCATCTTCTGTGGAACGATCACATATTTGACATCGCCAAAAATGCCGCAAATTGCTTAGGTTTCCTAAATCGATGCAAGAAATATTTTTCCCCTTCTGATCTGGCTATAATCTACAAGGCATTCATTCGCCCGAAGCTAGAGTACAATTCTCATATCTGGGCAGGTGCTCCTGTCACTCACTTGCGCCTCCTGGATAGGATTCAAAAAAGAGCCTTAAAATTGATAGGTGAAAGAACCATTACCGAAACATTTGTTTCACTTGAACATCGTCGTAATGTTTCTTGTCTAACCTTGTTTTATCGCTACTTCCACAAACAGTGCTCCAGCGAAATAGCCAGATGCGTTCCTCCCTTAAAACAATTTCCCCGTAACACCCGCACCGCAAGGAACGCCCATCAATTTACCCTCGAGCCTAACTTCGGACAAACTGTTAAGTATAGAGACTCTTTTTTTAGCCGCACTACAAGAATGTGGAATGCTTTACCCGGCTCGATTTTTCCCTCCCATTACGATATACAGGCATTCAAAACCAATGTGCACCGGCACCTCCTTTTATCTCCTATCCTCATTTCCTGAACGCTCGCACTGTGTTGACTCATATTAAGGGTATTAATAACCCTTTGTGTGCGGGCTCAAACTAAAAAAAAAAAAAAAAAAAAAACATAAATTTTCCTCTTCGATTTGAAAAGGATCGCATTTGGGTATAAGGACATATGGCAGACAAGAAAAATAACAAACCAATCAAAACATTTGTTGCCATATCATCATCAAACAACCACGTTTCTTAGTTAGTTGAAGTTGTTGTTGGTTAAATGTATAAATTTCCAAATGGGAAGATCCACAGATTGCTAGTGTGAACAACTATAAAAAAACTCAGCTTTATGTAAGTTGTATAAAAATAAACCAATCAGAACATTTGTTATCATTATCATTTAACTTGTAGGTAGTTTCGTGGTTACCAACTTGGTTTTTTTTTTTAATCTTAGGAATAACAAATAAAGTCAATTCCAATAAATTTAGAGAAGGATATCTTTTTTTGCATTATATTCTATTTTTCTGTTTTGCAAATGGAACAATAATAATTGTTGCTAAACTGTTAAGGTAGGTACACAGGCTAAGCTACAAGCTTGTTGCTTGTTGAAATTGCATGATCTGCAGAAATAAAAAAACCTTCTTTTGGAATTTGCTCTATTTTTAATCTTTGCTGTATTTGTGCAATTCTGTTGTTTTGTTTTGCATGTGTAATGGTCATGAGTGGAAATAGTTCAAAAGTAGCTCTCTATTTCTTGTTCACTACTATGACGGCGGTGTTTTGCAACGAAACTGTGTAACGATAAAGAATGAAGAATTTTACATAGAAAATGAAATTTGACACACTGCTCCCCATCTTCTCCAACGCCTAAACAGGTCCCGTGAGACAACTGAAAGAAATCTTGCCCCACGTCATCTGTAACGTTAATATTAGTGAGAAGCTGCAAACGGAAAACAGTATGGAATTCGAATCGCCAATAGTCACCCAGCCTCTTCACCTAAACACCCTATGGATATCTAAGATCCCAAACCCGATGCCTATTAACAACCCAAACTAAGAGGAAGCAGAAAGAGATAGGCACCTAATATACCTTGGCTCTTATGCCAAGGAACAGCAACCCTACCATCCATCGCCTGTATACTGATGTATCCATTGCCCCTATACTCCTGACATACTTACATCTCAAAGTGGTAGCCTCCTGCTCTCTCTACTCCTCTCCCATTTCCTAAAATTCCCATCCATCCCTACCACAGAAACGAGATCTATCCATCAGCCTACCATAGGTACTGACTACAAAACACCGTAGAACAGCCTAGAGGATATCTGATGACATATTCCCGTCTATCCGCTACGAGTACTAGATGTTCTGCTCGTAGCTGTTTCGCTCTGTAGCCTACACCTGTAAGCCAGAAACCTTACTTGTATCCCCATTGACGAACCTAAACTTGAAATGCTATATTTAATTATTATGGCATCAACTCCCCAGAGCTTTTGCTCCAGTCTGCATCCATATGTCTAGGTATCGTCATTTGACTTGACGTGATTTGGGATGGAAGCAACCTTATGTCGGCAACGCCCCCTTCCCCGCCGGCTACCCGTTAAGCGTAGACAGTAAGGACGGCATGCGACAACGTAAGGTTGTGGTCGAGATCGACCGTCGCGGTGGCCGGCAGCACCCATGCCACAGTTAGCTCAGCCAGGCCTGGGGCACTTGCTCCGGGATCTACACAACCGGTGTTACCTCTTATTATCCTGCCGACCGCTGAACCCTGGTGGTCGAGTTCGAATAAAAATATTAAAATGCTTGATGGCCCTCATAGCTTTCAAAGATAAGACCATAACGAATTGACTGATGAGCAAGTCGAATCAACACTGCACCTCTTAAAGCATTGAGAGTAAACCTAATCTGTAAGAGAGAAACCCTGTCTGATCTGTTGTCCTAGCATATATGATCACTGCACGTAAGTATTATGTTTCAGGCATGCCATAGTTGGTCGTGGCAGCAACGGCTTATCATTATCATCAACATGTCCAGCTGCCGCGATGAAGTGCTGAGCACGGATGTTGAGGTGTCTAACCTTGTAGGGAGGGAGGGATCGAAGATGTTAATTGACCCTCCTGGCCTCTCAACCCACCCAATTCGATGTTGAAAATCAACTCTTTTACCACCGACCGTGGTTGCCCGCGGACCTATGAGTCCCTACGACTCATTAAAGTTAATGGGCAACCCCTTGATATGAAAGGCAAGCAGTTAAATTGCTTGCTTACTTCATCATCTCAACCATGACTTAGCATCTATCAGAAACACTAATCATCTAAACTTCAATCTTAAAAAAAAAGGAAATCTGCACACACCACACATCACACGTTCTACCAAGGAAACGAGAGGGGTACCACCCTCCCATGAAATAAACTTACTCCATGTTCAAAAACATGTTGGAATCTTATCAAAAAAAATCTAAAAGAAAAACTTTCTTATCGGAATAAAAACAACTAGAAATTCGTAAGAACGTTATAAAACGTAAGTATCTTTTATTAATAACGAATTTAAAGTCCTTAAAATTACTTAAATCTACCTTATCAAGTATAAGAAAAAAGAAAAGTTATTATTAACAGGATAATGAAAACAATAGATTCTATTGATCTATCTTTGATCTTATTGGATTAAGTCATCAAAATTTTAATTCACAAGAGAGATAACGAATCGATTTGTTATCGATGCTTTCAAAAAGAAAAGTCTTAGACTTAGAAATTATGTTATGACAATTATTATTTGGGGTTCTTCTTTCTTTTAACCCTGCTATAAATTCTTAAAAATGTACTGTCAATCTTGTTCAAAATTCAAGCTAAAAGTGCCTATACTGAATACAAATATTCTGAGTAAATGGCAATCGCATTCATAAAACATATGTACATAAAATAAAACTAAACTGAGAAGTGAGATATGTAAAAACAAACCGTAAGCATTGATGCTATGTATAAAAGCTATCGGATAGAATACGCGACGATAAGTAGGAACTAATTCGGACGAAGCTAATCGCTACTTGGAAGAAAAGCTTCCTTGCTTCCTGAGTAGTATCGAGTGACTAAAATCTATTCGATTGAAACGCGTATAATTCAAATAGTTTGGATTATGACCAAATCGTGGTCATATAAATACTATACTCTCACGACAACATATAAAGACGACACAAACAACGTACAAACAAATTAATAACCATATATGTGAGATCTCAATTCGATACCCCACATATAACCGATCAAGCAAATGTTTAAAGCAATATAGCGTTAATAAAAGCAATAAAAATCAATATAGGTAAATCAATACAGCGCTGCCAATGGGGCAGCGGGGATATTATATTCCGGAAGCGTAACCTCGGAAGTGCACTCCTGAGTGGGGCTGAAACAAAACATTTATTTATGCTAAGCTACTTATGATCAACACTAATTGGTTGCAATATTGCTGTCAGGTATCCAATATCTAAGGATATCAATATTGTTTTGACCTGGAATCTCAGGTTGTTCGTGTTATAGTACAAAAAAAAAGGAAAAACCAATTCAATGTTGGTTAATCTGACACGAAAGTAAGAAGACGATTATCAAGATTAATAAAAGTATGTGGGAACAATAAGTTCGCATACGTTAGACGCGGTAGCTGCAAGCTTAATAAACTGGTAAGCGCAATTGCTGGTGGCTACCAAGCACGACTGTGTAATCGGTAAGGAGTAACGAATGGAATTTAAAAAAAATAAAAAAAAAATTTCTAAACACGAGAAAACTCAACGCGGCGTTCAACGCCAACGTTGTTTGTCGCTACCGACACGAAACTGGGTAATAACACGGTACAAAAAAATACTCTTCGACCGGAGGGAATAAAGTCTTAGTTGACTGAAAAAGTACGGATTTCGTCAATGAAAAAATAAGATAAATGCATCACAAAACAAAATACCGGGTTCTAAAATGCACATCTTCAAACGCGAACGAATCTAGAAGCGGATGCAAAATGCGTGGAATGAAACTCAACGTTAAGAGATTTGAGAAAAATTGCAAGTACGAGCTCTATTACAGAAACTACTTTTCTTAGGAACCGATCACGCAACGAATCAAACCGGAATAAATCGCGAGTTCAGATTAGGAAGATCACGGATACCGTTTATGTTTCTCACTATCAAACCTAGGCACTCGTATTATTCTTAAATATAACCAAATTTAAATCTTGTATACAGCCTGATCTCTTATGTTCACATTTGAAAAATGAATTTACCACCGTCCGTGGATAATTTGTGAGTAATCATATGCCCTCAGTGGCGTATGGACCAAACTAACTTGCCAAATAAATGTGGCCAAAAGCGTGGGCTCTACGCTTTTTCAATAAAATTCACTTTCACTTAATATTATAAAAAAAGTTTGTTACCTGGATATAAAGGTTTCTATTTATAACAATACATAGCACTGATTCAGGATCTGATGAATGATAAGATGTTCTTGATGCGCAGCAACTGGTGAAGGACCGGCATCTGTGCGACAGCACTCGCCAGACGTCCGAAAATAAATTATCCCGCGATGAAAGTACTTATAGATGAGGAATCCCTCGACGAAAATCTTGGTGCTCCCGCGATGCGTAACACAAATGGAATCAATAATGTCCAATGGATACTGAGTCATATCTGGACACTTCGTTGCGCCGAGAGGACGGTAGACAAAAAAAACCAGGGACACGTTGGTGTCCACTTCTGTCAATGGGTCGTTATCAATTTCGACTGGGGAGTGGATATATTTCCCAAGCCTTGTATGATGAGGATGTTGGTGGCTTTCTTTATTCAAAAAGGAAGTCGCCTCGTGGTGCGCTTAAAATATTGGCGCACGTGCCATTCGAAGAAGGCTTGATGCGTAGAACAAAATGTAAAATCACCACACAAAAAAAAAATCGGCGAAACAAATAAACGTGGTGCGGCCGGCGACGGTGGAGGAATTGCGCTCCTGGGCGAGTCGACTTTTGGATCAACGCCCGGTTGTGCTTCCTCGTGTGATACCAGGCCGCACGTTTTGCTGATGCGTATGTATGTATAGTTCTCCTTGATGAGGTGAGGGGTACGTAGGTAGGTACCCTCTTCTATATCTGCTCTCTTTATCGAGGCGCCACTTCCAATCGGAAGAAAAAAGAAAAGTTAAGTCTGGAGCGTATGCTGACGCAAATACTTTTATTTTGTTTCATTGAAACATAGCAAGCATATGAAGCGTGGGATGCGACAATCCTAGTGCGCCATGTGGTCGCTAATATGGTCGTTGTATCCTCGTTGATGGATGTCCACCGTAGGGGTTGAAAAAAAATTCCTGCGTTCCGACAAAGATCCTTCTTATTATTGGTAGATGATGTCCCCAGAGTCTCGATGACGAATCCACCTAAACCACATGGAATAAATCGACGATAAGTAAAAAGCCACATGGTTCTAAGTGCCGATCGTATTTCAGGACAAAGGAATTTGGAATTCCTTTGCTTGAATATACGATTGAAAAGAATTTACTTACCTGAAGTTTGGTTACAATCCCTGTGTGGTTATTTGATGAGGAAATAATACATTGCTCATGCAAGTATATTACTTCCTCCCCAGCAAAAAAAAAATGGTCGCAGCAAAAAAAAGTAATTTTTAGTTTTTTTGTTCTGCTGCTGACTTGTACTTGGTTTGATAAATGAAATGATTCAGGTCTGAACTATAAGCAGTCCAGTCTGTGTTTCTCTTAGGACGGTAAGTAAGACGGACGGAGTTTCTACATCTAGTTTAAAGCGAATGTGTCTATGATCTGGGCATGATGGTTCCGAGGAGACATGCTAGTTATAAATTAAGTTACTAGTCAAGGAAGAGGACAGTGTAATGTCCAGAACCTCTTTTCTTGTTTTGGTAACGAAAGTGGGTTTCCTACCGATATTATGTACATTCAAATTTCCTTTTGAAATAAAATCAATAAGTGACTCACCTTTTTGTTGATGTCCGTGCTTCCCCATAGGGTATGATGAGCATTTGCATTACAGCCAAGGACAATATCTGTCTTGGTGTTACGCGCATGCTCGATCAATTTCATCACCCGAATGGGGGGCCATGGTGCTTGGTCGTTTCCAGGGAAGTAGGCCGATGCTACTATAAGGTCCTTAGAGTTGTCGATCTTTACTACCGCCGCTGTCAAGTCCTCTGAAATGAATTCTGTCAGGGGGAACAAAGGTGTGTTATTATCAAGTACAATACAAGTTCTAGGTGTATTGGACGAGGTAGAATATAACAGCCTACCAGTAGGTGTTGAGACATTTCTGTCTCATGGTGTTTGTTAAGACCGCCGAAGCGGCCTTAGCATATTGGAAGTTGATTTGAACAACCTCCATGTTGTTATTGTTTTTGTTGTGAGGGAGCTTTTGAGTAAAAGCCCCCTCTGTTACCACCACGTCCCATTTGTATTAGCTGACGTTGTGGGTTGGTCGACTTTCCGCTGCCTTAGCTTGACATTGACTGTCCAGATCTGTTTTAGCAGGTTTTTGTGACGTTGAGTCGATAGTCTTATCAGACCTGGCAGCAGGAGCAAAACCGGGTCTATCCAGTTTGCTGGGCCTAATTTTATATTTCGCCCCCTGCTCAGGAGCAGCCTTTGAGGGGTTAGGAATGGAAGTTCCGCTTGGAGAAGATGCTTTGTCACCCGGAGGAGATGGTTTATCCGTCTCTTTGGGTAACGGGGCATCGCCTTTGCTGACCGTGGAGGTCCTGATTTCGGAGTGCCGGGGATCTTCTTGATACTGAACTGGACTCTGTTCATATTATAGAACGGTTGGCAGTTCATTTCCTCAAGAAGGGACACTGAGCGCTCGTCCATCGAAATGGTTAAGGCAAGACCCTGGGAGTTGGAAACCTTCCGAAGGATTTTCCATTCTCTTGTAGGAAGAACTTCGTTCTGAAGCGTCAGTAGCTTTAGGACATCTTGTACACTTGTTGAAGAGCCAGGGAAGTATGATGTGGCTACACATGGTTTCGGAAGATCATCTCCCTCCACCATCCGCAGTTAGGCATTCTCCCAAGTCAAAATTCGGCAAACTGTTTTCGCTAGCCAGGCTTTGGTGTTAGCATCGGCAAAGTTCACCGCTAGCCATCCTGGTTTGTACGAGCAGCCCAGGAAACGAATCTGTGTGCCATCTTCTGCAAGCTTATGCAGTTCTCTGATGATGGCATTTTCCACTGCCTTTTGTTGTACTTCGTCTAGATTTCCAACGGGATAGTCGTCAGATACGACACCGACTTTTATTATCCCTGCAACCTCATTGAACAGAAGAGCATTGGATTAAGCCCTTTTGCTCGGTTCAGGGGTGGTATTGTTTTAACTAGACCTCCTCCTTTGCTGTTTGAGATGGACTGGAGAGAACCTTCTCAACTGCTTTGTCGTAAGGCAGATTATCTGCCAGAAGTCTTCTTTTGAGATGTTGTAAGTCGTTTCCGCTTGAGGTTAAGTTTTTCAAGCTCAAGAGTCTTTTCGGATTCCGCTCCAGAAGCTTCACAGCTTCCGTAGTTTTCCACCGTCTGGACAGAGCTTTGACAACCAACGGATTCGAAGTCGCTGTCGGATAGAGCCACTACTGTACGGTCTATCCATCCAGCAGAGGCAGGAAGTTCAGCCATTGGCTGACAGATGGAAGAGCAGTCAGCTGTTCCCCCATCAGAGTTTTTGGTATTAAAAATATCTTTTTTGAATCCCACCAGTAGCTAGGCCAGTTAAGGGGTCCATCTACGCAGAGCCCCGCGTTACATGGATAAGACTAGAATGATTCTGGAGTTCGCCGGTAAACCAGAATACACCGTTAGCAACTGAGCTATTTGATAAATGGGCCCTCAGCTTGGCAGATCATCGGCACGGTTCAGTTGACACCTTGATACCAGCCTATGGGAGAGAAGGTTAAGGAAAGCAGGACAAAGGAAAATAGAAAAAGGGATAGGGATGGGAGGAGAAAGGTACGAAACCTCGAATCTATGGTCAAATTGCGTTGAGGAGTGTAGAACTATTGATGAGTAAAGGAACAACTCAACAAATCAATCTGACCTTAGCTGATCCCCATCCTGACATCGCACAGGACAAATGTGGTGATCATTACCACCCAGCTCCCCCTTGGAGGGTTTGAAACGAGGATTTTTGCCCTATATAGAACAATATTATAATAACCAAAAATATCCCCTATACACAAGTAGTGCATAATTGTAATAATTATACTTTAAACATCATGGGAAACAATGTATTGCGATTTGAAAATTGTGAATTAAATATTAGTAATATAAAATACGAAAATTTTGTAGTGTATGATAATTTTGTTATACCTAATTTTAATAATATTACCATTAAGAAAATGTCAATGAACTTTACAACCGAAGATCTGCACACAAAACATATCGAAAATCGTAAACTACTAGAACTAATAGAATCAAAAAATATCAAACTTGAATATGTTAACTTTAGTACGGGTGTCATTATAGTCATTGTTTTAGTCCTTATATTTTTTAAACTTTTTAAGGTAAAAACTAAAAATAAAGAAACGAACATAAAAGTTGATATTGAAAATTCTGCGGAGCAGAATCCTAAGGGGGAGGAGTTATGTCAGAGACGTCAACAAACCCGTTAACCTTTACACTTCCCACATTCCCTTTGCCTAACGGCACATTATTTGTGTAACCAAACCGTTACTCTTTGCACCTCCCATATTCCCCTTTTGCCTAACGGCACATTATTCTTAGCAACAACTGTTCCACACCATTTTATGCTGACATTGTTAAACGTGTCGCACATGACCACCCCCTCTTTCCCCCTTGTCCGAACAATGCAGACAAAAGGTATTCACATTTCATTAAAATCAAATTATATATGAATATTTCATAAACAAGTGCATTCCGTTCTCACGAAGCACATAATTTTATATATTTTATTATAAGTTAGCTGTAAGACTAAATTGTTAGACATAATTGAGTTCTAATCTGACAAGCGAACTGAAAGGTGCAGCCCTTGGTTGACACAGCGGCATTTCATTAACAAATAATAAATTGTTAAATTATTATCCAAATATATATATATATATATAAATACAAAAAAAATAAAAAGAAAAAAAAAAACGATTAAGTTTTTTTTACTCGAACGCTCGGGCACAGAACTTAACTATTTCTTCCATTATACCGCCTCTTAGCCGTTTACTTTGTTCCATTGGTAACCAACCAGGTCCATTAATCCATAAAGTATTACTGAATTTTTGAACAACAACAACAACTTAAAGGTGCTACCACCAATTGTTATTTGGCTGGAGATATAGCTATTTCGTGCTTTGCCACTTTTGCACTCATCAGTCTCCTTTTTATTGTGGTGCTGAGCTTTAATCCAATTTTATTTGAAAAACCTTTTTATGCACACCATAGGATTCGAACCCACGCATATCAGATTTGCTCAGTCTTTGCAGTCGTATGCACTACGCATTCCACTGCTTTGGACCACTGACGTCATAGGTCGGGATGTGTTATTTGTTTATCAAATGCATTTGGAGCATCAGCGTTTTTATAAGCACCTATAAGTGTGCTGTCTTGTTCCGCCTCCATTTTTCTCCATACCTTATTTCGATAGACTACAATTCGTAGTACGTATCAAAGGGGGAGAGGTTGGAAGATCGGTAACGAACCAGATTATTAAGTTATTATTGTTTTTATTGTACTCTTTGTACTAGAATGTCAGCTTAGTAGGCTGGACCATTCCTTATAAAAACGCTGATGCTCCAAATCTTCAATGGTGCCACCCTTGTTCTGGAAGTTAAAAGTTTACTTGTTATCTTACCATTACCGTAATTTACTCTTACATGTACGACCGCTCCTTATGCTGACTCACTACTGTCCGAAAACCCATGAATCTGTATCTTTGCACTTCCCACTGTCCACAATCATCTATCCACTTTGAAATTCTCCAATAAAATGATGGACTCCCAAAATTCCAGCCATCGCTTTTCTTATTCTCTTGATGGTTTATCATCCCAATTAATCCTTGACCTCCAAAAATCCTGTATACTTATTTTCCAAATGATTGTAGGTGGTGATATATATCCGTTTGGATCGTATAATTCGGCTACATGACTTACTATCCTTCGTTTTGTAATAGTTCAATTGAATTTTGAATTTTAACCGTAAAGGCAAATTTTTCTTCGTCTATCAACCATTTCAATCCTAGAATGGTTGTCTCTTTCCCCTCAGAAAATAACAGTGTTTTTCTGCTTCCGCATCCATGGCTCGCAACACCATACCACTATTGGAACTCCATTTCCTGAGTTCCAATTTGGCTCCTTTCAATACAACGTCGATCTCCTTTTCCAGATTTATAGCTGCTTGTTCTAAGTGCCCCCTGTCGTACAGTCATCCGTTTAGAAGTACTCTTCTATTGCTCTCGCTGCTTCCGGATATTTTTCTTTTGCCAGTCTGGCAGTTTCTATCACCGACCTAACCGCCACAAATGGTGATGATGTTAGACCAAAAGTAACCACCGTGAGCCAATATTATTTTAACTTTTGGTTTGAGTTCTCCCTCCCTAGCAGTCTTTGCAAATTCCATTGTTCTTTATCGACTTTAACTTGATTCAACATTTTCCGTATATCCGCATATATAGCAATCCTGTGTCTCCTGAAACGCATTAATGTTTCATGTAGATCTTTTTGTAGTTTTGGCCTAAGCATTTAAATAACATTGAGCGACAATCCACTATCCGTCTTACAACTAGCGTCGTAAACAATTCTGTTGTCCTTAGGTATGCAATGGTGTGGTATATAAAACACCATTTCTCTTTGCTTTGGCCTTTCTGTTGCCTCCATTAAATGACCGAACTTTATCTCCTCCTTCATTTTATCAATGTAGATCTTTTTCATCTCCGGCTGCTTTTCCAATCTTTTCTCTAAACAGAAAAAACGTCTTAATGCAGTATCCATGGAGTTTCCCAACTCTTTTATTCCCGATTTGAGTGGAATAATAAATCGACCTCATTTGTCTCGCGTATGTGTTTATATTATAAAGTGTTTCTTAACTAAAGCTTAATCTTCTGAAAGTTGGCTTCCTGTTTTGACTTGATCTTGTTGCCATAGTCTTTCTACAAGCTTATCCAATCGATCTTCCTCCCGGAATTCCGCAATTGGCTGCCCTATTAATTCGTTAATATTCTCCTCTTGTGTACCAAAAACTATGACCCCTACTGTGGTTACCATTAAGGCGGTGCCATTTATATTTCTCTGTATTACTGAAGTAATAATTATAATAATAATTTGCCTACCTGATGAAAAATTAAACTCATTGGTATACTGTAATGATTTACTCAAAAATTTATTTATTGAACGACTTTCCTTTTTTTCCTTGATTCTCCGGTCTTCGTGTGGGCGCAACTCTTGCGTTTAGTCATTTGTGTCCTTATCCATATGGGTGTTCACAGTGCGAACGTGAATGTGAATGTTCTTTGGCAATATGGTAGCGTTTGTGAAACAACTGGTTCAGGCGCTCCCACGCGAGCTTATTTCTATTAAGTTGCTTTGACCCAGCGCTCTCTCCGCTTCTCCTCATAGAGAAATTTTCAAAAAGGCATATTTGTATGCTGTCGAAATTTCATTCGAACCGTGAATGGCCGCTTTAAACCTGCCGCGGAAGCTCATCCATTCCGACAGTACCCACTGAATTTTCCCCAGGTATTATGTATGTTGTGTTGTTGGGTTGGTAGGGTCAGGTTAACATTTACTTAAAGTGATTTTGTTTTACCTGCTTCTCACGCTGATCTCTGGCCATCCTTGGTTTTTCCACTGAGATGACGCAGATTTTCTGCTACTTCATAATATTCAGTCTCCAGTTTTTCCATCTCCATTTCCAATTCCTTTAAGGCATCATCCTCTGCCAGCTAGCCCAACAACAAGAAATGGTTGTTGTCTTTCTCCTACAATTGCAACAACCTGTCACTGCATAGTAACAGGCCGTCGTGAGATGTGGTTGCCACCTCCTGGGATCTGGCATACTTGGCAATCCTGCCGATTCCGTTGCACAGGACTTAAAATAATTTTTCTCCTGACTGCTGGGCTATATCCTGTTGCTTTTCATGGCCGCCTTAGCGGTCGCTTTGTTATTCCCTTTGATACCCGCTCCTGCGGCTGTATAAGAGAAAATAATATTATCCCATTAGTGAGTTGAGTTTGTATGCCTTTACCTGATTTCCTTACCAAATTCCCCCTGTCGCACTAGTTTTTATCTTTTTAATTTATTTTAAACCTATCCTTTCTTTGTGTCACATATTTTAAAATTATGTACATTTTCCATGAATGATTCCTACCTTTGCATACTTAATACCCGCCAAATTGCCTTCTCAATGGCCACAAAAATAGTTTTTAACTACACTTCCAGTGCAACACAACTCCAATTCCAATATGTATCCTAAGCCACGGCACCTCTATTTATCATTTATACTCGGCGAGCGAGAGAAAAAAAAGAATTATATTGGTGGTAGATGCGTATTGTAAACATTGTTGTTGGTAATCTATTCTACACATCTTTTTTTCTCAACTCAGACAAATTTCGTCGCGTCGCAAACGCACTATAGCACGAACACTTGTATGGGTAGTTCTTTTGTGCTACGATTATGTATGTATGTAATAGGGTTTTCAGACCGAGCCGAAAACCCGGTTTTCAGCAAAAAGTTTACGAAAACCTGAAAACCATTCACACCGAACAATTCAAGTTTTAGATTGACATTTCACATATTTTTGACAGCCGACTAACAAATTTTGTATTATAACATATTCTTAACTTGAAAATATAGTCGTTTTATTTGTGAATTTTGTGAAGGACTTGTCCCAATCGGACAATCCCAATGACTCCATCGATCCAAGCACATACCTACACCTAATTGGTGAGTAAAAAAAAGTTTGGTGGTATAAGCCTTAAATGACGGTGTGTCCTTAGGTCCCGACGGAGAAAAATCACGAAAGCAATTCTGCCTAGAGTTTGTTATGCATGCACCCAGTACCGATTGCTACCACGACAACACGACACCCTTCCCACTGCCAGATTCAAAGAACTATGACACAAAACCTGGCGGCTACATTTGGACCAACCTGCACCCTATCAAATGACCTAATAAAAACCAAAAAGAAATGCAACACATAATCCGGCGGACGATTTATTAGTTTATTTCTATATATAATGCACACTTAAAAGACTCAAATAAAATAACTTTGAACCTCAATCTCAATTAAAACCATACTCGGGAGCTTTGCTGGAATACATATCCTCTACTTGCTGGGCGCAGGTGGCATATTCAGGTGTTTTGCAATCTCGTATCCGACTAACACGGGGAAATCGCAGTGCAATACTTTTCTCCGGGTCTACAATTCCTATGGCTGCTGGACTGAGAGAAAGATTGGCACACTTGGATCCCTAAACTTAAAAATTTCTATTTTTTTTTAATGTGAAATTATTTTCACAAAATGCTGTCAGCTGTTTTTGGTTTTTTATTTTTTGACGTTTATAATTATTTTAAGGCGTGTTCATTGCATATCACAACAAGTTTAGGTGTGTTTGCTTTGTATCGCAACAAGTTTTCGATAGGTTTTATATAAAACCATTCGTTTTATAAAACTTGTGATGAGGAAAAACGTATGGTAAAACCTGTGTTTTGGTTCAGGTTTTGGGGCTTTTTCGCGAAAACCACGTTTAAGCTCGGTGTGAAAACCCTATAAGTTACATATTCAGCCTTCAAACTGTACATTCGCAAGATGTACAGATGGACTAATTGAAAAAAATTAAAATCTGTGTGGTTGTAAGGCACACAGATGGACAAAATAGGCCGCAAAAAATGACCAATCTGTGCATTTGTAAGACGCACAGATGGACAAATTTGGCCGCAAAAACGAAAAATTACCAGTCTCAGTGGTTGTAAGGCACACAGATGTACAAATTAAGCCACAAAAACGGAAAAATCAGAAATCTGTGCATTTTTAAGACGAACAGATAGAGAAATGAAATATATTTTATATGATCCATATATGTATAATCCAAATTGATTGAACTGTATATTTGTTAAATGTACAGCCAACCATGATACCTTTCTCCGTTCCTGGCGCACTCCCGTGTCCGTACCTAATCCTTTTTTCTTCTGACCTCTGTTTCCTTCGATGGACAGCTCCTATCCTGATTCCTGTGCCGCATGGCACTGCGAATTTCACTCCCGCATGGTTCCGTAGCCATAATCGCGGCTCGATTGACCATAATGTTGCGCACCATTACAATCTGATCGATATTTTGTACATAATTTTTCCTGTGGGAAAAATTATGTACAAAATATAGTGTAATGAGTTTTCCCTGCCGCGCCTACAAAGCTATGAGGGATATTATATGGCTTCCCAAAGCCTAAAAATTAATGGCTAAAATGCCGGTCTTTGCTGAAAAGATTAGAGATTGAAAGAAAAGGTCAGGGTATGCCGATAATGATTCCTCAATCTTGAGTGAATTTATTGTCGAAAAACTTAGCCTATTTATACAAAAACTATATCTTACACACTAAGAACCTTATGAATTACTTATACTCTCTACATTTACATTTTAAGCCTTTACTCTACGTCAGTGGCGTAGATAGGGGGGGGGATCAGGGGGATATATCCCCCCATTGGAATCGATAATTGTTCAACATAAACAGTCATGCAAACGCAAAGTAAGTTAAAGAAACGCACTCTGAAATTTAGTACCTACTTCCTACGTGAATTAAGTCTTATAGTACTCACAGGATTCCTAGAGGCATTGTCAATTATACATTCTATACCTATATTCTACGGGGAAAATACAAAGTCAACTTCATCTGAAAGAAATTGTTATTTCGGCAAATCACCGAATCTTTTGAATTTCTTTTTTTATATCGATTTTTAAAAAGTATTTTTTTACATCTCTCACCAATTGATAATAAGTAAATGTGCAAGAAAAAGAGCTTCCATCCAGCTTTCCATCAATTTATTAAAATTTAAAAATTGAAGTGCACGACTGGGTCGGACAAACTTGCTCTAATGTGAGACAGTGGTCTTGGTGTTTGAGATTTTGGAAAAAAAGCAGGGTAAAAACTAAGTATGTATATGAAATTTTATTGATCACTTAAAAATCAATAGTTAAATCATTTTTTGGAAAAAATGAAGTAAGCCATATGATTTTGTTAATTGTGAAGAATTTTATGAAATTTTTGTTTTAAAATCGTTCGACCAGTTTTTTCAAAAAATAATTTTTCTTAAAAAACTTTTCCAAAATAAATTCCAATGTTTTTTAAAGTTTGCCAACTTCTAGCACTTTTTAGTTTTTATTAGAAAAATAAAATTTAAAAAAAATCGCTTGGACCGTTTTTGAAAAATTTTTTTTAATTTTTTAATAACTCAAAAAAAAATTTTTTTTCAAAAATTTTAAAATTATATTATTTCGTCTTCTACATAAAAAATTTCATCGAAATCCATCAAGTGGCTTACGAGAAAATCTGATTTTGAAAAACCGGTCCTATGGGAGGTAACGCTATAAGACTTTTCCTGAAAAATCTATTCCAACCAAAACATAAAGTTTGCACAGAAAACACTATTCAGAAAGTTTTATCAAAATTGTAGGAGCCGTTTTTGAGAAAAATCAACTTTTCACTAAAAATCGTATGGCAGGAACCGTTATTTTTGGAGCTAGAATGCAAATTCCAAAAACCCCTCTGTAGGACGTCATAATAATACTATGTACAAAGTTTGAAACAAATCGGTCTAGCCGTTTAGGCTGTAGGTAGCTATACAGACAGACAGACACATGGACAGACAGACAGACAGAATTATTGGACCCACTTTTTTCGAATTCTCTCATGGTAATGTCATGTTTAATTGTTAGAATTTTTTTACGAATGCATAACTTGCCCTATAGTACCTATAATCGCAAGTAAAAATGAGCGAACTAGATCCATCCCCCCCATAGCGAAAAGCTATCTACGCTACTGCTCTACGTTGAACAATATACAAAAGCAATAAAATAAAATACATTATTTCGCTGACACTACTAAATAATACAGTGCCTGTGTCCCATTATGCCTTCTTTGACGTTGCACGAATAGACCCGCTCAGATCTCGAGTATAAACAATGCACATCTGGGAAGACATTGAACTCAGACGCATGAAATAGAAACATCAAAGCAACCTAGCGGCGAAAAACATCGGTGGGAAATCGACCGATATGACATTCGCCTATACCTATTTCCTACATATTTCAGTTTCCAACTACCTCGTACTTCACGTACAGCTTTGTAGAAACTCATACTTTCACCTCCATGTAAGAAACGAAATAGTACACTACCCAATTTGCACCAATTCCAAATGTCACGCCACATAAAGCAATAGAACCTGCAGAAATACCAGCGTTCTACACTAATAATTAAGATCAAATAGTGAATTTTCTCACCACAAGAGTCGCTAGCAACAATAAAATTTTGTTACTGAATTTAAATTCAATCACATAATTGATGTGGTAGGAACCGCCTACACGGCAATATCGACTGCATCATACATCCGTCCAAACTATATAAATTTCTTCCGTCTGTTCCGTGAAAACTCATAAAATGACATAACTCATCTTGAACAATAAGTAAAATACCATAAGAGGGGTTGGGTACGTTTTGTCGAAAATCGTTTCACCGAATATCGTTTTACCGAATAACGTTTGACCGAAAAACGTTTCATCGAAACTACGTTTTGCCGAAAAATGGTTTGCCGAATCACGTTTGACCGAATAACGTTTGACCGAATTTCGTACTATTTTCTTAATACTAAATGATACTATTCATTTCCATATGAATCAGGGGGTCAAATGATGAGAATCACCAAGAACGAAATTTCGTACTATTTTTCCGATTTCTTCACTACTATTTTTGTAGGTATAAAAGACATCCATAGGAAATCCTGTTGGAAAATTGTTCGTCGAATTGAGAGTATATAAGGAGTTGTGCTGATCGATTTTTTCTTCTTGGTCCTGAAGTTAGCCGATGGATCATCTATAACAGCCAGTAAGGACGTGAAGTACCTGGGAATAAACTTCAACGAGAAATTCAAGTTTAACCCGCACTCGAAAGCAGTACTAAGGAAGGCCAACCACGCATTTCATCGCCTATACCACCCCCTGATGAAGAAAAGGACAGGACTGAGTCAGCCAACGAAACTGCTTATTATGGTCTTCTGTGGTGTTAGGGTCCGTAATTTAAATAATAAGATCTCGGGTTACTTTTATAACATATCGATTGGAGCTTTATTAAATTGTTCTTAACTCGACGAGTGATGCTTACGAACTAACTAACTAACTTACAAAATGAATCATACAAGTCCGTAAGAGGTTGTGTATGTGTCCGCCACATCACTCCCCCCTATACAAAAATATTTTTATTAGTTTATAATTCTTAACTTAATAATTTTAATAACAATTTTTGAACCATTAATAGTTTAATAATAGGTATTGAAATGTCAAATATGTTTTAGAATTTACATTGTTATGGTTTTAATTGACCATTATATTTTTTTTTTTATTTTTTTTTTTTTTTTTTATATTTTAAAAGATACTTGTGGTTTTGTTTTTGATCGTGTCATGATCTGTTTGTTTGTTAAGAAAGCTGGCTTTAGTCTATCTATGCTTATATTTACAGGCTTGTCTGCTTTTTGGACTGTAAAAGATTTTTCGGTTTTGCCTATCACTTCAAATGGTCCTTGATATGAAGGATTCAAACTACTTTTTTTAATTTCATCGCGTACAAAAACGAATTTGCATTCTTTCAGACTCTTGGGCACGAAAATATAATTTTGTGTTCTTTGTCGGTTTGCGATAGGTCTTACTTTCGCTATTGCATTTTTTATGTCTTGCGCTGTTGAAGAATTTAATGTAAAATCATTGCCCGTGCTGCCAGCGATGAGTTCACCAGGCAATCGAAGTGCTTGACCGAAGAGTAATTCAGCTGGTGAAATTCCAAGATCGTCAATGATGGTTGAGCGAATTCCTAATAGAGTCCAAGGGAGGTTGTGGTACCAATTGATTTTGTCTTCTTGGCACCTTAAAGAATCTTTTAATTGCCTATGGAAACGTTCTACAAGACCATTCGACTGTGGATGGTATGTTGTCGTTCGGATTCTCTTGGATCCAAGTATGTTTGCTAACTCTTTGAAAAGTGAAGATTGAAATTGAGAACCCTGGTCTGTCGTTATTGTTTCAGGAACTCCGAAACGTGAAATCCACTCGTGTATGAAAACTGAAATAACCGTTGAGGTTTCAATATTTTTCAAAGGAAAAGCTTCCGGCCAAGAAGAGAATCTGTCTTTTATTGTCAACAGGTAGGTGTAACCGTTTGAAGGTGGAAGAGGTCCCACCAAATCCATGTGGATATGAGAAAATCTACCTTCCGGCATTGGAAATTTACCATGCTTGGACTTGGTGTGTCTCGTCACTTTGCATTTTTGGCACGGAATGCAGTTTCGAGTCCACATATTAACGTCACGGTTAATATGCGGCCAAAAGTATTTTGAAGATATGATTTTTCGAGTTGCTCTTATGCTTGGATGCGATAAGTTGTGGTGATTATTGAAAATAGTTCGTCGAAATGGTTGAGGAATGTATGGGCGATTTGTTTTTGTAGAGGTTTCACACCAAATTTCAACATCGTCGATTGGTATGAAAAATTTTTTAAGAACTGCTGAGGAACTTTTTTTTTATAAAATCTTCTAATTCTTCGTCTTTATCTTGTTCTTTGGCAAGTGTTTTTGCGTCTAATTTTTGAAAATCAATAAGATCAATGTTCCCTCTAGATAGTGTATCTGCGACGATATTTTGGGTTCCTTTTACGTAACGAATATCAGATGTAAACTCGGCGATGTACTCTAAGTGACGTGTTTGTCTTGGTCTTTTCTCCGTTTTAGAGAAGATGGCATTTGTTAGAGGCTTATGGTCGGTGAAGACAGCGAATTGTCTGCCTTCCACAAAATATCGAAAATGTTTGATGGCTAGGAAAACTCCAAGAAGTTCACGATCAAAAGTGGAGTATTTTTGTTCAGCCGGACTTAAACGTTTTGAGAAAAAACCGAGCGGTTCCCATTTATTATATCTGTATTGTTGGAGAACAGCACCTACTGCGTCACTTGAAGCATCTGTCATGATACTGATGTTAGCTTTTGGATCCGGATAAGAAAGCAAGGTTTGTTTTGATAGGTGATTTTTAAGTGTGTTGAATGCGATTTCGCATTCATCCGACCATTCAAATTGAGGTTTCTTATCTTGATTTGGCCGAAGAGTTTTAATGAGCTGGTATAATGGTTTGGCTATAACAGAAATTTGAGGGATGAAACGATTATAAAAGTTTGCCATACCGAGGAATCTTTGAACTTGTTTCAAAGAACTGGGCTTAGGGAAGTCGTTTATCGCTTTTACTCGCTCTGAGGTTGGTTTAATTCCGTTTTTTGAAAAATTATAACCCAAAAAATTGATTTCAGGGACACCTAACACGCATTTCGATACGTTGACGTTAAGACCATATTCTTCCAATCTTTTGAAAACGATTCTCAAGTGATCTTCATGTTCCTTCTCGGATTTGCTCGCAATTAGAATATCGTCAACGTAGACGAAAGCAAAAGAAAGATCACCAAGAATGCTGTTTATAAAGCTTTTGAAGGTCTGAGCTCCATTTCTTACACCGAAAGGCATTCGAAGAAATTCGAATAAGCCAAATGGGGTTATGACTGCTGTCTTATGAATGTCCTCTTCCGCAACAGGAATTGTGTGATATGCTCGTGGTATGTCAATTTTGGAGTAGATTGTACTACCGTCCATATTAGCAGGACAGTCCTGTGGATTGGTAAGTGGAAATTTGTTTGGTATGGTGGCTGCGTTCAGCTGCCTATAATCTCCGCAAGGTCTCCAATCTCCGGAATTTTTGGGAACCAAATGAAGTGGTGATGCTACAGGCGAAGTTGAGTGTCTGCATATTCCCAGTTTCATCATCTGCTGAAACAATGTTTTTGCGATTGCAAGAGCTGATGGACTGAGTCGTCTAGCTCGAGCAGAAGGTAGTGTACCATTTGTTTCAATCCGGTGAACAACCGAATGCTTGACTGGAAGAGAATAATCTGGAGGTGCCTTGAGTGATGGAAACTCGTCAAGAATTTTTCCAAATGTGCTTTGAATAGTGTAGAGAACAGGTGAGTTATCGTATTGAATTTGGTATACCGAGCAGTTCGTATTCAAATAAGTAATGTTGTCTATGAGTTTTTTTGTTCGTAGATCTACGGACAAATTAAACTTATAAAGAAAATCAGCTCCCAAAATAGGGTGGCTGATGTCGGCTACAACAAAAGTGTAATCAAAATCGCGACGAAGGTTAAAATCTACGGTCAAACGTTTTAAACCGTAAGTCAAAATTTTTCCTCCGTTCGCAGTTAAAAGTGTAAAATCTATTGGTTCACGTAGCGTGGGAAAAAGTTTGCGAGGTAGTATTGAGACCTCTGCACCCGTATCGACAAGAAAACGTTGTTTGATTTTATTATCGAAGACAAAAAGGCGGCGGGAAAGATTCTGAACACTCGATGCCGCAGTCGAGGTGAAACTAACTAGTTTTTTGAGTCGTTGGCAATAGTACTAGTGCTTCGGAAATTGCATGGAGGTAAGCATTTTCTAGCTTCGCCCCCATGCTTTCTGTGGTACCAACAAATTCTATTATTATTGTTATTATCCGTGCGGTGTCTGCTTGAAGATCTAAAACGGGGATTACTACGTCCACGAGAAAAACTACGATGCCTACGGAAATTGCTTCTATCTACTTCAAGCCTTTCAATGCGCTGAAGCAATGTTGTATACATATTTTCGTCAACTTGATTCGAGTTTTGTTCCTGTGTGTTGACCTGAGAAACAACTTGAAATTTCCCTGAGCAATCGTGGATTCTATCGGCTAGTTTAAACAATTCTTCTTGTGACTGTGATGCCTCCACTGTCATGAGACAAGTTCGAAGAGAAGGAGGAAGTTTGTTTAGCCAGAGTTTTTTAAGAAGTGATGGGTTGACAAGGTCGTTGCCGTTGGCTAAACTTTCCATCGCTCTATAAAGTTCGGATGGATTTTGGTCTCCGAGTTCTATTCTATTGAGGAGTGAATCCAACCTTCTTTCCTCACTATCCCTATTTCTTTCTAAGAGTGCCTTTTTTAATGCTTCATATTTACCGTTAGGAGGTGGGTTCAAAAGGATATCAGCAACGGATTCCATTGCTTGATTTCCGAGAGAAGCTACTAAATAGTTATATTTAGTGTTTGAAGCCGAAATTCCTTTGAGTTGGAATTGTGTCTCGATCTGTAAAAACCATAGATCTGGTCTACTGTTCCAAAACGGTGGAAGTTTCATTGAAATTAGAGAGGTGAATTTAAGAGAGCTAGGAACAATGTTATTAGTATGACAAGAAATGCAAAAAAAAACTATTATTTTCAAAAATTTGCTTCGGATAGATCATCTAAGTTTTTCTGGAAACAAGTAAAAGATATAGGTGTATGCAAGAAAACCCAGTGTGCCAATGAAGACATAAACGTTGACGAGTTGAACTCTAATTTTATTGTTTCAAGTCACTCATCAAGAACAATGATTTACCTGCTTCCAAACTCTAATAATTCTGAAAATGCTTTCGCTATGTAGATATGTTCTCAGTCGGAAATGCAGTGTTTTCCATTAAATCAAAATGTGTCGGTTTAGATAACATACATCCAGACTTTATAAAAATCCTTCTTCCACTAATTATACACTACATTGTCCATATTTTTAACACCATTATAACAACATCTACTTTCCCAAGTCAATGGAAAAAGTCAAAAATAATACCTATTCCAAAGAAGGGAACATCCCAGTTTAGACCCATTGCGATACTGCCGTTTCTTTCAAAGGTGTTTGAGGTGATTGTTAGCAAAGACATTAAAAAATACATCGAAACTCAGAAACTATTGTCGCCGTTTCAATCCGGCTTTCGTCCCGGTCATAGCTGTGTATCATCGCTTCTCAAAGTATCAGATGATATACGCCATGCTTTTGATGAGAATCGAATGACAGTACTAACACTTCTTGATTTTTCGAAGGCCTTTGACTCGGTTAACCACAGTCTTCTTTGTCAAAAGTTATTAAATTTGTTCAACTTCTCAAATACAGCTACAAAGATCATGTCTTCATATCTGTCTAATCGTTTTCAGGCTGTTTTTGCCAATGGCAAACTCTCATCTTTTCTACCCTCTAACCAAGGCGTCCCTCAAGGATCAATTTTAGGCCCACTTCTGTTCTCACTGTTCATCAATGATTTACCCACTGTTCTACGCCACTGCTCTTACCATATCTATGCTGACGATGTTCAGGTATATATTAGCTTTACACAAAATGATATACATGATGCGATTGCAAAAATGAATGCTGATCTTGAATTCATTTTTCAATGGTCCTCTCATAATAATTTGCTGCTAAACCCTTCGAAAACCAAAGCTATTCCTTTTTGTAAGCGCCCAATTGAGTTGGATATTTTTCCTCCAATATCCTTAAATAATGCACATATTGAAATCGTATCAAAAGTGAAAAACCTGGGAATAATTATGAACAGCAAATTGTCTTGGGATGATCATATAAACTCTGTTGTGTCAAAGATCTATGGCTCATTGCGGGGACTGTCGGTGAGTAAAAACGCCCTGCCCTTGGAAGTAAAACTTAAACTGGTCAAATCGTTAATCGTTCCTATTATCAGCTATGGCTGTGAGCTGTTTGGTGATCTTGATGCAAACTCCAAAAGAAAACTCAAGGTGGGCATAAACTCGTGTGCTAGATATGTTTTTAACCTTCGCCGTTATGACCATGTTTCTGCCTACTCATATCAAATCCTTGGTTGTAATCTTGAAAACTTTCTCAAGAATAAATCCTTAACCATGCTTTACAATATTATTCACCAAAAGAATCCAGAATATCTTATAAACAAGATTCACTTTTCGCACTCAAGTAGATTCTTAACTCTAAATCCTATAGTGCCTACATGCTTACCATCTCAACGACAATTTTTCATTTACGCTGCCAAGATTTGGAATCAACTCCCTACTTCAATAAGAGCAAAGATCGAAAACAGGAACCAATTCTTAAAGCTCGCTTCTCACCATTTTTCAAACTCAAACTGAACTTTTCCTCTTTCTTTTCTATTCTTTCCTTTTCTTTAAAAAACTCAATTATCTCTTAAGTTCTCTTCTCCTTTTTTATTATTGTATATTATCATTTCTTATTTTAAAACTCTTTGTATTTCATATTTACCTGTATTATATACAAGAGAAATCTTTTTATACAGCGATATCTATATTTTCAAATAAATAAAATAAAATAAATAAATAAGATAGCAGTTTCACTTGCCTGGCTATCATCGCCGGCAGGTGGCAATTGATTCTGCGCATTGTCATTCGATTCTGATTGAGGCATATTCGTTTTTGAATCGAGTTGGCTCATAAAGTGCGAAATGGGCAAACAAAATAGAAAGTGGGTAGGAAAAAAAAATTTTTATAGTCCAGAAAACCTTAACCTTTACAGTAAAAGAAAATGTTTTTCTTTTATTTTTTTACTAAGCCGAGCGTAATATAATAATGATTTTTTTGATTTAATATGTACCTAATAAAAATTTAAATATTATTTAATTCATTTGGATTGTATAGATACTTAATAATAATATAAAGGTAGATACTAATTTAATTGAGATAATTATAATTTAGTTGGTGAAATTTTATTTTATTTTAATATTCTTTTATTTTGTATTTATTGATATGATAAATGATAAATGTTATGAAGTAATATGTAAATAAGTAGTAGATAAGATTAAATTCAGTTTTAATTTAAATTTTTATAATAATAAATAAATAATGATTAATTTGTTTCTTTCAAGTGGTGTGTATTTTTTGGCACTCACTGTTGTTTCTGTCATACAGATACTTAAGTTTGTTGCGGCTGCGTTGTTAGCTGGCTGATGTGTGATCGATGTTCGACTGGATGAATTTGAAGGTGGATGAATTTATTGTTCTTTTTCTCTCTATGGTGTTTTATGTTGTTCAACGTTTGGTCTGCTTCTGCTGTAGCTGTAGCTCGTATGTGTATGTATGTGAAGATATGTATATAGTTTTTGTTGCGTAATAGTGGTGGCGGTGGATGAGTGGTCTGGTGACGGTGAGTGGTGAGGTTACTGATAGAATTGGTTTGGTTGTTTTTTTTTTTACCGAATCTGGGTACCGCTGGCGATGGCGAATATGGCGATGAATACTTTTGGTGTGTGTGATATATAATGTATGTGGTGTGATTTTCGCGCCCGTTATTTTATTTTACCGTTTTTTGTTTTTTTTTCGTTTTGAGTGTTTTTTACAATTTATGGGGTGGGTTTTTTACAATTGAATGGGTAGGATTTTTCTTATTGTTTCTTTTTTTTTTTTTTTTTCATGGGCATTAATTTTTATTTAACTTGTTGGTTTGTTTCCACTTTGGGAATGCAAAAGAAATAATTTAAACCTTTCACTCACTGATCACTGCACTTTGCTATTATAAGCATTCATTTTCATTTTTTTTTTTTTTGTTAGCACTACCGGTGTATGTTTTATTTTATTCTTTTTTATTTTTAATTGAAGGCGCAAATACTGAGTTGACCGATTTTAACGTCGGGGTCACCATTTATGGTCTTCTGTGGTGTTAGGGTCCGTAATTTAAATAATAAGATCTCGGGTTACTTTTATAACATATCGATTGGAGCTTTATTAAATTGTTCTTAACTCGACGAGTGATGCTTACGAACTAACTAACTAACTTACAAAATGAATCATACAAGTCCGTAAGAGGTTGTGTATGTGTCCGCCACACTTATTTATAAGCAGTTGATAAGACCAGTCATCAGCTACAGTTTTCCGGTATGGTTCACCATATCTAAGACTGCAATGCTGAAACTAATTATCTTCGAAAGGAAGATATTGCGGATATGCACCGGACTGGTGTTTGATCGTCAGAGGCAAAAGCACTATAGTAACATCCGAGTCTACGAAGAAGCAAGAATTCAGCCACTGGACCAATTTCTCGTGAAGTGCGCAAGAAAAATGTTAACAAACACCACCAACCACCCGAACCTCCTAATGAGAAGGATGACCACCCAGGAACGACATCCTGAACCAAGGTATCTGAATGCCTTGGACATACCGGAGAGGATCCCAGAGGACAACGGAGAAACAATCTCCTTCTACGCTGACACCGGGTCAGCATACTACCGTGGCTACTCACCAACCCCCAACACCACCAACCCATCAACTGGACATCCGGAACTGAACATCCCGAGATCAACAAGTCAACCGACTTTATTTTAAGTAGTTTTAACATAGATATTATAATTATTATTATAATTTTAAGAAATTCACATTGTTAACCGTTAGGCCCCCTATGTGCCAACAAAAAATATATGATGAACGTCAACTTAGCGAAGCACTTTTTGAAAATCAAAAATCTAAATATGCCCGAATTAGTTGCTAATTAGTTGCTAATTAGTTGCGGAAAAATTAATTTAGTTGCTCTTTTATTTCCTTAAAAAATCGATTGATTCGCTAAGTTGATATCAACTTAGCGAAGCAACTTCTGAAATTCAAAATTCTAAATATGCCAAAATTAGTTGCTAATTAGTTGCGCAAAAATTAATTTAGTTGCTCACTTTTTCGCTGACTTTTTTTCAACTCAGCGAAAAAAAATTCGAAATTTGAAAATCTTTATATTGCAGAATTAGTTGCTAATTAATTGCTCACGAACTGTGAAAAAATAAAATTAGTTGCTCTTTTATTTCCTAAAGAAATCGATTGATTCGCTAAGTTGATATCAACTTAGCGAAGCAACTTCTGAAATTCAAAATTCTAAATATGCCAAAATTAGTTGCTATTTAGTTGCTAATTAGTTGCGCAAAAATTAATTTAGCTGCTCACTTTTTCGCTGACTTTTTTTCAACTCAGCGAAAAAAAATTCGAAATTTGAAAATCTTTATATTGCAGAATTAGTTGCTAATTAATTGCTCACGAACTGTGAAAAAATAAAATTAGTTGCTCTTTTATTTCCTAAAGAAATCGATTGATTCGCTAAGTTGATATCAACTTAGCGAAGCAACTTCCGAAAATCAAAATTCCAAATATGCCAGAATTAGTTGGTATTTAGTTGCTAATTAGTTGCGCAAGAATTAATTTAGTTGCTCCTTTTTTCGCCGACTTATTTTCAACTCAGCGAAAAAAAATTCGAAATTTGAAAACCTTAATATTGCAGAATTAGCTGCTAATTAATTGCTCACG
This sequence comes from Platycheirus albimanus, assembly GCA_916050605.2. Classification (NCBI taxonomy): domain Eukaryota; kingdom Metazoa; phylum Arthropoda; class Insecta; order Diptera; family Syrphidae; genus Platycheirus; species Platycheirus albimanus. Next base: position 210,793,985 of record OU696696.1, read on the forward strand.
AACTGTGAAAAAATAAAATTAGTTGCTCTTTTATTTCCTAAAGAAATCGATTGATTCGCTAAGTTGATGTTATCAAGTTGATGTTATCAACTTAGCGAATCAATCGATTTCTTTAGGAAATAAAAGAGCAACTTATTTTATTTTTTCACATTTCGTGAGCAATTAATTAGCAACTAATTCTGCAATATTAAGGTTTTCAAATTTCGAATTTTTTTTTCGCTGAGTTGAAAATAAGTCGGCGAAAAAAGGAGCAACTAAATTAATTCTTGCGCAACTAATTAGCAACTAAATAGCAACTAATTCTGGCATATTTGGAATTTTGATTTTCGGAAGTTGCTTCGCTAAGTTGATATCAACTTAGCGAATCAATCGATTTCTTTAGGAAATAAAAGAGCAACTAATTTTATTTTTTCACAGTTCGTGAGCAATTAATTAGAAACTAATTCTGCAATATAAAGATTTTCAAATTTCGAATTTTTTTTCGCTGAGTTGAAAAAAAGTCAGCGAAAAAGTGAGTAACTAAATTAATTTTTGCGCAACTAATTAGCAACTAAATAGCAACTAATTTTGGCATATTTAGAATTTTGAATTTCAGAAGTTGCTTCGCTAAGTTGATATCAACTTAGCGAATCAATCGATTTCTTTAGGAAATAAAAGAGCAACTAATTTTATTTTTTCACAGTTCGTGAGCAATTAATTAGCAACTAATTCTGCAATATAAAGATTTTCTAATTTCGAATTTTTTTTCGCTGAGTTGAAAAAAAGTCAGCAAAAAAGTGAGCAACTAAATTAATTTTTGCGCAACTAATTAGCAACTAAATAGCAACTAATTTTGGCATATTTAGAATTTTGAATTTCAGAAGTTGCTTCGCTAAGTTGATATCAACTTAGCGAATCAATCGATTTCTTAAGGAAATAAAAGAGCAACTAAATTAATTTTTCCGCAACTAATTAGCAACTAATTAGCAACTAATTCGGGCATATTTAGATTTTTGATTTTCAAAAAGTGCTTCGCTAAGTTGACGTTCATAAATATATGTCATGTTAATATTATAAGTTATTTTTTAAGATCAATTGTATGTATAAAAAAGTTCAATAAAAAACCTTAAAAACCTTAAAAACCTTGTTACAGGCACAGTTCCCGAAAAAACCTTGTTACAGATTTTTTCTTCTCAGGACTAAAAAAAATTTTTAAAGAGATATAAATTTTTATTTCATCCTTTTATTTATATGAAAAGAATTTTTATTTTTAAATTCGATTACGAAAACTGTTTGAAATATAGAAAGAAATGTGCGAGATATCAAATTATTAAAAGCAATCTTTAGTTTTTGAGCATAAGAGTAGGTAAAAGTAAGAAATTCGCGCGAATTTCTTACTTTTACCTACTCTTATGCTCAAAAACTAAAGATTGCTTTTAATAATTTGATATCTCGCACATTTCTTTCTATATTTCAAACAGTTTTCGTAATCAATTGGGTGGGTGGCCCGCTTCGCGGGATCTCTTGATTTTCTCCTCCTTTTTCGGGGGCACACCGCGCTCACGCAGCTTCGCTGCTCCACTAAGGGTATGTAAATTTGTCAGGCAGGCGCCTGTGTCTGTAACATTTTTAATTAATTTGACCTGGGTGGCCCGCTTCGCGGGATCTTTTGATTTTCTCCTCCTTTTTCGGGGGCACACCGCGCTAACGCAGCTTCGCTGCTCCACTAAGGGTATGTATATTTGTCAGGCAGGCGCCTGTGTCAAACAGTTTTCGTAATCATTAGTACCTGGAAGTCCCTTAGAATATAAATCAATCAAAGGAAGAAAAATAATTTTTTTTTGTTTCAATATTTTTTTGGATTTTGGTCTCTCGCTTATATTTTCGTCAATAACTTTTGAAATGTTTGAGCTTTTGTTCTAATTCATACATATTATTAAACATATGAATGTACCTTTCCAATGATGTATAATGTTTTACTATTTTTAGCATATTATGCTTTATATGTTGGTTTTAAAACGATTAAAAATGATCGAAATTCTCATTTTTTAGTCATTTTGTTTTTTGGCTGTAACTTCGTTAATAGACGTCCTAGAGGGTCGTTTTTTACTCCGTTTTTTGTCAATAACTTCTGAAATATGGGACCTATTATGATAATTTTTGCATTTTCTGATATATTTTTTTTTCTATTTTTAAAATAATTAAAATTTTCTTGATTTTCCTATTTTTTCAAGGCAAAAATCAAAAAATTCATTAAAAAACGGGTAGCCAGATTATGAGAATCACCAAGAATCAACCTAAATGCTAACAAAATACAATAGAAATGTTCCGTCCAACTAGAAAAAATTCTTCGTCGAATTGAGAGTATATAAGGAGGAGTGCTGAGCGATTTTTTCTTAGTATAACTTATACGTTGTACTAACACGGTTCTTCTCAGGACTCAAATTATTTCTTTAAGAGATACAAAATTCAAATTTCATTGAAAATTCAAGAAAAATGTGAGAATTTGTAAAAAAAAATTAAAATTTAATAAAACAGCAGAAAAAAAATTTTTCCATAATTTGACAAAAAATACCAAATAAAAATTTTTAGTACGAACACTACTTTTTCAAAAAGTAGTGCCAATCCCGAAAAAAAACCATTCGGTCAAACGTTACTAATTCAATTATCTTTTCTGCACTAAGTGTTTGAAATTTCATCGAAAAATTCGGTCAAACGTTATTCGGTGAAACGATTTTCGATAAACCGTAACGTTAAGATTTGTCACCGATTATGACAGATCATTACAATTGTTATTTGTCTGACATTGATGTCAAGTATAACAAATTACTTAGATACGACCAATGCAAATAAAAAGTGACAGAGCAAAAGTTATGTCAAACTGTCATCAAAGGACAACGTCGGGTCAAGTTATATCACACATGAGCTGAAGAAGTTGTAGAATGAATATATATTTGAGAATACAAAACCTGCAAAATATAAAAAGATTGCAAAAATTATTGTTTGTATTATCTATCTACCTGTGCTGAGGAATCCTAAAAACAATTGAAACCTACGCTCGTCCATAATTTTGACACATACTGTTGGTCTACTCTTCGATTGTTTTGAGATAATAGTATAATTTTTTTTGCCAGAATATCATGTACACTTGGTATTGCAGCACGCTTCATCCAGTTAGTAAAGAGTGTTATCCTTATTAAGGAACAATTTCCAGGGCCTAAACGCCTAAATCATACATTATTCCGTCTGTCCGAATATGATTTGTATCAATATTCATTCGTCCGGTTATAATTCTTAAAACACAGTTGAAGTATTGTAAGTCTTAAGGGTCTAAGTGCCAATTTTATTGTTACGAGATAAACGAGAAAAACATAATAAAAGCTCGTGGGCTCTTATAACCCACTCGTTTGTCTTTTCGTTAAGGTAACAGTCTTCATTTCCACAACGAGGTACTTTATCCATTATTTATTCTTTAATTTTCGGACGGGTAAAGAAAATACATTTTTTTTTTTTAAGTTTTTGTGATGTTCAGACGACAACGCTGGTCGATGATGTAATGTGAAAGTTATTCGAAAATAGGTTCAGGTATAAGCTAAAAGCTAGTTTGTTATTAGCTTTTTGAAATAAAGCAATTGTCGATAATGCAGTGTTAGCATGTAAAGATAACCATATGTTTTAAAGTTTAGAGTAGTCTCTGATAAGCCAGCGGCAGAACATGTACTAAAATATACTCACCGGTAGGTAGATGAGACAGACATCGAGTTTTGCAAAATCCAAGATGAAAAGATCAGCTATTTGACGATTGTTCGCTTATCCGACGATTTTCTACAGATTTTTTCCGAGGTGCAGAGAACCAAGTAGATAAAGAAAGAAAATAGGATTTTTCTGTAGTATCATCATTTGGTTTTGCTTCGTTTATACAGAACATATACTCATAAAAATTGCACTCACCAGGGGAGATGAGACAAAAGCAAAATATGGTTTGCAGTTAATATTGAGGAAGTGAGACCGAAGATTAATGAAGAGAGAAAAAGAAACAGAACTTGCAGTAGATTGAGTGTTAAATGATAATTCGTTTTTGAGGATTATTGAATAAATTAAATAAAGAAAAACACTCGTATTTATAAAATAATGAAACAAAATTATTTATTTTATGATAAAAGCAAAATTCAAGGTTGAAGGCAAAACCTTTCACTTGAAATCTAATTAAAATTCGCGGAGCCAAAAATTAAGCGGGGAGATAGAATGAACCAGGGCTGTCTACTGTAGAAAAAAAGTAATTCAACTCCTCTTCACAGTTGGCAAATTGCATCACCAATTCGTATCTCAGATAAACGGGGTGTTCTAGGAACACAATGAAAATATCACTATGGTTATGATTCTAAAGTAATCTCACGTTGAGTGAAAAGTGATGTCAGCTAAGGACGAATGTAATATAAGTAAAGATAGGTAGTTCCATAAGGAAATCAAAAGAAAAAAAAAATAAGTGTTAAAAACCAGTGATCGAAATAAAAAAAAAGGAATTAAGTGGAGTATACAAGAAAGTATTTGCTATATGTTACTGAAGTAAGGAAGTGATTCGAGGTATGTATATGACGTTCGATATAAGTATTTATATTTTATAATGAAAGTTATTTCAAATATATTTTCTTTATAGAATAATTTCAACATAATGTAGCATAAATTCAGTAGTATTTTGGAGTAATTTTGTTCTTCGTAGATGCAAATCGTGACTACGAATAAGGATATATGTTTGCTTCGAGTGATACATCCCGCAGGCGTTCGAGACTCGTATGTAATTGATTTTAAAAATCAATAAAAATCCAATATAATGATAGGTACGTGATGAGTACTATGAATGTAAAAATTTAAATTTTGGCGGGACACTTATAGATTTTAGTGACCTGCCCTTGAAGTGCTTCTAGTTCACGGACCATTTCTTGTTGCCATCGGAAGACGAAGAGAAAAGCGTTTGTTTTCTCTGTTCACGTGCCTCATAACACGTGCTGTACACCTATAGGTTTCAGATGACTTGTCTACAGATTCCATCTTACTGTGTTTACGAAATTTTGTGAATCGCCGTGGAACTCCGGTAAAAATTCGAAGTGACAATGGCAATAACTTTGTTGGAGCGCAAAGAGAGTAACGCATAGAGAATCACTTTTTTGATCTGGAACGTATTGAGCAAAATATGTCAGCAGCAAACATCGAGTGGAGGTTCAACTGCTCAACAAACCCAAGTGCTGGAGGTTGTTGGGAGCGTCTTATGCAATACGTCAAATGCTTACTGTATAAAGTTTTGAAAGAGGAAGCGCCAAAGCTAGAGAAATTTTGAAGCGTTCTGATAGAGGCTGAAAATATCGTCAACAGCCTTCAGACTTACCGCTTTCTTCGGATGAAGATGAACCATTGACACCAAATAACTTCCTTCTTGGGTGCCTCAACTCAGCACAAACGATAGGGACAGAAGATCGAGTTTGTTAACCAAAGCAGTGGAGAACACTTACCTCCCCTGCTAGTACGATAAAAATGGAATCAAGAAGTTGCTCCATTTCAAGAGGGTCAGCTAGTCATCGTTTGTGATAATACTCAGTCATGACCTTAATGGGAGCAAGGAGTCATTAAGTCAAGTTCGTAGTGCAGAAGTTCGCACTAACAGAGGAACACTTCGTCGACCTGCCATTAAACTAGCCGCTTTGAAGTTTATTGAATTCCCTTAGGAATTCATGAGGGGTGGAATAATGATGACAACCTCTTCGATAACCTTTGAAATAATTGAACGAACAGAACTAAAAATTAAGTGACAGCCGGCTGCAAAGAAAAAGGCAGAAAGAAACAAGACGAGACAGAGGCAACATCAATTTTAAAACAAATACAATTGGTACCTTATAAAAAATTTAAAGCGAAAAATATTGTTAAATAAAGTTCATAATAAAGGAAGTTTCGGTTTGAATTTACTTTGCTCACAAAAACTAAGGAACTCCATGGACTGGAACTCTCTTCGAGCACTCCCAACGAAAGCATGCGGCCCAACTCCGCGTACATTAAGGCTTGTATCGCTGGAGATACGGGATAGTGCCTTTGCCTAATAGCTACGGCATCACCCGTATCTATATAATGCTGCACTAGGTTCGTTTCCCGAGTCCATGGACTGCGAAAGATGGAAAACTCCAAACAACAGCTTGTAGTCGTCTGGACTCGATATCTTTATTTTACTCCGGTTGGTGGGTCTGTCCGCTGGCCCACCGGTCATTATTCCTGAAAACCCCTAATTACATGAGGTGCAATCTGGAACTTTTGCCAAAAGTCAACACCTAGTGACGGTACTATGTACAAATTTATTCTCTTCTCGACGTTATTATATCGGATCACGGTCGTGATCACCCCTATAATATATGACTAAAGTTGGCCCCGCCATTTGTTTATTTTTATATAAAATTTATTGTACTGCTTTGTGCTAGACTTGTGCTACTATGTGTTGTAAATATAAAAGTTGTATCTTTAAAGCTCTAGCTTTTATAGCCAAAAAACGATTTTATGACTAAAGTTAGCCCCGCCATTTTTTTTCTTTTTTTTAAGATTTCTTGTGCTGTGTTGTGCTCCGTTTGTGCTGCCATGTGCCGTAAAGATTTTTTTTTTATTTTCAAAGCTCTCCGTTTTATAACCAAAAAACTTCTGTATGAAAAACAAGAAAAAAACCACAGCCATTTTTTTTTTTTTTTTTTACTTGTGCTGAGTTGTGCTCCTATCTTTTTTTGCATTATATTCTATTTTTCTGTTTTGCAAATGGAACAATAATAATTGTTGCTAAACTGTTAAGGTAGGTACACAGGCTAAGCTACAAGCTTGTTGCTTGTTGAAATTGCATGATCTGCAGAAATAAAAAAACCTTCTTTTGGAATTTGCTCTATCTTTAATCTTTGCTGTATTTGTGAAATTCTGTTGTTTTGTTTTGCATGTGTAATGGTCATGAGTGGAAATAGTTCAAAAGTAGCTCTCTATTTCTTGTTCACTACTATGACGGCGGTGTTTTGCAACGAAACTGTGTAACGATAAAGAATGAATAATTTTACATAGAAAATGAAATTTGACACACTGCTCCCCATCTTCTCCAACGCCTAAACAGGTCCCGTGAGACAACTGAAAGAAATCTTGCCCCACGTCATCTGTAACGTTAATATTAGTGAGAAGGTGCAAACGGAAAACAGTATGGAATTCAAATCGCCAATAGTCACCCAGCCTCTTCACCTAAACACCCTATGGATATCTAAGATCCCAAACCCGATGCCTATTAACAACCCAAACCCAAGAGGAAGCAGAAAGAGATAGGCACCTAATATACCTTGGCTCTTATACCAAGGAACAGCAACCCTACCATCCATCGCCTGTATACTGATGTATCCAATGCCCCTATACTCCTGACATACTTACATCTCAAAGTGGTAGCCTCCTGCTCTCTCTACTCCTCTCCCATTTCCTAAAATTCCCATCCATCCCTACCAAAGAAACGAGATCTATCCATCCTACCATAGGTACTGACTACAAAACACCGTAGAACAGCCTAGAGGATATCTGATGACATATTCCCGTCTATCCGCTACGAGTACTAGATGTTCTGCTCGTAGCTGTTTCGCTCTGTAGCCTACACCTGTAAACCAGAAACCTTACTTGTATCCCCATTGACGAACCTAAACTTGAAATGCTATGTTTAATTATTATGGCATCAACTCCCCAGAGCTTTTGCTCCAGTCAGCATCCATATGTCTAGGTATCGTCATTTGACTTGACGTGATTTGGGATGGAAGCAACCTTATGTCGGCAACGCCCCCTTCCTCGCCGGCTACTATGATTCAGACATGCCATAGTTGGTCGTGGCAGCAACGGCTTATCATTATCATCAACATGTCCTGCTGCCGCGATGAAGTGCTGAACACGGATGTTGAGGTGTCTAACCTTGTAGGGAGGGAGGGATCGAAGATGTTAATTGACCCTCCTGGCCTCTCAACCCACCCAATTCGATGTTGAAAATCAACTCTTTCACCACCGACCGTGGTTGTCCGCGGACCTATGAGTCCCTACGACTCATTAAAGTTAATGGGCAACCCCTTGATATGAAAGGCAAGCAGCTAAATTGCTTGCTTACTTCATCATCTCAACCATGACTTAGCATCTATCAGAAACACTAATCATCTATACTTCAATCTTAAAAAAAAAGGAAATCTGCACACACCACACATCACACGTTCTACCAAGGAAACGAGAGGGGTACCACCCTCCCATGAATTAAACTTACTCCATGTTCAAAAATATTTTGGCATCTTATCAAAAAAAAATCTAAAAGAAAAACTTTCTTATCGGAATAACAACAACTAGAAATTCGTAAGAACGTTATAAAACGTAAGTATCTTTTATTAATAATGAATTTAAAGTCCTTAAAATTACTTAAATCTACCTTATCAAGTATAAGAAAAAAGAAAAGTTATTATTAACAGGATAATGAAAACAATAGATTCTATTGATCTATCTTTGACCTTATTGAATTTAATCATCAAAATTTTAATTCACAAGAGAGATTACGAATCGATTTGTTATCGATGCTTTCAAAAAGAAAAGTCTTAGACTTAGAAATTATGTTATGACAATTATTATTTGGGGTTCTTCTTTCTTTTAACCCTGCTATAAATTCTTAAAAATTTACTGTCAATCTTGTTCAAAATTCAAGCTAAAAGTGCCTATACTGAATACAAATATTCTGAGTAAATGGCAATCGCATTCATAAAACATATGTACATAAAATAAAACTAAACTGAGAAGTGAGATATGTTAAAACAAACCGTAAGCATTGATGCTATGTATAAAAGCTATCGGATAGAATACGCGACGATAAGTAGGAACTAATTCGGACGAAGCTAATCGCTACTTGGAAGAAAAGCTTCCTGAGTAGTATCGAGTGACTAAAATCTATTCGATTGAAACGCGTATAATTCAAATAGTTTGGATTATGACCAAATCGTGGTCATATAAATACTATACTCTCACGACAACATATAAAGACGACACAAACAACGTACAAACAAATTAATAACCATATACATATGTGAGATCTCAATTCGATACCAAACATATAATCGATCAAGCAAATATTTAAAGCAATATAGCGTTAATAAAAGCAATAAAAATCAATATAGGTTAATCAATACAGCGCTGCCAATGGGGCAGCGGGGATATTATATTCCGGAAGCGTAACCTCGGAAGAGCACTCCTGAGTTGGGCTGAAACAAAACATTTATTTATGCTAAGCTACTTATGATCAACACTAATTGGTTGCAATATTGCTGTCAGGTATCCAATATCTAAGGATATCAATATTGCTTTGACCTGGAATCTCAGGTTGTTCGTGTTATAGTAAAAAAAAAAAGAAAAACCAATTCAATTTTGGTTAATCTGACACGAAAGTAAGAAGACGATTATCAAGATTAATAAAAGTATGTGGGAACAATAAGTTCGCATACGTTAGACGCGGTAGCTGCAAGCTTAATAAACTGGTAAGCGCAATTGCTGGTGGCTACCAAGCACGACTGTGTAATCGGTAAGGAGTAACGAATGGAATTCAAAAAAAATAAAAAAAAATTTATAAACACGAGAAAACTCAACGCGGCGTTCAACGCTAACGTTGTTGGTCGCTACCGACACGAAACTGGGTAATAACACGGTAAAAAAAAAATACTCTTCGACCGGAGGGAATAAAGTCTTAGTTGACTGAAAAAGTACGGATTTCGTCAATGAAAACATAAGATAAATGCATCACAAAACAAAATACCGGGTTCTAAAATGCACATCTTCAAACGCGAATGAATCTAGAAGCGGATGCAAAATGCGTGGAATGAAACTCAACGTAAGGAGATTTGAGAAAAATTGCAAGTACGAGCTCTATTACAGAAACTACTTTTCTTAGGAACCGATCACGCAACGAATCAAACCGGAATAAATCGCGAGTTCAGATTAGGAAGATCACGGATACCGTTTATGTTTCTTACTATCAAACCTAGGCACTATTATTCTTAAATATAACCAAATATAAATCTTTTATACAGCCTGAACTCTTATGTTCACATTTGAAAAATTAATTTACCACCGTCCGTGGATAATTTGTGAGTAATCATATGCCCTCTGTGGCGTATGAACCAAACTAACTTGCCAAATAAATGTGGCCAAAAGCGTGGGCTCTACGCTTTCTCAATAAAATTCACTTTCACTTAATATTATAAAAAAAGTTTGTTACCTGGATATAAAGGTTTCTATTTATAACAATACATAGCACTGATTCAGGATCTGATGAATGATAAGATGTTCTTGATGCGCAGCAACTGGTGAAGGACCGGCATCTGTGCGACAGCACTCGCCGGACGTCCGAAAATAAATTATCCCGCGATGAAAGTACTTATAGATGAGGAATCTCTCGACGAAAATCTTGGTGCTCCCGCGATGCGTAACACAAATGGAATCAATAATGTCCAATGGATACTGAGTCATATCTGGACACTTCGTTGCGCCGAGAGGACGGTAGACAAAAGAAAACCAGGGACACGTTGGTGTCCACTTCTGTCAATGGGTCGTTATCAATTTCGACTGGGGAGTAGATATATTTCCCAAGCCTTGTATGATGAGGATGTTGGTGGCTTTCTTTATTCAAAAAGGAAGTCGCCTCGTGGTGCGCTTAAAATATTGGCGCACGTGCCATTCGAAGAAGGCTTGATGCGTAGAACAAAATGTAGAATCACCACACAAAAAAAAATCGGCGAAACAAATAAACGTGGTGCGGCCGGCGACGGTGGAGGAATTGCGCTCCTGGGCGAGCCGACTTTTGGATCAACGCCCAGTTGTGCTTCCTCGTGTGATACCAGGCCGCACGTTTTGCTGATGCGTATGTATGTATAGTTCTCCTTGATGAGGTGAGGGGTACGTAGGTAGGTACCCTCTTCTATATCTGCTCTCTTTATCGAGGCGCCACTTCCAATCGGAAGAAAAAAGAAAAGTTAAGTCTGGAGCGTATGCTGACGCAAATACTTTTATTTTGTTTCATTGAAACATAGCAAGCATATGAAGCGTGGGATGCGACAATCCTAGTGCGCCGTGTGGTCGCTAATATGGTCGTTGTATCCTCGTTGATGGATGTCCACTGTAGGGGTTGAACAAAAATTCCTGCGTTCCGACAAAGATCCTTCTTATTATTGGTAGATGATGTCCCCAGAGTCTCGATGACGAATCCACCTAAACCACATGGAATGGATCGACGATAAGTAAAAAGCCACATGGTTCTAAGTGCCGATCGTATTTCAGGACAAAGAAATTTGGAATTCCTTTGCTTGAATATACGATTGAAAAGAATTTACTTACCTGAAGTTTGGTTACAATCCCTGTGTGGTTATTTGATGAGGAAATAATACATTGCTCCTGCAAGTGTAGTACTTCCTCCCCAGCAAAAAAAAAATGGTCGCAGCAAAAAAAAGTAATTTGTAGTTTTTTTGTTCTGCTGCTGACTTGTACTTGGTTTGATGGTCTTCCGATAAATCAAATTTGTGGCTGGCTTCCTAGATGATAATTCCACGTTCCATTTGGCCAACGCCCTGTTTTTCCAATGAGAGCTCTTCCGTTCCAATTGTAACTCTGTGTGTCTGTGACGTCAGTGGTGGTATGTAGCTGTAGGTTTATGGGGTCTGTTTACACTATTCTGCTATTGTGTGCCTTGCATATTGGTGCAAACTAAGTCTGACGAAATGTACAATTATGCACAGTACTTCTGCGTTTTGAGTGTGTTCACATTGAACAATATGACAGATCGTAATATTGGATCGGAATGTTCGCATTTTCAGGTATACATTTTGTATAGAAGCGACTATGCTTATTTCGACTGGGTGTCGTATAGCTTGTCATATCTGACAGGAGAGATCTCAATATTTCAGTAATGTGAGTAGTCTTACTTTAGGTTATTTAATTGTCTTGACTACGCAACGCTGGTCTATTTTAGTGAGTGTCATTACTAACAAGTTATATGATTAATGGCATGGCTGTGTCTGTCATTTAAAAACGACTCGTAATCGACAGTGTCATGTGTCAAGCTAACTTTTTCTACTGACACTTGACTAATTGTAAAGAAAATGGTCTTCCGCAGAGATTTCTGCTGGGCAGTAGCAATTGAGACAAGGAAAGAAATCTGAGGCACTGATGAAGTCATTAGTGCTCACTTATTGCTTGCGCTCAACTTGAACAATGACTGTCAATGGTAATTCTATTGAAGGACTTCGAGAGAATTCCTAGATTATCTGACAGATAAATTGCTCACTCCGATTAAAAAAAAACTATTGCATTAGGTTACAACAACAGGATTGTGAGAGTATTCCCACACTTCCGCTAAAAATGAACTAAACAATCTGACGTTCATATGTCAAACAGAAATTCTTCTCGATTATGCGTTTTGGTTGGTGTAAACACATCATTCTGCAGTCTACAGTGTAAACCACATCTTATGTAGTTTGCGTGTAGGCCAAGCAACATATCCGTAGCGACATCTTCAAGTCGCCTATCGCTCAAAAATTATACTTCCATGGGAATGATGACTTGGAAGATTCTCTTTTCAAAATGGAAGCCAAGTGGATTCCGAGAGAAGTGGAATTTTTAATGGCGGACCATATTTAGTGCGTTCCACCACATGTGAGTTGACGTTCGGTTTCTCCGAAAGATGGCACCGGTTGCAACTATTATTTGCAATTGGAGGGCATGAAGATTTTCCCTACAAAGCAGTTGGAGGGCAAGAAAGTTTTCCCTACAAAGCTTGGAATTTCGACTAAGTCCACTTAGTCTAATTTCCAAGAAAAAGGAGAACTTCTTGCAAATGAATCGTCGCGTCTAGAATCTTCTTTCTCTTCGTATCGAAATAACACTGCGACTCTTTACCGTCTAGTCGGTCGAAGACAACAAAAAATTGTTATGCATGACGTTAAGTCATAATGTAGATATTCTTTCACATAACTGAAAACACAAAAAAAAAACAAAGAACATAGATCGTTAAGTCAGGGAAATAATTTGAACCAAGTGTCTCATGCACAGCTGAGCGCCGGGCATCAGTTCAAAAATTTGTAAATCAGGGTTATGCATTTCCTAGTACTATAAGGTACTTGCATGTTATGTCCGATATCAATGTATAAGTCAAATTACTTAATTTCAGGATATGGGATATAAAATTGGGTTTTTACATCAAGTGTCATAAAAATTACCGAGTTGTTAAACTAACTTTTTAGGTCTTTAGTGTGGCAAGTGGTCTTATGGCCTCGCCTATCTTCAACTTCGTATAAGTTGTTACCGATTATTTTGTTTACACGAACTTTGACAAACTTGGGGCACAACTTTGCGCTCAGGTGCTTGATTGCGTCACTCAGAATTTGGTTTTTCTTATAAATTTCGTCACCTATCTTGAACATCACTTTCCTACTGCGAAGATTGTAATTCTTCTCGTAGGCTTCGTGAGTTTTGATTAACGCTTGTTTTAGGTATGAATGTATGATGTTCATCCTAGCGACCTTGGGCAGCCAATGTATCTCCGAACAGTTCAGTCCACCCAACTCTCTCAAAAGACGATAGTCGGGCCCATGCTCTATCATACGCTGACCATACAAGGCTTCGTACGGGGACATGGAAAGAGTTGAATGCACTGTCGTGCGCAGCGCACTACTGATCGAAGACAGATGGGCATCCCAATCCGTCTGTCGTGGATTGACATACGACCTGATGGCCGCAAGGATTGAACGGTTCACGCGTTCACTTGCGTTCGACTGGGGTGCATACACTGCCGTACGGTAGTGTTTGACCCCGAAAATATCCAAAAACTTTTGAAACTCCTTACCAACAAATTGCCTGCCGTTGTCCGAGAGAAGACTCTCCGGCACTCCATATACCAAAAATATATCGTCCTTCAGGAACTTGACCACGCTCGCGGCTGTTGCCCTGCGTAGTGGTTTGATAAAGACGAACTTCGTTAGTTGGTCCAACACGATTGCGATGTAGACATTACCAGATATCGACCTGGGATACGGCCCGAGAAAGTCGACATATAAGTGTTGAAATGGTCTATCCACTTCAAAACTGTCTCCCATCTCTGCACGTAATGTCATGTTGGCTGCTTTACTGGTCTTACATGTCTCACACCGGTCTACGTAAACTTTAACCTGCGTGTACATACCGGGCCAGTAAAATCTATCTTTCAACCGATAAATGGTCTTTACCACTCCACCATGCGAAGCACGCGGCGGATTGTGAGCCAATGAGATTAGAGATTCGGTCATATATGATGGGACCCACAACTTCCAAGTTAGATCATCCGCCAAGGGATTACCAACCGCATGTTTTGTGCGTTTGTAAACATAACCTTCCGACACTTTGAGATCAGGTAGTCGTTCCTGTTCCTTCCTGATATGACTGATGATATCAAGATAACCTTCAGACGGATCCTCAAGATCGATGTGGAGTACCTCCGAAGCACCGATCTGGGGAAGACACGAAAGGAAAGCTGACACTGTCAACTCATCGTCTTCATAAGCTCTGGATAGAGCGTCTGGCACGATATTTAATGTCCCCTTTCGATGCTCCACCACAAAATCGAAACCTTGGAGTCGCATACTCCACCTCGCTAATCTTCCGGTTGGATCCTTCATAGTCATCAGCCATTTCAGGCTGGAATGATCTGTAACCACGCAAAAATGGTATCCCTCAACGTACGATCTGAACTTCTGGATACCTTCAAAAGCTGCTAAGCACTCGCGCTCTGTCACCGAATAGTTTCTCTGTGCAGCATTCAGTTTCCGGGAGAAGTAGTATATAGGCTGCACCGCTCCGGATTCGTCCCGCTGACAGAGTACACATCTGATGCCAGTCGAGGATGCGTCGCAGAGAATGATGAATTCTTTGGAGAAGTCTGGATTGACCAATACAGGCGCTGAAGTCAAAGCTTGCTTGATTTGCAGGAATGCTTCAATAGCTTCTGGACCTAATTGAAGACTTTTCCCTTTTTCAGTGTCTCGGTCAAGGGTGCGGCTAGGGTGCTGAAATCCTTAACAAATCGCCGATACTAACCTGCCATACCGAGAAATCGGCGAACTTGGCAAGTTGTGGTTGGTAAAGGGAAGTTAGTAATTGCTGTAATCTTGTCAGGATCAGCTTTCAGACAACCCTGACCGACCTTATAACCGAGGTAGTGAGGCTTGTCAAAACAAAACTTCGACTTCTCGACGTTGATCGTCAGTCCTGCATTCGTCAAACACTTTCCGACTATCTCCAGAGTCTGCAGGTGTTCGTCGAAATCTTTAGACACAACCAAGAGATCATCCAAGTACACGAATACTTGATCTCGCAATCCTGATGGGATTACGCGACTCATCAGGTAGCTCAAACATTGTGCCGCATTACATAGACCGAAGGGCATGACCTTAAATTGGTACAGTGGCCGGCCAGGTACCGTAAAAGCGGTCTTCTCCCTCGAACTTTGCTCCAGCGGTATCTGCCAAAACGCATCCTTCAGATCCACGCTAGAAATATAACGTGTCTCTGTCAGACGTGCCAGCAGCCCCTCAATATGCGCAATAGGACGTGCATCTTTCTTTGTCACTGAGTTCACCTTCCGAAAGTCCAGACGCAATCGGTTCTTACCAGGTTTGCGTACTAGCACCACTGGGGAACTTCATGCGCTGGAACTTTCCTCGATGACTCCTAACGAAAGCATACGGTCCAACTCCGCATACATAAGGGTTTGTATCGCCGGAGATACGGGATAGTACCTCTGCTTTATAGGTACGGCATCGCCTGTATCTATGTAATGTTGCACTAGATTTGTCTTCCCGAGTCCATGGACTGCAAAAGAAGGAAATCTACGAACAACAGCTTCTAGTCGTTTAGACTCTTCATCATTCAACTTAATTTGGTTGGTGGACCTTACATCTGGCTCACCGATCGTTATTCCTGAAAGACCCGCAATTACATTCGGTGCGATTTTGAACTTTTGCCAAAGGTCGACGCCTAAATATAGACGTTGGCTTAAAGATGGCACGATATATAGGTCTATATCTTTAGTCACATTTTTGTATATGATCGATGTAGTGAGCACTCCCACTATGGTTTGCTTTTGTCCATCGGCCGTGGACACGGTAGTCTCTACCTTCCTTACCGCAACATTTTTGTCTTTCAGATAGGGCAATATATTGGTGCCTAAGCAAGTGATGCTAGCCCCTGAATCGAGAAGACCTAGGAAGTTGTCACCAAATAAACCGAACGTCACATAGGGACGTGGGTCATTTGATTCTCGATCTATTGTAGCTGACGTAATGTTACGGTACGTAGTCCGCTTCCGATGGAAGCGCTCACTTACTCGTCGTATCCGTTTGGATAAATTAGGGAAGGTGACTATTCTCCTTTGCACTTCATTGTAATTACGCAACCTTTCATGAAAAGGTTTACGATATAAAGGTTCTGTATTATTTTCATTCAAATTCAATTTTGTCACTGGTTTGGATTCTGTTCTTAAAATAGGGATTGTTCTACAATCGTTTGTAATATTGTTCGGTAATTCATTATTAATCTTATTCGATTTTAATATCTTAATTTTAGGAAGTTCAAGAGGCTCTTTCGGCTCTGACACTGGACTTCCGGGCTTATCTAATCGGAGCGAACCCCCCGATTATTGGGTTGTTCCTCCTCTCGTTTCCCGCTAAACATTTTGGACAGGGCGGACTATAAGCTTCTAGTAAGCCACATCGAAAACAGAAAATTTTATCGATTGGCTTTGCGCAATCGCGAAAATTGTGGCCCAGAACTTGACAATTCCAGCATTTCTGGAGCTTTCGATCCCTCTGGATCGCTTCTATACTAGCATCAGGTAATGCTACGGTTAGGTCCTGACAAGGTTCTCCTGCGATTTCGTTAACGAATCGCCTTGCAGGTGGACGTTGTGCGTTTGGCACAAAATTCGGACGGACGTTCTTGTATTGAGATTGAGCCTTCTCTATGGCTCGACAGTAGTAGGCCAATTGCCTTAGACTGGACGGACTGTAGGTTATGAGTAGCTCACCCATGCGCCTACGGACATTTGTTTTGATTATTTCTATTAGTTCCTTTTCAGGTCTAGGAACTCGCATTCTTGAATTTAAATACTGTATGGCGTCGAAAAAGTCATTGAAAGACTCGCCATTCATCATTTTACGATCGGAAAGTTTTCTGAACAGTTCGGTGTCGCTTTCTAAACTGCGGTACTGTTCTACCAAAGCAGTTTTCAGTTCGTCCCACGTCGTGTGTTTGTTGCTTTTTAGGTACACCCAGTACCATGATTCAACAGAACCTGACACGAAGTGGTAGAAATTGGTGGTAATCTCATACCACGATACACCATAACTATTGCGGATACATCCCAGGCGGAACAGGAAATCGTCAACCGACATATTCCTCCCATCGAACTTCAATCCCCACTTGTGGAATTGGTGGTTGCGGTTCACAGATGTGACGTTCGATGGTGGTGGCCTAGGAGGCGACACAGCGGACTCATCATCGAAATTAAAAGCATTCAGACGAGTCATAGACTCGTCCAAATTGGAGCCTAGAGGCATTTGGGCTGGATTAACATCCGGCAAATATGGCACTCTAGTTGGCTCATAATGCGGCGTGTATCGGTCTGCCAAATCAATTTCATTATTTGGTCTATACGCGGACTGGACATTTCTGGACATAGCTGGACCAGAAGGGACATTGTGATTTATGACACGTGTAGTGTTTGGTCAACTAAATTGACTTGCCGTGCGACTTTCTGAGTCGAAGTAGCATCGGGGACAAGTGATCTTGCAGGTGGAGCGACTGGTTGAGTAGATTTGACAGTTCGTTTTTGAAGTAATTGCGCAACTTGTTCCAGTAGCCGAGCATGACTTTTTTCTAGCTCTTCTGCCATGAATCGTCTATCATTGACTCTATGCAAGTCGATAGTGGTGGAGACCACTTGCTGGATGTAAGCTGAATGGTCAGCTGCATCTTTCCGAAGTTGTTCTTCGGCTCTCGCTACTTCGTCGTCATCTACTACGACACTCCTGTTATCAACGTTATCTCTAGGAAGACTCTCGGCTAAACTGCCTTCGTCTTCAGTGAGCTTCTCCACGTTATCGTCTTGGTTACGACCGGGTTTAGGTTTCGGAGCTGTAGGAGCCATGCCTACGAAGTCTTTGTACTTTGTAAGGTAAGTACTTCTAATAGCTCTCCTAAGACTTCTGTCGGTCATTCAACCGTGAAGGTAATCGGACGGATAACTTTGAGTAAGTAAATCAAAAAAAAAGGTTTTGTAGGCCGTGAGAAATTCCTCGAACGGTTCCTACTCAAGCAGTATAACAAAAAAACAAAGGTAAGTCAGGGTATTGTAATTGGCGAATATCCCGTGAGTAATTCCTCCAAAGGGTGTTCGTCTATTCAAAAAAAGTAAATCCGGTGGATAAGATATTTAAGTAGTCCGTGAGACGGATACTACTACAGGTAAGTAATGATGATTTGATATAAATCAAAAAGGGAAAATTCAAAATATTCCGTGAGCAAGAAACCTCCAACGGATATTTATTCAATCAAATAATTCAAAAAAAAAATTTTAAGAAAATTTTGGTTAATCTAAAGGAGCTTAATAATAAAAGTAAATGTATATATCTAGACTATTCGTCTTTCAAAAACAATAATACAAAAATGTTCTCAGAAATTCTATAATCAAGTAGATACTTAAAGGTAACCTTAAAAGGAAATATAATATATGTTTAACTATATCCGAAAAACTTAATATCAGAGATCGATAATTAAATCGTGATCGATACTTAATTAAATACTATAATATCTATAAATCTAAACTGTATTCTATATTGGTGGGCTCTATCCCAAACTATAAGCTAAAGGCGGGCACTATCCCAAAACTGTAAACTCTAAACTGAAGGCGGGCACTATCCCAAACTTACACATCCAACCTAGAAGTTACGTCCTAACTTGATTGACGGAAACTCAAAAAAAACTCAATACTTAATTGTGCTTATAAAATCTCAAAAATATCTAAACGTGGGCACTATCCCAAACTACACATCAATTGAGAAGTTTACGTCTCAACTCAATTGACGGATACTCAAAATACGAAAATCTAGACTAAACTGAACTGTAATATGTCCTCAAAAAAAATTAATGTAAACTATAAATGTATATAAGGGTGTGTCATAAAGGATTCGGGAGGTGGTAACCCTCCTTTCCTTGGAACATTGTGTGTGTGTAATCGCGGTTGTATTATATATACGACCAACTCAAAAAAAAAGGTTATATAACAACAAAAAAAACTAGCGTGTGCGGTCTTGACACTTTATGGTATTCTAGATGTAGAAGAAAAGACAATTCCTACAATCAAAAGGGTTGATCAGATATGCAACGGAGACTTTACGCTACTGCAGACGTACATCGGGTATAAAGACACCAATTACCGGTTAGCGCTTCAAGTCCCGTTGAATATCATCACTTCCTGATGAAAATCAAAACTGACTGAAACTTTCTAAAACAACTATATGGCTAAAACAAAAGTTTAAAGAGGTAAATTGACTTGTAGTTGATTCAAATGGGTCGTGCTCGAGTGAATGACCAGCTTCTGCAGCTGACGTGCGTCGGGCCATAAGCACCAACTACCGGTCAGAAGACCTGCTCAAACGGCTCTCGCACTTCCGGTTCTCAGACTTCACCATCAGGACTTTGTCATCACCTCAGCTACGGACGATCAAGCAAATACTCCTGCTCAACCCGGACAGAGATCGAAGACTAACCTAAGTGACAAGAGGTAGAGGAGAAGTGAATAGATCTAATGCAACAGACTGACTCAAGAACATTTTCACTAAATCACTGGACAAAATAGTGCCTACTCCACTATTCTCGATGTTATTCCTCCATCTAAGAAACCTGAACAACTTACTAACTATACATCAATAAAAAGAAAAATCAAAAAAAAAATTTTTTAGAAATCTGAAAAATTCCTAACTTCAAACTAGGTTACTCTGAATCGACCTGAATTTAAACAATTCTAATCTAATCTTCTCAAGCTAATTCGGGCCCCACGTTGGGCGCCATCTGTAACGATAAAGAATGAAAAATTTTACATAGAAAATGAAATTTGACACACTGCTCCCCATCTTCTCCAACGCCTAAACAGGTCCCGTGAGACAACTGAAAGAAATCTTGCCCCACGTCATCTGTAACGTTAATATTAGTGAGAAGGTGCAAACGGAAAACAGTATGGAATTCGAATCGCCAATAGTCACCCAGCCTCTTCACCTAAACACCCTATGGATATCTAAGATCCCAAGCCCGATGCCTATTAACAACCCAAACCCAAGAGGAAGCAGAAAGAGATAGGCACCTAATATACCTTGGCTCTTATACCAAGGAACAGCAACCCTACCATCCATCGCCTGTATACTGATGTATCCAATGCCCCTATACTCCTGACATACTTACATCTCAAAGTGGTAGCCTCCTGCTCTCTCTACTCCTCTCCCATTTCCTAAAATTCCCATCCATCCCTACCACAGAAACGAGATCTATCCATCCTACCATAGGTACTGACTACAAAACACCGTAGAACAGCCTAGAGGATATCTGATGACATATTCCCGTCTATCCGCTACGAGTACTAGATGTTCTGCTCGTAGCTGTTTCGCTCTGTAGCCTACACCTGTAAACCAGAAACCTTACTTGTATCCCCATTGACGAACCTAAACTTGAAATGCTATATTTAATTATTATGGCATCAACTCCCCAGAGCTTTTGCTCCAGTCAGCATCCATATGTCTAGGTATCGTCATTTGACTTGACGTGATTTGGGATGCAAGCAACCTTATGTCGGCAACGCCCCCTTCCTCGCCGGCTACCCGTTAAGCGTAGACAGTAAGGACGGCATGCGACAACGTAAGGTTGTGGTCGAGATCGACCGTCGCGGTGGCCGGCAGCACCCATGCCACAGTTAGCTCAGCCAGGCCTGGGGCACTTGCTCCGGGATCTACACAACCGGTGTTACCTCTTATTATCCTGCCGACCGTTGAACCCTGGTGGTCGAGTTCGAATAAAAATATTAAAATGCTTGATGGCCCTCATAGCTTTCAAAGATAAGACCATAACGAATTGACTGATGAGCAAGTCGAATCAACACTGCACCTCTTAAAGCATTGGGAGAAAACCTAATCTGTAAGAGAGAAACCCTGTCTAATCTGTTGTCCTAGCATATATGATCACTGCACGTAAGTATTATGTTTCAGGCATGCCATAGTTGGTCGTGGCAGCAACGGCTTATCATTATCACCAATATGTCCAGCTGCCGCGATGAAGTGCTGAACACGGATATTGAGGTGTCTAACCTTGTAGGGAGGGAGGGATCGAAGATGTTAATTGACCCTCCTGGCCTCTCAACCCACCCAATTCGATGTTGAAAATCAACTCTTTCACCACCGACCGTGGTTGTCCGCGGACCTATGAGTCCCTACGACTCATTAAAGTTAATGGGCAACCCCTTGATATGAAAGGCAAGCAGTTAAATTGCTTGCTTACTTCATCATCTCAACCATGACTTAGCATATATCAGAAACACTAATCATTTAAACTTCAATCTTAAAAAAAAAAGGAAATCTGCACACACCACACATCACACGTTCTACCAAGGAAACGAGAGGGGTACCACCCTCCCATGAATTGAACTTACTCCATTTTCAAAAACATGGTGGCTTCTTATCAGAAAAATCTAAAAGAAAAACTTTCTTATCGGAATAACAACAACTAGAAATTCGTAAGAACGTTATAAAACGTAAGTATCTTTTATTAATAATGAATTTAAAGTCCTTAAAATTACTTAAATCTACCTTATCAAGTATAAGAAAACAATAGATTCTATTGATCTATCTTTGATCTTATTGGATTTAATTATCAAAATTTTAATTCACAAGAGAGATTACAAATCGATTTGTTATCGATGCTTTCAAAAAGAAAAGTCTTAGACTTAGAAATTATGTTATGACAATTATTATTTGTGGTTCTTCTTTCTTTTAACCCTGCTATAAATTCTTAAAAATTTACTGTCAATCTTGTTCAAAATTCAAGCTAAAAGTGACTATACTGAATACAAATATTCTGAGTAAATGGCAATCGCATTCATAAAACATATGTACATAAAATAAAACTAAACTGAGAAGTGAGATATGTAAAAACAAACCGTAAGCATTGATGCTATGTATAAAAGCTATCGGATAGAATACGCGACGATAAGTAGGAACTAATTCGGACGAAGCTAATCGCTACTTGGAAGAAAAGCTTCCTTGCTTCCTGAGTAGTATCGAGTGACTAAAATCTATTCGATTGAAACGCGTATAATTCAAATAGTTTGGATTATGACCAAATCGTGGTCATATAAGTACAATACTCTCACGACAACATATAAAGACGACACAAACAACGTACAAACAAATTAATAACCATAAATGTGAGATCTCAATTCGATACCCCACATATAATCGACCAAGCAAATATTTAAAGCAATATAGCGTTAATAAAAGCAATAAAAATCAATAAAGTTTAATCAATACAGCGCTGCCAATGGGGCAGCGGGGATATTATATTCCGGAAGCGTAACCTCGGAAGTGCACTCCTGAGTTGGGCTGAAACAAAACATTTATTTATGCTAAGCTACTTATGATCAACACTAATTGGTTGCAATATTGCTGTCAGGTATCCAATATCTAAGGATATCAATATTGCTTTGACCTGGAATCTCAGGTTGTTCGTGTTATAGTACAAAAAAAAAAGGAAAAACCAATTCAATTTTGGTTAATCTGACACGAAAGTAAGAAGACGATTATCAAGATTAATAAAAGTATGTGGGAACAATAAGTTCGCATACGTTAGACGCGGTAGCTGCAAGCTTAATAAACTGGTAAGCGCAATTGCTGGTGGCTACCAAGCACGACTGTGTAATCGGTAAGGAGTAACGAATGGAATTCAAAAAAAATAAAAAAAAATTTATAAACACGAGAAAACTCAACGCGGCGTTCAACGCTAACGTTGTTGGTCGCTACCGACACGAAACTGGGTAATAACACGGTAAAAAAAAAATACTCTTCGACCGGAGGGAATAAAGTCTTAGTTGACTGAAAAAGTACGGATTTCGTCAATGAAAAGATAAGATAAATGCATCACAAAACAAAATGCCGGGTTCTAAAATGCACATCTTCAAACGCGAACGAATCTTGAAGCAGATGCAAAATGCGTGGAATAAAACTCAACGTAAAGAGATTTGAGAAAAATTGCAACTACTACTTTTCTTAGGAACCGATCACGCAACGAATCAAACCGGAATAAATCGCGAGTTCAGATTAGGCAGATCACGGATACCGTTTATGTTTCTCACTATCAAACCTAGGCACTATTATTCTTAAATATAACCAAATATAAATCTTTTATACAGCCTGAACTCTTATGTTCACATTTGAAAAATGAATTTACCACCGTCCGTGGATAATTTGTGAGTAATCATATGCCCTCAGTGGCGTATGAACCAAACTAACTTGCCAAATAAATGTGGCCAAAAGCGTGGGCTCTACGCTTTCTCAATAAAATTCACTTTCACTTAATATATACAAAAAGTTTGTTAGGTTTCTATTTATAACAATTCATAGCACTGATTCAGGATCTGATGAATGATAAGATGTTCTTGATGCGCAGCAACTGGTGAAGGACCGGCATCTGTGCGACAGCACTCGCCAGACGTCCGAAAATAAATTATCCCGCGATGAAAGTACTTATAGATGAGGAATCCCTCGACGAAAATCTTGGTGCTCCCGCGATGCGTAACCCAAATGGAATCAATAATGTCCAATGGATACTGAGTCGCATCTGGACACTTCGTTGCGCCGAGAGGGCGGTAGACAAAAAAACCAGGGACACGTTGGTGTCGACTTCTGTCAATGGGTCATTATCAATTTCGACTGGGGAGTAGATATATTTCCCAAGCCTTGTATGATGAGGATGTTGGTGGCTTTCTTTATTCAAAAAGGAACTCGCCTCGTGGTGCGCTTAAAATATTGGCGCACGTGCCATTCGAAGAAGGCTTGATGCGTAGAACAAAATGTAGAATCACCACACAAAAAAAAATCGGCGAAACAAATAAACGTGGTGCGGCCGGCGACGGTGGAGGAATTGCGCTCCTGGGCGAGCCGACTTTTGGATCAACGCCTGGTTGTGCTTCCTCGTGTGATACCAGGCCGCACGTTTTGCTGATGCGTATGTATGTATAGTTCTCCTTGATGAGGTGAGGGGTACGTAGGTAGGTACCCTCTTCCATATCTGCTCTCTTCATCGAGGCGCCACTTCCAATCGGAAGAAAAAAGAAAAGTTAAGTCTGGAGCGTATGCTGACGCAAATACTTTTATTTTGTTTCATTGAAACATAGCAAGCATATGAAGCGTGGGATGCGACAATCCTAGTGCGCCATGTGGTCGCTAATATGGTCGTTGTATCCTCGTTGATGGATGTCCACTGTAGGGGTTGAAAAAAAATTCCTGCGTTCCGACAAAGATCCTTCTTATTATTGGTAGATGATGTCCCCAGAGTCTCGATGACGAATCCACCTAAACCACATGGAATGGATCGACGATAAGTAAAAAGCCACATGGTTCTAAGTGCCGATCGTATTTCAGGACAAAGAAATTTGGAATTCCTTTGCTTGAATATACGATTGAAAAGAATTTACTTACCTGAAGTTTGGTTACAATCCCTGTGTGGTTATTTGATGAGGAAATAATACATTGCTCCTGCAAGTGTAGTACTTCCTCCCCAGCAAAAAAAAATGGTCGCAGCAAAAAAAAGTAATTTGTAGTTTTTTTGTTCTGCTGCTGACTTGTACTTGGTTTGATGGTCTTCCGATAAATCAAATTTGTGGCTGGCTTCCTAGATGATAATTCCACGTTCCATTCGGCCAACGCCCTGTTTTTCCAATGAGAGCTCTTCCGTTCCAATTGTAACTCTGTGTGTCTGTGACGTCAGTGGTGGTATGTAGCTGTAGGTTTATGGGGTCTGTTTACACTATTCTGCTATTGTGTGCCTTGCATATTGGTGCAAACTAAGTCTGACGAAATGTACAATTATGCACAGTACTTCTGCGTTTTGAGTGTGTTCACATTGAACAATATGACAGATCGTAATATTGGATCGGAATGTTCGCATTTTCAGGTATACATTTTGTATAGAAGCGACTATGCTTATTTCGACTGGGTGTCGTATAGCTTGTCATATCTGACAGGAGAGATCTCAATATTTCAGTAATGTGAGTAGTCTTACTTTAGGTTATTTAATTGTCTTGACTACGCAACGCTGGTCTATTTTAGTGAGTGTCATTACTAACAAGTTATATGATTAATGGCATGGCTGTGTCTGTCATTTAAAAACGACTCGTAATCGACAGTGTCATGTGTCAAGCTAACTTTTTCTACTGACACTTGACTAATTGTAAAGAAAATGGTCTTCCGCAGAGATTTCTGCTGGGCAGTAGCAATTGAGACAAGGAAAGAAATCTGAGGCACTGATGAAGTCATTAGTGCTCACTTATTGCTTGCGCTCAACTTGAACAATGACTGTCAATGGTAATTCTATTGAAGGACTTCGAGAGAATTCCTAGATTATCTGACAGATAAATTGCTCACTCCGATTAAAAAAAAACTATTGCATTAGGTTACAACAACAGGATTGTGAGAGTATTCCCACACTTCCGCTAAAAATGAACTAAACAATCTGACGTTCATATGTCAAACAGAAATTATTCTCGATTATGCGTTTTGGTTGGTGTAAACACATCATTCTGCAGTCTACAGTGTAAACCACATCTTATGTAGTTTGCGTGTAGGCCAAGCAACATATCCGTAGCGACATCTTCAAGTCGCCTATCGCTCAAAAATTATACTTCCATGGGAATGATGACTTGGAAGATTCTCTTTTCAAAATGGAGGCCAAGTGTATTCCGAGAGAAGTGGAATGCGTTCGTCGGGGTGGATTCTAGCTGTGGATTCATTTTTAATGGCGGACCATATTTAGTGCGTTCAACCACGTGTGAGTTGACGTTCGGTTTCTCCGAAAGATGGCACCGGTTGCAACTATTATTTGCAATTGGAGGGCATGAAGATTTTCCCTACAAAGCAGTTGGAGGGCAAGAAAGTTTTCCCTACAACTGGTACCGCGGACCAAGAAGGGTTGCTATGATGGTTAAAGATGAATAGATGATTGTGACGGAGAATCGATCCTTTAATGGTCACCCGCTATTTTGTTGTTGCATTTGTTGATTTTTTTGCGCTCTGATGATGGTTTTGCATCGGAATTATGGCTGGTCCGCAAAAAGGGACAGAAGGGATTACGAATATCCTGGCGCCGCACCGCTTTCGGATACCGCTTTATTTTTTTGCTATTACGATGCATAGATGTTGTCCTTGTTGTTGTTGTTTACGTGTTTGTCATGATCTTGTTGATCTTATAAAGATTCTTCTGTGTCATTCGCTTCATTCGCTTGCGAAACTTTGACGAGAAAGGTCATAGTAATTGAAATAAGAAAATAAAAGTACGTTATGAGAAATTGTGTAATCTGTGTTAATCAAGATAAAAGATATTCTTCTAGTAAGTAGTGGAATAATATTAACATTAAGTATAATAATTTTAGAGGAAGGTGTTTAGTTATGAAATAAGTAGTATTTTTTTTGTGAGAAGATAGTGGTGTTTTTTTTTTTTTTTTTTTTTTTTTTTTTTTTTTTTAATGTGCATCACAAATATATGTCTTAAGCTCTTACTCAAAGAAAAGAGATCGACATTGCTTATTTTCTTTGTTCTTGTTTTTTTCTATTACTGTTATATTAGTCGAAAATACTTCTGAAAGCCCAGAAACATGATGCGATCAGGAAATTATTACAGGAGACTATAATTTAGATTCCAAGGGTATACATATAGAGGGTGTTTTCTAATTCATAGCAGGAAAAATAAAAAAAAATGTTATGTAAACACCTTTCGCCTCCTTCATGCTTAAAGAAAAAGAGAATTATAGCACTCTGCATTAATCGGCATTTCTTCGCATTTATTGGAACCTTATCATATAAAATAGTTGTGTATGCTAATCGTTTAGTTAAAAAATTATTTGCGCAAAAATATCTCACCAGGCCCACCACCATCCAAACACCCCCCAACTACTCCTCAACTCCCCGCCCCACTCAAAAATAACCCCCCACTTTTTTGACAATTTTTTCCTCAACCCCTATCACACACAACAACAAATCTTAAAAAAAAAAATGGCGGGGCTAACTTTAGTGTAAAAATCGTTTTTTGGCTATTAAAGCTGGAGCTTTGGTGATAAAAAGTTTATATTTACGGCACATAGCAGCACAAGCTTAGCACAACGCAGCACAACAAATCTTAAAAAAAAAATAAAAAATGGCGGGGCTAACTTTAGTCATAAAATCGGTTTTTGGCTATAAAAACTAGAGCTTTTAAGATAAATTTTCTATTTTAACGGCACATGACAGCACAAGAGGAGCACAACTCAGCACAAGTAAAAAAAAAAATGGCTTTGGTTTTTTTTCTTGTTTTTCATACAAAAGTTTTTTGGTTATAAAACGGAGAGCTTTGAAAATAAAAAAATAATCTTTACGGCATATGGCGGCACAAACGGAGCACAACACAGCACAAGGAATCTTAAAAAAAAGAAAAAAAATGGCGGGGCTAACTTTAGTGTAAAAATCGTTTTTTGGCTATTAAAGCTGGAGCTTTGGTGATAAAAAGTTTATATTTACGGCTCATAGCAGCACAAGCTTAGCACAACGCAGCACAACAAATCTTAAAAAAAAAAATAAAAAATGGCGGGGCTAACTTTAGTCATAAAATCGGTTTTTGGCTATAAAAACTAGAGCTTTTAAGATAAATTTTCTATTTTAACGTCACATAATAGCACAAGAGGAGCACAGCTCAGCACAATTAAAAAAAAAAAAAAATGGCTGTGGTTTTTTTCTTGTTTTTCATACAAAAGTTTTTTGGTTATAAAACGGAGAGCTTTGAAAATAAAAAAATAATCTTTACGGCACATGGCAGCACAAACGGAGCACAACACAGCACAATAAATCTTTAAAAAAAGAAAAAAATGGCGGGGCTAACTTTAGTGTAAAAATCGTTTTTTGGCTATTAAAGCTGGAGCTTTGGTGATGAAAAGTTTATATTTACGTCACATAGCAGCACAAGCTTAGCACAACGCAGCACAACAATTCTTAAGAAAAAAAATAAAAATGGCGGGGCTAACTTTAGTCATAAAATCGGTTTTTGGCTATAAAAACTAGAGCTTTTAAGATAAATTTTCTATTTTAACGGCACATGAGCACAACTCAGCACAAGTAAAAAAAAAAATGGCTGTGGTTTTTTTGTTGTTTTTCATACAAAAGTTTTTTGGTTATAAAACGGAGAGCTTTGAAAATAAAAAAATAATCTTTACGGCACATGGCAGCACAAACGGAGCACAACACAGCACAAGAAATCTTAAAAAAAAGAAAAAAAAATGGCGGGGCTAACTTTAGTGCAAAAATCGTTTTTTGGCTATTAAAGCTAGAGCTTTGGAGATAAAAAGTTTATATTTACGGCACACAGCAGCACAAGCTTAGCACAACGCAGCACAACAAATCTTAAAAAAAAATAAAAATGGCGGGGCTAACTTTAGTCACAAAATCGTTTTTTGGCTATAAAAGCTAGAGCCTTAAAGATAAAACTTTTATATTTACGGCACATAGTAGCACAAGTCTAGCACAAAGCAGCACAATAAATTTTATATAAAAATAAAAAATGGCGGGACCAACTTTAGTCACATCCTATAATGGATTGCTTGTGCCCATCAGCCGTGGACACGGTAGTCTCTACCTTCTTCATTGTAACACCCCTTTCTTTTAAGTGTAACAAGATATTAGTGCCTAAGCAACTAATACTTGCACCTGGGTTTCTCTTCTCTATTCTAAACTATATCTAAATTCTGTTCATTAAAATTCTTATTCTGTACCTAATTCATGTTTGTCTTTATTTGGTTTTAGAATAATCTTGGGAGTATCAAGAGGTAGCTTTTGCTTCTGAACTTGATCTCCGGGTATGTCTTATTGGAGCAAACCCCCAGTTGATGGGTTGTTCCTCATGTCGTTTCCCGCCGCGCATCTCGGACATGATTTACTATACACGTCTGCCATTCCGCAACAGAAACAAAAAACTTTGTCCAAAGGTATGGAACATTCTCGAAAGCCATGACCTATTACTTAGCAATTCAAGCACTTCCTTCAATGAGGATCTCTCTGTAAGACTTCAACTATAGTAGATGGCAATGCCACTGTCAAATCTTGACAATGCTCTTCATCTAGCTCTTTGACAAATCGTCTTGCAGGTGGACGCTGTGCGTTCGGCACAAAACTGGATGGCGTATTTTCGAATTGAGACTGAGATTTTTTTATTGCTCTAAAATAGTATGCTAGTTCTCTCAAGCTAACTGGACTGCATGTGATAAATAGTTCTCCCATATGTACGTCTCCTAACATTAGTTTTAAAAATCTTTCCGGTGGCGTTCTCTTATCGCTTATCGTTGGCACTCTTGTGCGCTTCGATGAACTTAAGATAATATAAATTATGAGCTCTTGCTTGCTCTGATCGGTTATACAATCCGCGTGTCTGTAACATCGGCTTTTTCGAGACCGGGTCATAAAAATTTCTCGGAATTTTTTCTTTATTTGCCCGTCGGGCTTCAATAATAGTTTTTTTAAAAAAGACTTAAGGATGCATTATTGCATGATTCTATGTTTAGAAACTGGCAGCATGCAAATGAAAAAGCACGAAATCGGCCGCTGGTGGATGGCTGCACATGGATGGCAAGTGCAAACAAAATTTTCGTCATCCACCAAATTGACTTTATAAAACCCATGAAATCTTACCTAAATCCATTTGGATTCGCAAATATTATTGCATATAGCAAATATTATTGCCTTGCTGCAACTTTTTAGCCACTTGGCTTTGTGATAGAGTAAAACACGAAGTAAATTCCGCTGCGTATAAGAAAACTTTTAGAAATTGAACTGGATACAACAGAGGTTGGCTTCAAAATGTAGTCTCCTTTTGCGAATGTCGACCACAGACATTGCACATGGAGTTACGCTGGTATAACGAATCATTTCAATTGCTTGGTCCATAGAGTTATATTTATAGGGAAGCGTTCGTAACACAAACGGATTCAACAGTGTGGTGACTTGACTTCGTAGAATCAATTGAAGGGTTGTAAGTCTTAAAGGTCTAAGTGCCAAAAAATCAAAATTCAATATTTTTATGAAACTGCAATCTAAGTGCCAAGCCTAGTAATATCCAAATATATTCACGTGCCAGTTTCTTTTAAAAATAAATAAATAAAGTTGTGGTAGCGCATAAGAGCGATTCTCCATTGCTTTGGTAAACAAACTCGATCTTCTGTCCCTGGCGTTTGTGTTGAGTTTAGGCACCCAAGAAGGAAGTTATTTGGTGTCAATGGTTCATCTTCATCCGAAGAAAGCGGTAAGTCTATCAGCGGCCGGCTGTTGACGATATTTTCAGCCTCTATCAGAACGCTTCAAAATTTCTCTAGCTTTGGCGCTTCCCCTCTCAAAACTTTATACAGTAAGCGTTTGACGTATTGTATAAGACGCTCCCAACAACCTCCAGCACTTGGGTTTGTTGAGCAGTTGAACCTCCACTCCATGTTTGCTGCGGACATATTTTGCTCAATACGTTCCAGATCAAAAAAGTGATTCACTATTCGTAACTCTCTTTGCGCTCCAACAAAGTTAGTGCCATTGTCACTTCGAATTTTTACCGGAGTTCCACGGCGATTCACAAAATTACGTTAACACAGTAAGATGGAATCTGTAGACAAGTCCTCTGAAACCTATAGGTGTACAGCACGTGTTATGAGGTACGTGAACAGAGAAAACAAACGCTTTTCTCTTCGTCTTCGGATGGCAACAAGAAATGGTCCGCAATAGTCTATCCCAGAATAACTAAATGGACGAACATAGGGAATAACACGATCTGGTGGCAGTTGACCCATCAACGGTTCGGCTAGTGTGGCTTTAAAGACAGATGTTTAACGAGAATTAAAAGGCAAGGTAAAAATACACATTATATTTGCATTGTTAGCCAACGTGAACTAGAAGCACTTCAAGGGCAGGTCACTATAAGATCTATAAGTGTCCCGCCAAAATTTAAATTTTTACTTTCATAGTACTCATCACGTACTTATCATTATCTTCAATTTTTATTGATTTTTAAAATCAATTACATACGAGTCTCGAACGCCTGCGGGATGTTTCACTCGAAGCAAACATATATTCTTATTCGTAGTCACGCTTTTCATCCACGGACGTTGGAGCACACCCAAAGAAAAGCTGGTGTCACAAGAGCTGAAAAGAATAACATTCAAAAAGGTAAAATCCGAAGGTTAATGAAGTTGAAATACAAGAAAAACTAAATTTATCCAACGGAGAACAAAATTACTCCAAAATACTACCGAATTTATGCTACATTATGTTGAAATTATTCTATAAAGAAAATATATTTGAAATTACTTTCATTATAAAATATAAATACTTATATCGTACGTCATATACATACCTCGAATCACTTCCTTACTTCAGTAACATATAGCAAATACTTACTTGTATACTCCACTTAATTCCTTTTTTTTTTATTTCGATCACTGGTTTTTAACACTAATTTTTTTTTTTTGATTTCCTTATGGAACTACCTATCTTTACTTATATTACATTCGTCCTTAGCTGACATCACTTTTCACTCAACGTGAGATTACTTTAGAATCATAACCATAGTGATATTTGCATTGTGTTCCTAGAACACCCCGTTTATCTGAGATACGAATTGGTGATGCAATTTGCCAACTGTGAAGAGGAGTTGAATTAATTTTTTTCTACAGTAGACAGCCCTGGTTTATTCTATCTGCCCGCTTAATTTTTGGCTCCGCGAATTTGATTTAGATTTCAAGTGAAAGGTTTTGCCTTCAACCTTAAATTTTGCTTTTATCATAAAATAAATAATTTTGTTTCATTATTTTATAAATACGAGTGTTTCTCTTTATTTAATTTATTCAATAATCCTCAAAAACGAATTATCATTTAACACTTAATCTACTGCAAGTTGTGTTTTTTTTTTTTTTTTTTTTTTTTTTTCTCTTCATTAATCTTCGGTCTCACTTCCTCAATATTAACTGCAAACCATATTTTGCTTTTATCTCATCTCCCCTGGTGAGTACAATTTTTATGAGTATATGTTCGCATAAAAGAAGCAAAACCAATTGATGATACTCCTAATGAATGTTATTTATTGCCCTCGGCTTCACACATTATGAACGTTAGTAATGATTTTTCTAATCTCCCAAACAATTTCCTTGATCCTCTATTCCCACCAACTGTCAAAATGACAAAAAAGTTCTTTGACCTAAACGATGATGGACGCTATGTTATATCTCGCCTCAGAGATCCTCTCCTTTATGCGAACGTTCGTTTGTATCTAGCATATCTTCATGATAAACATGATTCTATCTGTGTTGATGGTGTTACCAGAACCAACGTAATGGTATTGTTACATGAATAGTGTTTGTCTCAACTACAGTCTTATGAATGGTTTTTGTTTCTACTACGGAAATATTACTATATGGTTTTTGTCTATACTACAGTAAAATTCTGAACAATTCTGCTGAATGATTCTGCTGAATAACAATGTTGAATTTGAAAGCTCTGAAAGCTTTTAAAGCATCTTGACAATTCCGAAAGGTTCGAGACTTAGACTGTTCGGGAAACTTGATCCCAAGTATAAATAGGACATTTTATTCGGAAATGGACACAGTTTCATTTTAACCGTGGTAACGAATAAATGGTGAATAATTAGTGGTGCTAAGATAAAGAAATAAATAAAGAGTTTGAACTTAGATAAAAGTGAGTTTCATTTATAGAGATAGTAGTGGTGATTGAAAAGTAAAGGAAAATAAGTTTTAATTTCGAACCCAAGACTAAAAACATTACAGTGGTGTCAGAAGTGAAATAAAACTTAAGAACATAATTACTTTGAACAAATAGAAGTGAAAAGTGATAAAGTGACTATGGGTAAACTGGTAAATGCCCTTAACTTGATTGAACTTAGAGCAGTGTTAAAGAGTCGGGGTCTTCCTACTGCTGGAACCAAAAATGACCTCATTATTAGACTGCAAGAAAATATGACTCAGCAAAACGAAAATCCGGACACATTCCTCGTCGATGTTGAAATTGAAGAGGAACAAGAGCATGTAAGTAATAATTCCGACTTGTCCAATATGATGGCTCTTCTTCTTGAGCGTTTTCAAGAGCAAAGAAACGAGCAGAAGAATCTTCTAGAAGAGCAAAGAAACGAACAAAAGAATGAACAAGCGAAACTTCTAGAACGTTTTGAAGACCAGAAAAACCTCCTTGAAGGAAAGTTCTCTGACATTGAAAGCAAGTTTGTTGCTGCTGACGAGCGTCTCGAAAGCATCGAAAAACAAATTTTGACTGTAGATGAAAGGTTCGAGAAAGTTGAAGACAAATTCGAAAAATATGCAAAGGAGTTGGACAAGGTAAGAAAAATTAAAATAAGAGAAAGTTCTGGTGACTGCATACGAAGAAAGGAAATGCATCCGCCAACTTTTGATGGACAAACTTCTTGGACGATCTACAAAAGACAATTTGAAGCAGCTGCGACAACAAACGGCTGGGACGACGAGGAAAAGTTTGTTGCACTAACACTTGCTCTCAGAGGACCTGCTGCAGAACTACTGCAAACAATACCAGCAGAGTTACATGGCAACTTCAAAGCTCTTACTCAGGCGATTGAAAAACGCTTTGGAGATGGCCATATGCAAGAAGTTTTCCGGGTCCAACTTAACACCAGGGTTCAGAAAAGAGGTGAGACTCTTCAACAGCTCCAAGCAGACATCGAACGCCTGGCTCACCTGGCATATCCAACGGCGGGTGAGGAAATTATCAACCAATTTGCTGCTGAAGCATTTGTCCGTGGATTAGCTGACATCAACCTCCAGCGAGCAGTACGAACGGCCGGAAAACGGACGCTTCCTGAAGCATTGGCGTTTGCCCTCACCATGGAAGCAGCGGAACAGGCTTCTCAAAGCATTCATCGGGTAAGAGAAGTAACTGTAGAGGAGTGCGCTTGCCAGAGAACGACATTCCAGAGCAACTCTCGTGATGGACCTCTTCGATGCTGGAACTGCAACAGGACCGGACATCTCCAGCGCCAGTGTCGTATGCCGTTAAGAAGAGGAGTTTGCCAACATTGCGGCAGCAGGAGGAACAGCCAAGAGGAGACTCACAAAATCCCTGCTGCAACTGGGAAACGAGTAAGAACCAACTTCACGGAGCAGAAGCTGGTTCCGGGTATCGATGGCCCCAGAACTACGATCCAGGTCTCGCAGACTAAACGAGACAATAAAAGTCTGACAATGGAAGCAGCTATAAACGACAAGAAATATGTGGCAACTATCGATACCGGTGCCACCGCCTCCATTGTAAGAAGAGACGTGGTGAAGATGACATGGCTACACAACACCAATAGCTACTGTCTGAAGACGGCAACAGGTGAGTCAGCTACAGTATATGGGGAAGTACAACTAGTAATCCGATTGGCAGAACTGGAGTTTTCACATAAATTCCTAGTGGCAGATATTTGCGATGAGTGCATTATCGGAATTGACTTCATGAAAGCACATGGAGTAATTCTGGATATCGGTAACCAGGTTCTGAAATATAGAAATGTCGAGATTCCGATGATCTATGGTAACGAAAACTCGTCAACCCTGAGAACTGTCGTCAAAGAAGACCTACGCCTGCCTCCCTCTTCAGAAGTCTTTGTTTGGACAAACATAAAAGGCGATTCAGGGAACCATCGATACCTTTTTGTAGAACCGGACTCTGAACAACGTTCCCAAAACTACATCGTGGGAAAAACGCTTGCCGCACCTAAGAACAACATGGTGCCTGTAAGAATAGTGAACATCAAACCTTATGAAGTCAACCTTAAAGCAGGAGAAGTTATTGGACAATGTGGTCCAGTGGCAGCAATAACAAGAATCACCGATGAAGAAGTACGAAATCCTGTAGAAGTCAACTTTTTAAGGTCCAAAATTCTAAAATCCTGCAAGCTAAGTCAACAACAACAACAGGTTGCTGGAAGCCTTATTAATGAGTTTGCTGATATTTTCGCTTCAAAGGATAAACCATACGGAAGAACACAATTGGTGCAACATCGCATCGATACTGGTGATGCAAGGCCAATCCGTCAACCTGCAAGGCGCCTTCCACTAGCCAAACAGGCGGAGGTTACGGATATGATCTCGACGATGCAGAAAGAAGGTTTGATCGAGAATTCCAAAAGCCCTTGGGCATCACCAGTGGTCCTAGTCAAAAAGAAGGATGGAAGCACCCGGTTCTGCGTGGATTACCGAAGGCTGAACGATGTCACAAAGAAAGACAGCTACCCTCTGCCCAGGATCAGCGACACTCTGGATGCAATGGCAGGAGCTCAATGGTTTTCAACTTTGGACCTGAAAAGTGGGTACTGGCAGGTGGAAATTCACCCAGAAGATCGAGAGAAAACCGCATTTTCGACAGGTAATGGTCTGTGGCAATTCAAAGTTATGCCCTTTGGCCTGTGCAACGCTCCGGCAACATTTGAGCGTTTGATGGAATGCGTTTTACAAGGGCTTACTTGGAAGACATGCCTGGTTTACTTGGATGATGTCATCGTTTTTGGGAAAACATTTGACGAACACTGCAGGAACTTGAGAGAAGTTTTCCGGAGGCTTCGAGAAGCTCATCTTAGGTTGAACCCAGACAAATGCACCTTTTTCAAGACTGAAGTGAAATATTTAGGGCATATTGTCTCGTCTCAAGGGGTACAAACCGATCCAGAGAAAGTGGAAGCTGTGAAGAACTGGCCAACTCCACAAGATAAACATCAGCTGAGAAGTTTCCTTGGGTTAGCCACATATTACCGGCGATTCGTGAAAGACTTTGCTGGAGTTGCGAAAAGCCTGCACCAACTTACAGAGAAAGGAAAACAGTTCAAATGGTCAGGTGATTGCGAGAAAAGCTTCCAGGAACTAAAAACACGCCTCTGTAACGCTCCCGTTCTGGCATATGCTACTCCTGGGAAACAGTTCATCATCGATGCAGACGCAAGCAATGTTGGAATTGGGGCTGTTTTGTCGCAAGTTCATGATGGCCAAGAAAAGGTAGTAGCCTATTACAGCAAAGTGCTCTCGAAGGCAGAAAGGAACTATTGCGTGACCAGGAGGGAACTTCTAGCTCTGGTACTAGCTACGAAACATTTTCATAAGTACATCTATGGGCAGAAATTCCTCCTTAGAACAGACCATGGAGCGCTAAGGTGGCTTTTGAACTTTAAAAATCCCGAAGGACAAGTAGCAAGGTGGATTGAGAGGTTGCAGACATACCACTACGAGATTCAACATCGAAAAGGAAAACTACACTCCAACGCAGATGCATTATCCCGACGACCATGTAAATCAAACTGCAAGCATTGTTCACGTCAGGAAGAAAAGGAGTCCCTAGTCACTCAACGAGTGAGAGTCGAGCCCATTGCCGGCTGGAGTAACGAGGAAATTAGGAATGCTCAACAAGAAGATTCTGACATTGAACCCATCCTTGCATGGAAAGAGCACGAGGAGAAACCACAATGGGTTGACATTTCCGATAGAAGCCCGGTGTTAAAAGCCTATTGGGCTCAATGGAACTCTCTCCATGTACAAGAAGGTGTACTCAAACGGAAGTGGGAATCCGCAGATGGCAAGTCCTATGTGATGCAGGTAGTTGTGCCTCGGTCCAAAGTCAATGAAGTTCTCCGTGAGATGCATGATGGCACTTCTGGAGGCCATTTAGGAATCAACAAAACGCTGGAAAAGATCCGAGATCGTTTCTACTGGCTTCATGCAAAAGAAGACGTCGAAAGATGGTGCAGGAAATGTGACACTTGTTCTGCTACAAAAGGACCAGGCAGAAAAATTCAAAGTGTGATGCAGCAGTACAACGTTGGAGCACCCTTCGAAAGAATTGCAATGGATATTGCAGGTCCTTTTCCTGAAACCAACGATGGAAACCGATATATTCTCGTGATCATGGATTACTTCAGCAAGTGGCCTGAAGCGTTTGCCATTCCAAACCAAGAAGCAAAAACGGTTGTGGATCAGATTGTCTTCAATTGGATAAGTAGATTTGGTGTACCTAAAGAACTCCATTCTGACCAAGGGAGGAACTTCGAGTCAAATATCTTCCAACAGGTTTGCTCACTCCTTGGCATTCATAAGACAAGGACAACACCGCTGCATCCACAATCAGATGGAATGGTAGAACGGTTTAACAGAACGCTCAAAGAACACCTTTCCAAAGTAGTGGAAGACTGTCAACGAGACTGGGACCGATGCATTCCACTGTTTTTAATGAGCTATCGGAGCGCAGTTCATAGCACTACAGGACATACTCCTTATGAAATCTTGTTTGGTTCAACAATGCGACTACCAAGTGAAGTGAAATTTGGATGCCCTCCCAATGAGCCACAAAGCCAAGAAGAATATGTGGAGGATCTCAAAAAGAGACTCATGTACATTCATGAAAGGACCAGAACAAAGATAAAGGATGCCAGTGATCGCATGAAAACACGTTATGATGCACATGCAACGACGACAGGGTTTCAAGTGGAAGATCTTGTGTGGTTATACAACCCCCATCGGAAAAAGGGACTGTCACCGAAGCTCCAGCAAAATTGGGAAGGCCCTTACAAAGTTGTCACCAGAATCAATGATGTTGTTTACCGCATTCAGAGAGGTGTTAGAGGCAAAATGAAAGTTGTTCACAGGGACCGACTATGCCGCTACAATGGCCAGGGAAGTGATAGACTTGTTCGGGACGAACAATCTTAAGAAGGGGGCAATGTTACATGAATAGTGTTTGTCTCAACTACAGTCTTATGAATGGTTTTTGTTTCTACTACGGAAATATTACTATATGGTTTTTGTCTATACTACAGTAAAATTCTGAACAATTCTGCTGAATGATTCTGCTGAATAACAATGTTGAATTTGAAAGCTCTGAAAGCTTTTAAAGCATCTTGACAATTCCGAAAGGTTCGAGACTTAGACTGTTCGGGAAACTTGATCCCAAGTATAAATAGGACATTTTATTCGGAAATGGACACAGTTTCATTTTAACCGTGGTAACGAATAAATGGTGAATAATTAGTGGTGCTAAGATAAAGAAATAAATAAAGAGTTTGAACTTAGATAAAAGTGAGTTTCATTTATAGAGATAGTAGTGGTGATTGAAAAGTAAAGGAAAATAAGTTTTAATTTCGAACCCAAGACTAAAAACATTACAGTATACATACATCAAGAAGGTCTTCCCACTGATTTGAATGATCTGTTAAGGATTTTTAACCTTTATCATAAAATAATTTCTAATTTTACACCTTCTGACGTTCAAAATGATCTTTCTACTTATTCTTCTTACCTTCATTCAAGACGGCTCTCGCGATTTGAGTCAAATCGTAACAATAATCCCTTTCGTTCCTAAAAACCGCATTTCAGACCCGCCGAGAGCCAAATTTGTATCTATCTACTACTAAAATGTTCGGGGTCTGCGCACTTAAAGTTCAAATGTTTACTTAAACTCCCAAAAACTTCCATTTGATGTATTTGCCCTCACCGAAACAAACCAGAAACAAATCAGATTTTTATAAAAACGAATTCTTTAATTCTGATTTCAATGTATTCCGAAAAGATGTTTTAATCTCTAATGCTTGTCCTGATATAATTCCACCTGGAAGCTTTTCACCCGGACGAGTCGTTTTGTTGGCACTTCTTTCCAATCTCGATTCTTCCTTGGTTTTTATTCCTAACACAGTTAACCTTGAACTTATGTGTGTAAAAGTCTGTGTATCTAAACGTTCCCTCTACATTTTGTGCTGTTACATTCCACCTGCCCAACCTTCAACAGAATATGAGCTTCTATTTAATGCAATTGATCATGTTGTTGGCGATTTCAATTTTCCTCGTTTAAATTGGGAAATATCTGACGATGAAATTTATTAATTTCATCCAACGCAAGCTCTGAGAAGGAAATTCTCTTTATTGACCGCCTCCTCTCTTCTAATCTCGCTCAAATGAGTGGTGTAAAAAACTGCCTGCAAAGGCAATTAGACCTAATTTTCTCATCTGATGCTAAAAACACTGAAGTTATACAAAGTCACTTTTGCTTTTGAGTGTGATTATATCAAACTGTACTCCCTCACGTCCCAATCATTTAACTTTTGTTAAGCAAATTTTGATAAACTTAACGGCCTTATTGGGAATATTAACTTCGATTTCATCTCCAACGACTCTAACATTGATGTTATGATTGCCACCTTTTATGAACAGATCCAAATTTGTTTTTCTCAATCCATCCCTCTACTGCCTCAAAAGAGTTTTACTTCTTCTCCATCGTGGTATACTAAGGAACTCCGCTCACATAGGAATAGGAGGAATAAACTTTGGAAAAGGTACCTTTGTTCGAAGTCGATTCATGATTTCAACAATAATGTCGCAGTTTTTAACAACTTTTCCAACTTGAGCGAGTCCATATACGCCAGCCATCAAATCCAAACCCAATCGGTTATTATTGTGAATTCAAAACTTTTTTTTAAATTTATTAACTCAAAAAGAAAATCTGATGGTTATCCCCCAACACTAAACTTCAACAATTCCCTCATCAAAAATTCAAAATGTATTTCTAACCTTTTTGCCGATCTCTTTGGTTAAGCATTTTCTCCTAACAATACAGACGTTGACGCAAGCAACTTTAATCACATGTATAACTGCACCCAAACCACCCGTAATTCCTTAAACATATCCCTGACCTCAGTAATTAATAAAATCCACCTGTTGAAGAATGACTTTTCTTCGGGTCCTGATGGGATTCCTGCTGTTGTTCTTAAAAACTGCGTCTCCAATTTAGCTCAACCACTCACTGATCTTCTCCAACTTTCCATATTTCAAGGTCTGTTTCCAACAAAATGGAAAGACTCTCTCCCAATTCATAAAAAAGGATGTAAAGGAGATATCTCTAATTATAGACCCATTTCCAAACTTTCCTGCATACCTAAATTCTTTGAGAGTATAATATATGATACTTTGCTTCTTCATTGTAAACCACTTTTCTCCCCTAAACAGCATGGCTTTCTTAGCGGTAGGTCTACAACCACCAACCTAACTGAGCTTATATCCTAAACCATTTGCTCCTTGGAAGCTGGAAATGAGGTTGATGCGATTGCAACTGATTTCAGTAAAGCATTCGACAAAGTCTCCCATAACATTATCATTTTCAAATTTAAATCCTATGGCTCCCCGCCCTTACTGATATCTTGGGTCCAATCGTATTTAAATGATCGTCGTTACACAGTCCTTTTTAGGTCCTGCAGCTCCATTCCTATCTGCCCAACATCAGGAGTCTCTTCAAGGAAGTCACTTAGGTCCCCTGATTTTTCTACTGACCATTAATGATGTGGGTCTCATCCTTGAAGGATCTGACGTTCAGATTTACGCTGATGACATACGAATTTCTAAAAATATTAAATGCATGGACGATTTTCAATTACTTCAAACTGACCTAAACAATTTTTTTACTTGGTGCCAACACAACCTTCTCGAACTGAATGTAAACAAATGCCAAGCCATTACATACTCCCGAAAACGCCCTCCTTTACCACAACGTCAATATTTTATTGACAATGAACCAGTTGCGATTGTCACTTCCATTCGTGACTTAGGTGCGATATGTGATAACCAACTCAATTTTCGAGCTCACTATAATATTATTAATAGAGCTAACTCTACTCTAGGTTTCGTAAAACGCTGGTCGAAAGAATTCTCTAATCACTATGTTACCAAGTCTCTATATGTCACATTTGTTAGACCTCTTCTTGAGTATGCCTCTGTAGTATGGTCTCCGTACCACCATAATCACAATAAACGTATAGAAGCTGTACAACGTAGATTCATTCGCTTTTCCTTGCGTGTTCTTTGTTGGTACGACCCATACAATCTTCCTCCTTACGAAAGCCGTCTAAAATTAATAAAGGAGATGGCCCATTTTTGGACCCAGTGCGTCCACTAATGAACCTAGTATCAAATGAAAGGTGATATTAAGGACATTATGTGAGTCAAATATTTTTAAAATCGTTCGTGGGGTTTTTGAGATAATTGAGCTTGAAGTTGACTAATTCAGAAGCAGAATTTCACTTATTTTTCCGTCAAAACTGCTTATATTTTCCGATGTAAGATACGTAGGGAAATAAATCTGGTATCAAATGAAAGGTATTTTGTCTACCTTTTTATCGTAATAAAAATTATTTTTGAACATATCCTATATTCTCCAATATTTCGTTTTAAGTTATTAGAAATCAAGTTTTTTGTACTTACTTTTTAAACGTCAATATCTTATAAAGATCGGCAGTGATTCCTAATTTTTTAACATCATTTCAAAGACTATTTATTTACCTTTAATTTAATGTATAACTTAGTGCCCTTTAATAAATACAAACTTAGTTTTGAATTAACTTACACTAAAAAGCATATTTACATGCACTATGTGCTATGCACTTTTTCGTTTAGCGTTATTTTTTATAATTTCTTAACCAAAAATAGCAAAACGTGTATTATTTATTACTTACTTTAAGCCCGATAAACAACATTTATGTATATTGATGACAATCTAGGTGATGTTATTTAAGAAAACATGCATCATGCTACTTCGAAAATATAGCTAGTCCATGTAAAAAACTTACCGTTTTCTTTTTATTTTCAGAAGAAGTTCATAAAAGACACATAATTATGTAGATGTAATAACTTATAGTCTTTATTTTTTCAATATTGATATGTACAAAAAGGTTTAAAACTAAATGATTTTTATTAATATGAGACATAACTTTTAACTTATATTAAATGCGAAATGGCGTTATTGCATTGAAATAATAGATTTTTATACATAATAACCTACGTCCTACATTAATTATAATATTAAGTATTATTTCAGATTTATTCTCCTTCAACTTCATTGTTTATTAAAATAGTATTTAAAAATAAAGCTGGAGCTATGTTCATATTTTGTTCGTGACGAGCAAATCCTAAGTACCACAAAATACTCATAACATGAGCGCAGCAACCAACAGTTCTCATTCCTACAAGATAATTGCAATAGTACGCTTCTATTGCGTTGCAACTATTG
This sequence comes from Platycheirus albimanus, assembly GCA_916050605.2. NCBI lineage: Eukaryota > Metazoa > Arthropoda > Insecta > Diptera > Syrphidae > Platycheirus > Platycheirus albimanus. Next base: position 210,836,422 of record OU696696.1, read on the forward strand.
GCTACATCAGATTCATTTACTGACAAGGATGTATGTAAAATATATTTTCCCACTGATGTGTCGAGATTTAATGCGACCTCTAAGTAAATAATTGTTTCCAACCAGGCTTTGATGTGCAGAATTGATTCTTATTACATTTTCACAAACTTCTATTATATAACTTCCATTGCTTTTAAGATGTTCCCCACAATAAGAGCGAGCTTGTTTGATTTGATAATTTCCCAATGATATTTTACGAAGCTCTGTCAAATCAAGCAAAGGAAAGTTATTTAAGCTTGGAATGTGTCCGTTAATTCTACGAAACACTGCCCTAATTCTATTTAAGTTATTTTCCTTAACAAAATCGCCTAAATGATAAGGAGTATTTAATCTACTCAAAGCCAACTCCAGTAAAACGCTGGCATCTGTATTGTCTTCTAACAGAGGATGGAACTTATTAAGGATTGCAGCTGCAATTTTAAAATCATCCATTAAGTGACAAGTAGCTTAATTAAAAAAGTTTTGGCGGAATAGTTTAAAATCTCTCTTAAGGCGTCCATTAACAACTTCCAAAACCCATGTTACCATTGCAACACATCTTGTCTTGTTAGCTTGAGCTGTTGTCAGCTGATTATTCCCTTCCAGAACAGTTTCAGGCATGTGAGCTTTGTACCCGTAGGATTCTAGGCTTGAAATAGCATCCCCGAAACCTCTGCCTAGGATAAAAACATTATTTTCTCTTACAAAACGCCTCATTTTCCCATATTCATCTCTAAAAAGATTTTTAATAATTGTTGCATCAGAATCAATTGCTGCATAAGGTCCGTAACGTCTATTATATAGCCGTCACAGCATGTCATCATAAAGGGTTTAACTAAATTCTGAAACTTATGCAGACTATATGTTGCTTTTTGGAAACTATAATTTGAACTTTTTTGGAGGTAAACATAAGTTCCGACACATATGATTATGGCTGGTTGGTCATTTTCATTTAACTGTGTGTTGCCAAAAAGTCCATTTGGAATCATATTGTTTCGACTAGCTACGTTCTGAATAGACATAAATAAAATAAATAGTCTTTTAAATGATGTTAAAAAATTAGGAATCACTGCCGATCTTTTTAAGATATTGACGTTTAAAAAGTAAGTACAAAAAACTTCATTTCTAATAACTTTAAACGAAATATTGGAGGAGATAGGATATGTACAAAAATAATTTTTATTACGATAAAAAGGTAGACAAAATACCTTTCATTTGATACCAGATTTATTTCCTTACGTATCTTACATCGGAAAATATAAGCAGTTTTAACGGAAAAACAAGTGAAATTCTGCTTCTGAATTAGTCAACTTCAAGCTCAAATATCTCAAAAACCCCACGAACGATTTTAAAAATATTTGACCCACATAATGTCCTTAATATCACCTTTCATTTGATACTAGATTCATTAGTGGACGCACTGGGCCCAGGTTCCCTAGGAAAATGGGCCATCTCCTTTACAAACTCTAAGTAGACGTCGCGTCGCGATAATGCCGATATACTCTTTGCACACCAGCTTTTGAATGGAGTCATTGATAGCGAATGTCTTCTCAATAAATTTAAACCAAACACTCGGAAACATCATTTGAGGACCATTCCCCTCTTCTTTGTCCCTTTCCATCGTACCGAATATGGCCAATTACTAGTATAATTCGAAAAGTAAATAATTCCAACATTTTTGATTTAAACCTATCTAAATCCTCTCTCAAACTAGCTCTCCAATCTTAATCTTCCTTCTATCCTTTTTTATCCTTATCTTTTCCTTCACCCTAGCTCTAAGATTTAATTGTTATTTAGTCTTAAGATATTATGTGCTTGTACTAAGCGAAATAAAATTAAAAATTAAAATACTTTCATACCCTTACCTTAAAGCATTATAGAGTTGACTGTCAGAAAACTACGAGGGCGTTCAATACATTCTCGGTATCGGGGTGAAGCTGTGGTTATATATATAAATTGACTTATTTATCAAGTAATACTATTATTTTATTGCATTCATGTAAAATTTCATATAAATGTGATTATTATTTTGCGTTTTATCTCTAGTTAAACAGAATCATAATGGCAACTGAGACGATGATGGTGAAAATTGAGCATCGCGCTGTAATTAAATTTCTCACTAAGCAAGGAAAAAGTCAAAAAACTATTCATGAAGAGATGGTGGCTGTTTACCAGGGTTCCGCACCTTCATTATCAACTGTGCAAAAGTGGTCAAGTGAGTTCAAGAGAGGCAGAGAGAGCATTGAAGACGACCCCCGCTCCGGCGCCCCGGCTACTGCTTGTACCGTAGAAAGCATCAAAGAAGTCGAAAAACTTGTTCTTGAGGATGCCCGAATAAAGGTGAAAATGATGGCAGAGATCACCAAGCTTTCAACTGGTACCCTTCACACCATTCTTCATGACCATCTTAACCTTTCAAAGGTCAGTGCAAGGTGGGTGCCACGAATGCTCACAGCGCCTCAGAAAAAAGTGAGAATCGCATGCTGTAGAGAGCTTTTGGAGATGTGTAGTGAGAACGCGGACGGTGTTATGGATCGAATTGTTACTGGGGACGAAACATGGGTTCACCACTATGACCCTAAAAGCAAACAAGAGTCCATGCAGTGGCATAAAAAAGGAACAGACCCCCCGAAGAAGTTCAAAGTCACTCCGTATGTCAGAAAGCTCATGGCCACAGTTTTTTGGGACTCAAAGGGAATCTTGCTCATTGAGTACAAAAAAAAAGGTAAAACCATCAACGCTTCCACTTTGCATAATTTGCGGGAGGAAATTAAAAAGAAAAGACGGGGTAAACTCGCAGCGGGTGTGTTGCTTCTTCATGACAACGCTCCTGTTCACACGGCGCGAGTTTCCAAGGCTGCTGCGCGAGATTGTAGTTTCGAAGAAATCCAACATCCACCCTATAGTCCAGACCTTGCCCCTAGTGATTATTTCCTGTTTCCGGATTTGAAAAAATGTCTTCGTGGAAAAAGATTTTCGGATGATGAAGAACTCAAGTCGGCAATAAATGGGTATTTTGCAGGGAAAGAGGAAATTTATTTTTTTGAGGGTTTAAAAAAGCTTATCTCAAGATGTAACAAATGCATTGATGTTAGGGGAGATTATATTGAAAAATAAAAATAATTAAAATTGAATTAGTATTTTCCTTAATATCGATACCGAGAATATATTGAACGCCCCTTATGTTGAGTACTGTCTTAGATGTATAAAAGTTTATGTTGTTTGTAAGCATAACGAACTCAAATACCATCGGGTATAGATACAAATGAGAATAAGAAAGATAAAGAAGAATATGAATTACAAAAATACTCTCTGTGAAGCAATTTTCAAGGAGATCCTCTGATAGATTACAGAACGAAGTCAAGGCAACTTAAATTACTTTGTGATCCTTTAGAGATCCGCGATATACATCTTCGCATTGAATTATAGTTTACGTCTTACTTACTTACTTACTTAAGGTGGCGCAGACAGTCCATTGTGAACCACGGCCTCAACCAACATTCCTCGCCAGCTAGGCCGGTCCCTAGCCAGTGGCCTCCAGTTGCGCACACCAAGTTGGTTGAGGTCGTTTACCACTTGATCGCGCCACCTTAGATGGGGTCTTCCAGAACTGCGTCGGCCCTCCGGGTTGGAATTGAAGACTCGTCGGGCAGGAGCGTTTTCGTCCATACGCTCCACATGACCCAGCCATCTAAGCCGCTGAATTTTCAGCTTCTTAACCAAGTCAATGTCGCTGTATAGCCCGTACAGTTCGTCATTGAATCTTCTCCTCCATACTCCATTGATACATACAGGCCCGAATATCACCCGAAGAATCTTTCTCTCAAAGCACCCCAGCCTGTATTCATCCGATTGTGTCAGTGTCCACGCTTCTGCCCCATACAGCAGGACTGGGATGATAAGGGTCTTGTATAGTGTCTCCTTGGTCCTTTGAGAGAGGGCTTTACTACTAAGATGCCTTCTTAGCCCGAAGAAACAGCGATTGGCAAGAGTGATTCTTCGATTGATCTCTTCACTGATGTTGTTCTGAGAGGTTATAGTGGAACCCAAATAGACAAAGTCCTTGACAACCTCAAAGTTATATCTGTCCATTATGACGTTTTGTCCGAGCCTACGGTGATGATCTACTTCACCCGAGGACAGCATATACTTTGTTTTATCTTCATTTACAGCCAGACCCATTCGAGCCGCTTCCACTTCAATACTTGCGAATGCTCCACTGACAGCGCGCTTCGTTCTTCCAATAATGTCAATATCATCAGCATAGCCAAGTAATTGAACGGATCTAAAAAAAATCGTACCGCTGGTGTTGACATGCGAGTTGCGTACGATTGCCTCAAGAATGATGTTGAAGAGGTTACATGACAGCGCGTCACCCTGTCGTAAGCCTTTCTCGACATTAAATGAGTCGGTGGTGTTCTTACCAATCTTGACGGAGCAGCGCGAGTTCTCCATAGTCATCCTGCACAATCGAACGAGTTTGGCAGGGATGCCAAGAAGCGACATGGCTCTGTATAGCTCGTTCCTGTTTACGCTGTCATAGGCGACTTTAAAATCGATAAAGAGGTGGTGAGTATCGATTTGGAATTCTTGGGTCTTTTCCAAAATCTGCCGAAGTGTGAAAATTTGGTCGACGGTTGACTTACCGGGCCTGAAACCACACTGATAGGGGCCAATCAGTTCACGTGCGAAAGGGTTCAGACGTTCACACAGAATGGCCGACAAGATTTTATAGGCGACATTTAGGAGACTTATACCTCTGTAGTTGGCGCAGTTTAGAGTATCTCCTTTCTTGTGGATAGGGCACACAATGCTGAGGTTCCATTCGTCAGGCATACTTTCATCCGAAAAGATTGTACAGATGAGTTGGTGTATGCTCCTCACCAAGTCATCTCCCGCTGCTTTGAAGAGTTCAGCCGTAAGGCCATCAGCTCCAGCAGCCTTGTTGGACTTTAGTTTAGATATTGCTATCCGAACTTCTTCTTGGTCGGGAGGACGGAAATTTTGTTCATCATCATCCAAATCGAATGGATCATTCTGCCTGACAGCGATTAGTTGGCTGTCTTCGCCGTTTAACAGTCTGCAGAAGTGTTCTTTCCAAATTCTCAGCACCGACTGTGTATCTACAACGACATTCCCACCCTCGTCTCTACATGCTTCCGCTCAGGCTTTGTAACCCTTCGACGAATGCTTTACCCTTTGGTAGAACTTTCGAACATTGCTTCTGCCGTAGCACCCCTCAATAGATTCAACCATTCGTTTTTCCAGTTCTCTTTTTTTTCTTCTGAAAAGCCGATGTTCCTCTTTCCTCTTTTGCTGGTATACCGCACGGAAAGCGCTCTTGGCAGCTCTAGTTCTGGCGTTCAGAACTGTATGATAGGCTTCGTCTTTGGCCAAGTGTGCGAGCCTGCACTCATCATCGAACCAGGTGTTTCGTTGTGGTCGCCTAATGAAACCCAAAACATCCGTGGCAGCGGTTTTGATGGCCATTTTGCAATGTTGCCACTGGGCCTCTGGGTTTGGCGCAGGCGCCGGGCTTGTCAAGAGATAAGAGGAGACATGATTGGCAAAGGTTGTGGCGGTCTCTTGCGATTGCAACTTCGCAACATCAAACTTTCTCACAGTGGATGTTCGATACTGCGGACTGGTGGAGATCCGCATTCGCACTTTAGCTACAACAAGGTAGTGGTCCGAGTCTATGTTGGCCCCTCGGAAAGTGCGGACATCCATGACATTGGAGGCATGTCTGCTATCAATCGCAATGTGATCAATTTGGTTGACGGGACCGCCAGGTCCCCTTGTGTATATTGAGGTGTGGGAAGTATGTGCTAGCTAAGATGACACTTCGCCCCGCAGCAAAGTCGATTAGCCTGTGTCCGTTACCGGAAGTGTTGTCGTGCAGGCTATGCTTTCCGACTGTCGAGCCAAAGTTACCCTCCTTTCCGATTTTGGCGTTGAAGTCACCAAGAATAAACTTAGTGTCGTACTTCGGGCATTCATCATACGTCTTCTCGAGAAGATCGTAGAATTCTTCTTTGGTCGTGTCATCTTTTTCCTCTGTGGGGGCGTGGACGCAGATCAGCGAGATGTTGCTGAATTTGGATTTAATGCGGATTGTGACAATGCGTTCGCTTATGCCACGAAACCCCAAGACTTCTTGCCTAAGCCTTCCTCTTATCACAAATCCGCATCCAAATAGCCGCTGGTTTCTTGCCCTGTAGCACTTGCCGTAGTAGATGTCACAGTTTTTCATCCTCCTTGTGCCTTCACCATCCCATCGCACTTCTTGGATGGCTGTGATGTCGGCTTTGACACCATCTAGGGCTTCCACTAATTGTTCGGCTGCACGTGGTCTGTTAAGGGTCCGGACATTCCACGTGCAGAACCGAAATTCGTTGTCCTTGTTTCGTTTGCTAGGGTCGTCATCAGTAGGGTCATCCATATCCGAGGCAGTTGGTTGTTTCGAAACTATTATTTTTTTACGTGGTAGGGAAGTTACCCCGACGCACAACCCCCAACCTGGGGGACCAGGCCCTATGCTTTTCTCCTTGGACAAAAGGAGCTGGAGAAATCCAGAGTCAGTAACCCACTACGGGGATGTGAGAGCTGCCGTTGGTCCTATATGGGCTCATCCGCCACCTTCTCTATTTCACTACCCTGACTAATAATAGTGAAAGGACCCAAAGACCTGAGCTCCGAATATGTCGAAGTAGCTCAATGGGGTGCCTACCATATTGTCTGTAAGCGTCGCCGTTGGTTCACTTAATTGGAAGCTCATCCGCCGCTCGCTTGCTTTCTGAGGGGTTCGTACAGAATAAACTGCTACCCAACAAGAGAAACAGAGGAGTTTTATGGCAGGGCAATTATAGTGTTGCTATTTTTCTGTGATCAACACTCGCGCTTATAAGTTCAGCAAGTCAAGTCCGGGTGGACAAGACCAGTACCCGATGGCTACCACTTGGAGGTAAAATAAGCACAATTGATGCGTATGAGACAGTTGCAACGCTGGGCATCGCCATGTTGATACCAATCAGGGCCTACCCTATTCATACAGCACCCAGCCATCAGTTTACATATCATAGTTTACGTCAGTGTTTACATATCTTGAAAAGCGAGTCTTTCAAGAACGAGCAGCGTAAGATGTTGACCTTATGTCCAACAATAACAAAGCGTATCGTCTTCTTAGATACTTAAAGTTTCGCGCGATGACCGAAGACTTGTAGTTACTTACTTCACGAATATTTTTTTTTTTTTTTTTAATTTTTGATTATTTTTTACACTTTCACTTACTCACTGACATCGAACTTTCAGGGGCGTAGCGAGGGTCATGGGGGGGTGACTTTCAGTGAAATGCCGATTAATCTTAAGAAATTGCCGACTGCATGCGAAAAAAAATAAATATTTCTGGGAATCATACGTTTAGATAAATAAAAGCCATAAAAGCATTATTTTACAATTCAGCATTTAATTTTAAAAATAATAATTTTTAACAACAAAACAAATATATAAACATTATTTATTAGGTACTTATTAATAAATAATAATATTTAATAATAAAAGAAAATAGATTACATATTTTATTAGTTCAGTCTTAAAAACAATTTAAGCATTTTACATGAATTTTAATTTTAATTTGAGTTTTAACCCTGCGATGTTTTAATAATGCCCATTTTTCAATAATCTCGCTTAATTGAATTTCATCAACAATATCTTTTGCGGAGTAAAGCAACAGTACTGAATTTAACCTTTCATTACCCATGGTCGTACGCAAGTAATTTAGAACTATTTTTAGTTTACTAAATGACAGCTCACAAGAAGCCGAGGTCACAGGAGCGGTTAACATGTAGGAAACTACTTTGAATGCTAACGGAATCACATTTCCTAATTTAAATACCTCTTTGGTAATGTCGTCGAAATTTGAGTATTCCTCACAAGAAAAAAGAAGAATTTGATATTCCGATAAATAACATTATACATCTTCTTTGAAAATACACTGCACGACTGGGTCGTACGAACTTGCTCTAATGTGTTCAAATGGTCTTGGGGCTTGAGATTTTCGGAAAAAGGCATTGAAAAAATCATATGAAATTTTATTAATCACTTAAAAATCAATAGTTAAAACGTTTTTTGGGGAAAATGAAGTAAGCCATCAGATTTCTTTTGCTTTTTCAAAATTTAAGGAATTTTTTTTTCAAAATCGTTAGACCAGTTTTTTCAAAAAACGGTTTTTTTTTGAAAAACTTTTCGAAAACATATTCCAAATTTTTTTTGAGTATGCCAACTTCTAGAACTTTCTAGTTTTTATCAGAAAAATAAAATTAAAAAAAAATTGATTAAACCGTTTTTGGAAAAAACAAAAAATAAAAAAAAATTGTAACTTTTTTAAAAAACTCAAGAAAACTTTTTTTTGAAAAATTAAACATTTTTTATTATTTCGTTTGTAATAGGGCTTCTACATTAAAAATTTGATCGGAATTCGTCCAATGGCTTACGAGAAAATCGGATTTCAAAAAACCGGTCCTATGGGAGGTACAGTTATAAGACTTTTCCTGAAAAATCTATTCCAACTAAAACATTAAGTTTGCGGAGAAAACACCACTCAAAAAGTTTTATAAACGTAGGAGCCGTTTTCGAGAAAAATTGAGTTTTCACTAAAAGTCGTATGGCAGGTACCGTTAGTTTTAAAGCTAGAATGCTAATTCCAAAAACCCCTCTGAAGGACCGTTTAGGCTGTAGGTGCCGATACAGACAGACGGACAGACAGACAGACAGACAGACAGACAGACAGACAGAATTGTCGGACCCACTTTTTTCGACTTCTCTATCATCGTAATGTTATGTTTGATTGTCCAAAAAAAAATTTTTTTTTTACGAATGCATAACTTGCCTTATAGTACCTATAATCGCAAGTAAAAAGAGGATCCAATTCCACAAAAGATTTGACTAATTCTATTGTGAAATTGCCTCTTGAAGCGGGTACAAACCGAGTTGAACCAAGTTGTTTTGTTATAGCGAGTTTCATCCACGAAAAAAATTGCTCTTTCTGTCAAAAGTTTTGATCTTTTTCACTTTTGAGAGTTTCATTCATTCAAAAAGTGCAGTTCTAGATCGATTCTCAACACGAAAGAATGCATCTCTGATGGGTTGGGAGAATCGATCTGAATACTTTTCTGTCAAACGTCATATGAGAAATAATTTGTTATTTTTTGTCGTTTGTTGTGAAATTGTGCCAGTCTGTGATAAATAAAACAAAACTAAACAAATAATGAACGAAGGACTTAATTAATGTACTTTAATTATCAAATTAACTATTAATTAACGAATGATTACTTCTGCCAATGAGCAATGACAAAAGACAAAAATCAAATGACAAAAAGTCAAATTCAAATTGACATGGATACCCAAAACAAGTTTCATTCAAAAAGGCAAATCTCGATTTTGAGAACAATTCTTCCAAATTTGAATGAAACTCGCTATTAGATTGTACATCAACCAGAACCGAAAAACAATTCAATTTTTATTGCATGGAAAAAGGCAATTTTAGAGCAAATGGGTGACATTTGGAACGAAATACACTACTCTGTCCAAAATATAGTTCGTCCTCCATATGTCGAGCTATGAAGTGTCAAATTCCATTGGAGGATGGCTAAGATGTCGATGGATTAAAAAACCTCTAAGGAATCAGAAAAAATCCGATTTTCTTACTGCTCCGTAAAAAGCAATTTTAGAGCAAATGGGTGACATTTATAACGAAATAAATTACTCTGTAATAGTTCGTCCTTCATCTGTCAAGCATGAAGTGTCAAATTCCATTGTAGGATGGCTACGATGTCGATTGATTAAAAACCTCTAAAAAATCAGAAAAAATCCGATTTTTTTTTTGGCAATCAAACATAACATTACGATGATAGAGAAGCCTAAGAAAGTGGGTCCGACAATTCTGTCTGTCTGTCTGTCTGTCTGTCCGTCCATCTTATCGGCACCTACAGCCTAAACGGCTGGACCGATTTGCTTCAAACTTGGTAGATAGTATTATTATGTAATATTTGAATGTCTTTATCAATCCGTTCCTTATGTACCCCAAACAAATATGGCATCCTCTCCTCCATGGTATTCAAAAGAGCTGCGGTCGCTTCACAATTCCAGAAATAGTCTATGGCAAAGATATTTAAGATCCAGAAATGATTCTGACTATTATCTTTATCTTAATGCCCACAATGAATTCTCGGCTCTGTCCAAACTGCTCTACGACGCTTATATTAACCAAATGCAGTATGATATTATCTCCGATCCTAGGCGTTTTTGGCAATTCATCAACTTAAAAAAAAAATCTGATGGGTATCCTACAACATTAAAATACTTAGATCATTCTTCAAATGATTCTAAAATAATAACTAACCTCTTTGCAAATTTTTTTAGTATGGCTTTCTCCGATAATAATTTTGAACCTGATGTAAGCTACTTTACTTTCTTGAATAACTGTAATCAAACATCAATGGTATCAATAAACATTAATGTTGATGATGTCTTCCAAAAGATCAATAAACTTAAGGATGATTTTTCAACTGGTCCTGATGGCTTGCCAGCAATTATCTTAAAGAAATGTGCATCAAATTTAGCTCAGCCTCTTACTACTCTTTTCCAAAAATCTCTTTCCCTAGGGATTTTTCCATCAACGTGGAAGGATTCATACATCATACCGATTCACAAAAAAGGTTCTAAAAGGGATATCTCTAATTATAGGCTGATCGCCAAATTATCTTGCATTCCAAAACTTTTCGAAAGCATTGTCTTCGATAATGTTTACTTTCATTGCAAGCCCCTGTTTTCAACTAAACAACACGGGTTCCTTGAAGGTAGATCTACCACAACCAACTTAACGGAATTCGTTTCGTATACTCTTAATTCAGTGGAGAACAAAAACGAAGTCGACGTCATTGCTACTGACTTTAGCAAAGCCTTTGACAAAATCTCACACAAGATTATATCGTTCAAACTTAAGGCTCTTGGTTATCCTCCTATTTTTATTCAGTGGATGGATTCATACTTATTTAATCGTAGATACCAGGTTTTATTCAGATCTTCAATATCTGATCCGTTTATTGCTACATCGGGTGTTCCTCAAGGGAGTCACTTGGGCCCTATCATTTTTATTTTGTCTATTAATGACGCAGAATTTGTGATAGAGCACTCCGAACTTTCTTCGTACGCGGATGACATAAAAATTTCAGAACGATTTCCACACCCCATGATGCTTTACTTCTGCAGAAGGATCTGAACAACTTTGGTAACTGGTGTCAAAAAAAAAATTTAGAACTTAATGTGGGCAAATGCCAATCGATCACTTATTCCCGCAAATGTTTCCAATTACAACCGCGAGACTACTTTATCAACGACGCTCCTGTTTCCAGAGTAAGAGATTTAGGTGTTATTTGTGATACTGAACTCAACTTTAGATCCCATTATGATAACATAATCGGAAGAGCCAACTCAACTCTTGGTTTTGTTAAACGGTGGTCCAAAGAGTTTTCGGATCCCTACGTTACGAAATCTCTTTATACTACCTTTGTCCGACCTTTGCTCGAATATGCTAGCCAAGTATGGTCCCCTTATCACATGACCCATATTAAAAGAATTGAAGGAGTGCAACGTAGATTCCTCCGTTTTGCTCTAAGGGGACTTCCCTGGGTTGACACCTACAATCTACCACCATATCATGATCGGGTGCGGCTGATTAATTTACAATCACTTGAAAAACGTCGTGAAGTAGCTGACGTTATTTTCGTGCATCAAGTTCTATCTGGCGAAACAGATTCTTCCGTCCTCCTTGAGTTAATGAATATCAACATCAACTCCCGTTCTCTACGTTCAGTACCCCAATTCCATCTAGAATCACACAGAACTGATTATGGCAGAAATGAACCTGTGACAAGAATGTTGCGGGAAGTAAATTCTAATTCTATTATTTTCGATTTTCACCATAGCAAGATTACACAAAGAAAGCTCATGTATCAATAGTTCCCTACTAAACCAACAAGAGAGAAACTGAAACTTCTTTTATTTATTTAATATTAACAATTATTGCCTTAGCATGCTTATTTATAATTATTTATTTATTTGTTTTATTTTTTGTTATTAAATAAATTTTAATTTAATTTTATTTTCTCTTATCTTTTAAATGTTTATATTTTCGATTTTTTAATTTTTTTGCTTTTTATCTTACATTTCTACTGCTTGCATTAAGCAGAACCTACGTTCTTTCTTTTTAATTAAGTGCCGATACGACCTGCAACCGTATTTGCTGTCGTGCTCGGTGTAAATGGACCCCAGCGCGGGCGGGATCTGGGGGGGAAAGTGGCGTGGGATAATTTAATTATGACGTCCTACAGAGGGGTTTTTGGAATTAGCATTCTAGCTTTAAAACTAACGGTACCTGCCATATGATTTTTAGTGAAAAATTAATTTTTCTCAAAAACGGCTACTACGATTGTGATAAAACTTTCTGAATAGTGTTTTATGTGCAAGCTTTATGTTTTGGTTGGAATAGATTTTTCAGGAAAAGTCTTATAACGGTACCTCCCATAGGACCGGTTTTCTTAAATCCGATTTTCTCGTAAGCCGTTTAACGGACTTCGATGAAATTTTTAATGTAGAAGTCCTTTTATAAAAGCGATAATAAAAATTCTTAAATTTTCCAAAAAAAGTTTTTTTTGAGTTTTTTTAAAAAAGTGTCAAATTTTTTTTCAATTTTAGTTTTTTTCCAAAAACGGTTTAATCCATATTTTTTTTATTTTATTTTTCTGATAAAAACTTCAAAGTGCTAGAAGTTGGCATACTCAAAAAAAAATTGGAATATATTTTCAAAAAGTTTTTCAAAAAAACTGTTTTTTGAAAAAACTGTTTGAACGATTTTGATTTTTTTTTTGTAAAAATTCAAAAAAGTAAAAGAAACCTGATGGCTTATTTCATTTTCTCCAAAAAACGTTAACGGTATTGATTTTTAAGTGATTTATAAAATTTCATATGATTTTTTCAACGCTTTTTTCCCAAAATCTCAAGCACTCAAGAATATTTTAACACATTAGAGCAAGTTCGTGCGATCCAGTCGTGCACTTTATTTTTTTTACCAAACCAAATCGAATACTCAAAAACAATGAATGAATGTATTCAACGATTTTGTTTTAAACCGAGTTGGCCAACTCGAGTTGCAACTCGGTTGGCTTGAATTCCAACTCGAGTTTACTCGGTTTGAGAAATTTACGAGTTGGCACATCACTTTACAACTAAAACAGATAGCGCCTTCCCGTTTTCATTTTTGTTTCGTTCTGCGCATCTACGTGGCGCACATACGTGAGTCGAGAGTTGCGTTAATAGAGAACGTACTGTACTCTGACAGCCGAAAAGCAGGTACAATGTGCAAACTGTATTTGTTATTCATCAGTTTGAAAATCAATTTTAATTAAAAATTTTAAGACAGTATATAAACCTACAATGATAATTTGCCGGCTAATTTGCCGACTGATTTGCCGACTCGGAAAATGGTGGGGGGGTGAGACACCCCCACGCCCCCTCTCGATACGCCCCTGCGAACTTTGTCAGGATTAAGAATCATTCTTGCTCGTGAGCTTTTCAGTAGAAGTTTTCACATCCATCACTCGTTTTGTGTATTTTGTATATTCAGTTGTCATTTCGCGAGTATAAATGCATGACCATCATTTAATAATCTTAAATCCCTCCAGTGTATCTAATTTATACAGACTCATGAACAATCACTACAGTCCATAATCATTTAATAATGGAGTAACAGGACAGAATAAGGTCTAGTACAAATAAGTAAAGACATAGTAACTTAATTCTGTAGTATAAGTATACTATAACAAATATAACTTCTCTTACAGCGCGAGTTAAGCATCCGTAGCATTATATATTGAGAAAAGAGAACATTATTTGTATTCCATGATATCTTTAGTCTCTAGTACAGCCTTGCACACAACGCTACACTATTTATGTAACGTTGCATAGATAAAATTATCTCCTCTTCATTACCAAGCAAGATGATTGTATGCTTTGGTCTCCTTGTAGAAACATAAGGAAGGATATAAATACGACTGTATGGTGAGTGGATCGGCAGTCTTTAAGTATCTTAAGTAAAATAGCATAAGAATCAATTGTAAATATTATATTGTTCAACAAATAATCGTTAAAAAAAATCGTGGATCGGCAGTCTTATAGTAACTACAAAGTCGCGTTAAGCTTCTTTAAAGATTAATGTAAAATATTACAAAATAAAGGACATAGTTCCAAAAAAATTTCTTTTAATTTTAAAAGTATAAAACAAATGTTTTAATTGGCGATCCTGCCAGGAGGTTAAATATACTTTTTAACTTCAATGGAGCGGACCTCGGGAACAAGTAGTAGAAGTCTTAGAAACCAGGTGCAACACAGTAACAGTAACACAAACCCTAGAGCACACTCGCACAGAGAATGCAAGGTTAGCAGCAATAATAACTAACCAAAATCAAATAAACACTAATTTAGACACAAAACTAAATGATGTGAAGACTGAATTAGCCATAACCAAACATACCTATGCTAGAGGAAATAAGAACCATACATATAGATATAGATGATAGTGAAATACAGTTAGATGCATTTAAAAGTCTACCTATTTTTAGCGGCAATCAATTAAATTATCGGTCGTGGCGCGAAGAAGCTTCCAGATTAATGGACAGCATTAAAAACTTTAAAACACACAGTAAGTACGCAGCAGCATTGTCGCATTGACTATAATGAAAAGTAAAGTACAGGGTGCAGCCGCGAATGTGTTAACTAATTAATGCACAATTTTTAATTTTGAGGCGATACGTAACAGATTAGATTATACGTACTCTAATCAAGAACCTCTATACGTGCTTCAAGACATGATGAAAGCGATCACGCAAAAAAGAAGCACACTGTCTGAATACCACGACGAGATAAATAAAAATCTCAATTTAATAATATCAAAAATCACTATGTCAGGTGATCCGCCAAATATAATCGACAGACTAATTAAAAATGCTAATGACGACGCAGTTCGTATATTCATTGATGGTATGAGTGACAACTTTACAAGAGGATCATTATATTCAGCTACAATATATGATCGAGAACACGCATTCGCCATTGCTTGCAGAATAGAAGATAGGCCCTACAAAAATATGCCACATGAACGCAGAAACGAGAGCAGACCAAATTATTCGAGCCAAACGATGAATTATCAACCCCAGAAGCAGTACGATAATATGCAGCAGCACAATCAAGGACCACGCCTAAGCCCATTCAAGAGAAATGACGGACCACGGCCGATGGAGGTAAACTTGAGACAAATTGTACATGCACAGCGACAAAATTTCAATCAGTACAAACCCGATGTATATAATCTATCAGTGAAACGTGAACACAGCGGAAGTTTCAACACACACAACCGACTGCAAAAATCTAATCAGCAGAACTTCAAGCAGCAGAGAATAAATAACACCCGACAACAACGAAGACGCGATGTCAGCAGTACATTATGCAGAAGCAGACGAAGCCGAATGTATGGTAAACAATAACATAAAGAATAGATCATTTAAACTAGTAGATGGGTTGCCCTGCTTAAATTTAACAAGTACTATTACCAAGAAAATTTATAAAATTCTTGTTAATACCGGAGCAACCCATAATTACATTAGTAGAAAATGCGATTCTAGCGAAGAAATTAAAATTAAACCTTTAAAAATAAAAACAATGCATGGTTATTCCATGGTAGATACTAAGAAAGTAGTTAACCTACTAAAGAAAGATATAACATTTTTCGAATTAGAGGATATTCAATCTTTTGATATGATATTGGGATATGAAGGACTTAAATTTTTAAACGCGGAAATAAATTTCAGGAATATGACTTTAACCACCATAAGCAGTGTCGAATCTATTCAGAAAATAATTACATAATTGGAGAAATTAATATTTATAAAGCAGACATAGATAGACTGATGAAGATTAATAACAGCATAGGACCGTTACCTTTTACAGATACTATAGAAGTAGGCATTAGGACGACCAATGATAATCCGGTTTATGTTAAACAATATCCATAACCCATAGCAGATAACGAATTCGTTAACAAAGAAATACAGAAACTCTTACATGACGATATAATAGGAAAAAGTCATAGCCCTTATAACAGTCCCATATGGACAGTACGACGTGCTGTAAGTCGGGCAATTTTGTTTTAAGTCTTATACTCGCTGTGAATTTCCTAAAATCCTTAAAGTGTCTTCAAATCAATTTTAAACTTTGTTCTTTTGTATTCCGCCGATTTTTCTTTATACTTGAACGCATAAATCCTTATAAATATTAAAAACTATTTGTGAATTTTTTTTTTATTGTGAAGCATAAAATCGAGAGTAAAAGAAACTCATACAAAATAATTCACCTCCCCCGTTACTTTTGCCTCATGGCCGGTAGTTCTCTCATCCAAATTCATCCTCTTCCACCTCTCGTCTTCTTCGTTCAACAAATAATATATTCCCACCAACGATGGATAATAGCGAGGAAATGTAGAAAAAACTTGACGAGCGTTTCAAAATCCAAAGTGAGTTGATTATTAATCTGCTGTCAAAAAAAATAAACAAAACGGAACAAACTTTAATTAAAAAACTTGATACGCACATCGCGGAAATAAAAAGTGAGGTTGACACTATCCAAAAAAAAAAATAACTCAAATTGAAACTGAACAATCAAACCAAATCACCCTTAACACTGTGCAAGAAAATGAGATTCTTCAGATTAAATCCGCTTTTTCTGAATTAAACTCACAAACTATCTTACTAATATTATAAATGTGAAAGTTACGATGTTTGGATGTTTGGATGTTTGTTGCTAACTCACGCCAGAACGGCTAAACGGATCTGGATAAAATTTGACACAGAGATAGCTTATAGTCTGGAATAGCAGATAGGCTAATTTTTATCCCGGTAAAATGTATGGTTCCCGTGGGATAGATTTGTTTTAATTTTTGAAATTACACAAGAATGGATGAACGGATCTGAATGAAATTTAGCACAGAGATAGACTAAAGTCTGGAATAGCAAATTGGCTACTTTTTATCCCGGTAAAATGTATGGTTCCCATGGGATAGAATTGTTTTAGTTTTTGAAAATACACCAGAATGGCTGAACTCATCTGAATGAAATTAAGCACAGAGATAGATTATAGTCTGGAATAGCATATTGGCTACTTTCTATCCCTGTAAAATGTATGGTTCCCGTGGGATAGATTTGTTTTAATTTTTGAAATCACACCAGAATGGCTGAACGGATCTGAATGAAATTTAGCACAGAGATAGATTATAGTCTGGAATAGCATATTGGCTACTTTTTATCCCGGTAAAATGTATGGTTCCCGTGGTATAGATTTGTTTTAATTTTTGAAATCACACCAGAATGGCCGAACGGATCTGAATGAAATTTAGCACAGAGATAGATTATAGTCTGCAATAGCATATTGGCTACTTTTTATCCCGGTAAAATGTATGGTTCCCGTGCTGGATAGATTTGTTTTAATTTTTGAAATCACACCAGAATGGCTGAACTCATCTGAATGAAATTTAGCACAGAGATAGATTATAGTCTGGAATAGCATATTGGCTACTTTTTATCCCGGTAAAATGTATGGTTCCCGTAGGATTGATTTATTCTAATTTTTGAAATTACACCAGAATGGTGGAACTCATCTGAATGAAATTTAGCACAGGGATTGATTATAGTCTGGAATAGCATATTGGCTACTTTCTATCCCTGTAAAATAAATGGTTCCCATGGGATAGATTTATTTTAATTTTTAAAATTACACCAGGATGGCTGAACTCATCTGAATGAAATTTAGCACAGAGATAGATTATAGTCTGCAATAGCATATTGGCTACTTTTTATCCCGGTAAAATGTATGGTTCCCGTGGGATAGAATTGTTTTAATTTTTGAAATCACACCAGGCTGAACTCATCTGAATGAAATTTAGCACAGAGATAGATTATAGTCTGGAATAGCATATTGGCTACTTTCTATCCCTGTTAAATAAATGGTTCCCATGGGATAGATTTATTTTAATTTTTGAAATTACACCAGAATGGCTGAACTCATCTGAATGAAATTTAGCACAGAGATAGATTATAGTCTGCAATAGCATATTGGCTACTTTTTATCCCGGTAACATGTATTGTTCCCGTGTTGGATAGAATTGTTTTAATTTTTGAAATCACACCAGGCTGAACTCATCTGAATGAAATTTAGCACAGAGATAGATTATAGTCTGGAATAGCATATTGGCTACTTTTTATCCCGGTAAAATGTATGGTTCCCGTGGGATAGATTAGTTTTAGTTTTTGAAATTACACAAGACTGGCTGAACTTATCTGAATGAAATTTAGCACAGAGATAGATTATTGTCTGGAATAGCATATTGGCAACTTTCTATCCCTGTAAAATGTATGGTTCCCGTGCTATAGATTTGATGTAGTTTTTGAAATAACACAAGAACGGCTGAACGGATCTAAATGAAATTTAGCACAGAGATAGATTAAAGTCTGGAATAGCATATTGGCTACTTTTTATTCTGGTAAAATGTATGGTTCCCGTGTGATAGATTTGTTTTAATTTTTGAAATCACACCAGAATGGCTGAACGGATCTGAATGAATTTTAGCACAGAGATAGATTATAGTCTGGAATAGCATATTGGCTACTTTCTATCCCTGTAAAATGTATGGTTCCCGTAGGATTGATTTATTTTAATTTTTGAAATTACACCAGAATGGCGGAACTCATCTAAATGAAATTTAGCACAGGGATAGATTATAGTCTGGAATAGCATATTGGCTACTTTCTATCCCTGTAAAATAAATGGTTAACATGGGATAGATTTATTTTAATTTTTGAAATGACACCAGAATGGCTGAACTCATCTGAATGAAATTTAGCATAGAGATAGATTAAAGTCTGGAATAGCATACTGGCTACTTTTTATCCCGGTAAAATGTATGGTTCCCGTGGGATAGATTTGTTTCAATTTTTGAAATCACACCAGAATGGCTGAACGGATCTGAATGAAATTTAGCACAGAAATAGATTATAGTCTGGAATAGCATATTGGCTACTTTTTATCCCGGTAAAATGTGTGGTTCTCGTGGGATAGATTTGTTTTAATTTTTGAAGTCACACCAGAATGGCTGAACGGATCTGAATGAAATTTAGCACAGAGATAGATTATAGTGTGGAATAACATATTGGCTACTTTCTATCCCTGTAAAATGTATGGTTCCCGTAGGATTGATTTATTTTAATTTTTGAAATTTTACCAGAATGGCGGAACTCATCTGAATGAAATTAAGCACAGGGATAGATTATAGTCTGGAATAGCATATTGGCTACTTTCTATCCCTGTTAAATAAATGGTTCCCATGGGATAGATTTATTTTAATTTTTGAAACTACACCAGAATGGCTGAACTCATCTGAATGAAATTTAGCACAGAGATAGATTATAGTCTGCTATTGGCTTCTTTTTATCCCGGTAAAGTGTATGGTTCCCGTGGGATTGATTTGTTTTAATTTTTGAAATCACACCAGAATGGCTGAACGGATCTGAATGAAACTTAGCACAGAGATAGATTATAGTCTGGAATAGCATATTGGCTACTTTCTTTCCCTGTAAAATGTATGGTTCCCGTGGGATAGATTTGTTTTAATTTTTGAAATCAGACCAGAATGGCTGAGCGGATCTGAATGAAATTTAGCACAGAGCTAGATTATAATCTGGTTTATCTTATAGGTTTCTTTTTATCGCGGTTTAATGTAGGTATTAAATTATAAAGCTTTAAAAGAAGAAGAAGCTAGATTACGATAGACTATACTCCTCAAGGTACAGTCTACTTCTTGATCAGCTGAAACGCGAGCGAAGCCGTGGGTAAAGGCTATAGATGTATATATAAAAATGGATGTGTGTATATATGTATGTTGCGTATGGCTACTTTCTATCCCTGTTAAATAAATGGTTAACATGGGATAGATTTATTTTAATTTTTGAAATGACACCAGAATGGCTGAACTCATCTGAATGAAATTTAGCACAGAGATAGATTAAAGTCTGGAATAGCATACTGGCTACTTTTTATCCCGGTAAAATGTATGGTTCCCGTGGGATAGATTTGTTTCAATTTTTGAAATCACACCAGAATGGCTGAACGGATCTGAATGAAATTTAGCACAGAGATAGATTATAGTCTGGAATAGCATATTGGCTACTTTTTATCCCGGTAAAATGTATGGTTCCCGTGGGATAGATTTGTTTTAATTTTTGAAGTCACACCAGAATGGCTGAACGGATCTGAATGAAATTTAGCACAGAGATAGATTATAGTGTGGAATAGCATATTGGCTACTTTCTATCCCTGTAAAATGTATGGTTCCCGTAGGATTGATTTATTTTAATTTTTGAAATTTTACCAGAATGGCGGAACTCATCTGAATGAAATTAAGCACAGGGATAGATTATAGTCTGGAATAGCATATTGGCTACTTTCTATCCCTGTTAAATAAATGGTTCCCATGGGATAGATTTATTTTAATTTTTGAAACTACACCAGAATGGCTGAACTCATCTGAATGAAATTTAGCACAGAGATAGATTATAGTCTCCTATTGGCTTCTTTTTATCCCGGTAAAATGTATGGTTCCCGTGGGATTGATTTGTTTTAATTTTTGAAATCACACCAGAATGGCTGAACGGATCTTAATGAAACTTAGCACAGAGATAGATTATAGTCTGGAATAGCATATTGGCTATTTTCTTTCCCTGTAAAATGTATGGTTCCCGTGGGATAGATTTGTTTTAATTTTTGAAATCAGACCAGAATGGCTGAGCGGATCTGAATGAAATTTAGCACAGAGCTAGATTATAATCTGGTTTATCTTATAGGTTTCTTTTTATCGCGGTTTAATGTAGGTATTAAATTATAAAGCTTTAAAAGAAGAAGAAGCTAGAGTACGATAGACTATACTCCTCAAGGTACAGTCTACTTCTTGATCAGCTGAAACGCGAGCGAAGCCGTGGGTAAAGGCTATAGATGTATATATAAAAATGGATGTGTGTATATATGTATGTTGCGTATGGACTTCTAAACCACCCAATGGATCCTTATGAAATTTTCGGGGTAGGTAAATATAGTTTAGTCCAGGGATGGTTCCTGTTATAGATGAAATTGGTGACTTAGACAGGGTTGCCACGACTGATGTTCGAGATTGAAAAAGATTTTTATACATAATTATATTCTTATACTTATCTATTTATCACTTTCCTTTATTTGCTATCATACAATTTTTTTTTTTTCAAATAAAGTAATTAATTGAATTTAAAATTATTTTTGTTGTTGTTGTAATAATTAGAAAACAGGTTTTTTTTGTATTTCCCTTCTTATTTCATAATTTTTCATTGTTTGGTTCAATTAAAGCTGAAACAATGGCTAATTCGGTGTCTTCTGTAGGTGTGAATGGTGATTATACTCTGCCAATGCTAAGAGTGTTTGGTAATGTTCAAGAGGGCTTCAAGATTTGCCATATTAATGCGCAAAGTTTGCTACCGAAATAAGATGAGTTTAGGTTTTTATTCGAAGGTTCAAAGACAAACGTTATATGTGTTTCTAAAAGTTGGTTTAACGCAAGCTTTCACAGCAGTATTTATGCTTTAAAGGGTTATAGATTACTTCGTGCTGATAGACATGGTCGTGGTGGCGATGTGGCAATGTACATCAAAGAAGGGTTGGTCTTTAAGGAAGTGTGCTCATTTGTAAATGGTAGTGAAATCGAATTCATATTTGTAGAGTTTATAAGCGGTGATAAAAAACTTCTTCTGGGAACAGTCTATAGGCCTAATTGTAATGTGAGCTTGTCTTCCTTCTACTCTTTAATGGAAGAAATAGCTATTACATCTGCCAAATGTAATTATTTGTGGGGACATTAACTGTAATCTACTAGTTGAAAATCCTCTTATAAGTAATATGAGAACATTTAATCTCTTTCCTGTCAATTCTTCTGTGCCTACTCATTTTTGTAGTGATTCTAGTACGCTCCTTGACGTTTTCTTAGTGAGTGATACAAATAAAGCTTTATTTTATGACCAGCTATCTGTTTCGGCATTCTCCAAACATGACCTTATATATCTTACCTTTGACTTCAACATTCTTATTCCAACGTCAATTATTCAATATAGGGACTTCAAAAATGTAGACACAAATGCTCTCGAGAATAGTATAAGAAGAATACATTGGGAGCAGGTGTATAATATGCTATCTCCTAATGATCAAATTGAATTTTTGCATTCAAACTTCGAAAGCCTTTTCGATTCGTATGTTCCTTTGAAGTCCAAAACTATTACTCATGGTTCTCGACCATGGTTAACCTCCGAGATTCTTTTTCTTATAAACGAAAAGAAACGAAGCTTATTGTCGTTGGAAACGTTTTAGGCTTGAAGAGCACCGCAGTCTTTTTCGTGTCCTTCGTAATGAAGTTGTTTGTAAAATTCGATCAAACAGACAAATTTCTTCAGAAGTCGACTTGTCCTGTAAACTATGGTAAAAAACTCTGGAACAATCTTCGTGACCTGGGAGTAAGTAAAAGGAAGATTACGTCTGACTGTGACCTGGATCCTTACGAATTAAACCTAAGCTTTGTTAAATTGCCTGCGAATTTATCTGCTGAGACATCACATCTTGAAACTCTTTATAATGAACCCCTTAGCAATGATGATACTTTTGAATTTCACTGCGTTGAAAGTACTGATGTATTGGAGTGTTTCATGTCAGTAAGGCCAAAAGCTGTAGGCCTTGATGGCATCCACCTGACGTTTATAATGGCTATTATGCCATTAGTCCTTCCCTTTATAACTCACTTATTTAACACTTTTTTAACAACTGGTGTGTTTCCCAAGATGTGGAAGATAGCAAAAGTCATTCCCGTTCCTAAAGGCAGCAGTAGGATAGAATTCAGACCAATATCTATATTACCATTTTTCTCTAAAGTCTTGGAAAGGATTATGCAAAAGCAGATTCATTCTCATATAAATAGCCATAATTTTTTGATTCCGAACCAGTCAGGAATTCACAGTAAGCATAGTTGCATGACTGCTCTCATTAATGTTGCAGATGATTTGAGAGAAGCTCTTGATGCAAGTAGTGTGTCATTTTTGATTCTTTAAGATTTCTCTAAAGCTTTCGACACTATAAGCCATCCTATTCTTTTGAAAAAACTTTCTAGACTCTAAAAGTTCTCTTCTTCTGCAATTATATTACTTCTTTTATACTTAAATGACAGAAAGCAAACTGTGTATATTAATAATAAGAATTCTGACTGTGTTCCTCTACGGCGAGGTGTTCCACAAAGATCTATTCTTGGTCCACTGCTTTTTGCACTTTACATCAATGATATTTCGATTTCTCTGGATCATTGTTGCGGACAAATTTATGCTGATGATTTACAGCTGCTAAAATGTTGTGCTCTTGGGCTCATACAAAATTGTGTTTATTCTTTGAATTTGGATCTACAGCGTCTTTCGACTTGGTGCAAAAATAACGAATTATGTATTAATCCATCTAAGTCTAAGTGTATCGTTATTTCCAAAAATGTTCTTGACCTGTCTTACTTTCCCACCTTAATGCTCAACAATACCTCCATAGATTATGTTGACAATGCGAAGAACCTTGGTGTAATTTTTAATAGAACTTTGACCTGGAACGACCATATAAACTTTATAGTTGGTAAGGTTTACGGTGTTCTTAGAATGTTATGGACATCTCATCATTTTGCTCCTTTAAATGCCCGAAAAATGGTGGCGAAGACACTAGTAGTCCCTATTTTGACATATGGCTGCGAAATTATTGCGATTCAGTCTCTCGAAGAAAATTGAGTGTTGTGTTCAATAACATTACCAGATACGTGTATGGTCTAAGGAGATATGACCATATATCCCATTTCTCTTATAGTCTCTATGGTATTAAATTCGATGATCTACTCAATAATCGCACACTTATTCTTCTCTTTAATGTTATTCAAAATCAAACACCACCATATCTTTTTGAAAGAATACAGTTTCTCTTATCTAATAGATCCAACGTAATTAACACCTTTCGACACACTTGCCTCACTTCAGCTGGACAGTTTTTTATGTACGCCATCCACCTCTGGAATTCACTTCCGCGCCACATCCGAAGAATGAATAATGTTTGCATGTTTAAAAAAGAACTTAAGCAACGAGTTTTAACCTAACCTACATTTCTAACTTAGTTTTCTGATTAGCTAATTAAATGCACACATAATAATATCAATACCTTAATTTCTTCTAGTTTGTTAAATGGATTCCTTCATTAATTAATTTTAACTCTATTTCTTGTATTATTTTTTTTCTCTTTTCTTTCTTGATTTATTTAAGGCCTAGCCTTGTAAATATAAATATAAATATATTTATAAATTATCTGCTATGAAGCTTTCACTATTTTATAAGATACTGTATCTTAAAGTTTTAAGCATGATCATTTCAATAAAAAAAAAAAAAAAAAAAAAAAAAAAACCCCGTCTGGTTGTCGATTTCCAAAAGCTTAACGCTCACAACGTAACAGACAGATAACCCATTCCAGATGTCAACATGACTATTCAAAATTTAGGTAAAGCCAAGTACTTTACAACGTTAGATTTGGAATCAGGCTTCCAATAAATTAAAATCAAAGCAGAAGATAAAGAAAAACAGCTTTTGCTATAAATGGCGCAAAATATTATTTTAAACGAATGCCTTTCGGGCTCAAAAATGCACCAAGCATATTTCAGAGATGCGTGGACGACATTTTAAGAGACTTTGTAGGTAAATTTGTATACGTTTACATTGATGACGTATTGATATATTCTTCATCTGAGCAAGAACATATACAGCACATAAATCAAGTATTCGACGTACTCAATAAAGCCACATTTAAAATATATGATGAGAAAAGCAAGTTTTTTCCAGAAGAAGTAGAATACTTAGGTCACATAATCAGACATGGTAGAATCACTAAGAACCCAGAGAAAATAGCAGCTATAGAAAATTGTCAAGCCCCACAAACGGCAAAGAATTTGAGAGGATTTTTAGGTCTTACAGGTTACTATCGTAAATGTATAAAAGGATAGGCATGCATAGCCGAGCCCCTGACATTATGTTTACGAGGAGATAACGGTAAAGCAAACAAAAAACAAAGTAAAAATATTAAGGCAAAGCTGAATGACTCAGCATTAGAAGCGGTTAGAGTTTTAAAAAATTATTTGAAAGAACAAGTCGAACTTTTTCAACCGGACTATAGTAAACCATTCGAACTTACTACTGATGCATCCAACAAAACTATTGGAGCCGTACTAAGTTAGAATAAGCAACCTATACACTTCTTGTCAAGAACACTGAGTAAGACAGAAGAGAACTATAGCACAAACGAGAAGGAGCTATTAGCGATCATATGGTCCTTACAAAAACTCAGAAACTGCATATATATTATAACAGACTTAACCATATATACCGATCACCAGAGCCTTATATATTCTGTATCAGAAAAGAATCCCAACACAAAGTTGAAACGTTGGATGGGAATAATAGAAGACTTTGGAGCAAAAGTAGTTTATAAACCAGGAAACCTAAATCTTGTAGCTGATGCATTATCACGTCTACGCATAAATACTTCTACCATAGAAACAGCACATTCAGCGGAAAGTTCTTCAAATGAAATAATAAAACTGTGAATCAGCCTTTTAATACATACGCTGCACAATTCGAACTTATTGAAGATATAACAAATAATATCGAAACACAAATCTATTTTAGTAAGAAAATAAGACTCATAATAAAGTTTAAGGACAAAGACTCTTTTTTTTTTTTTTTTTTTTTTTTTTTTATAATGCACTTGTACTCAAAGGGATATTAATACCTTTATAATGAATTAACATGTGCGAGCGAGGAAAGAGAAGGAATAGAAAGATAGGAAAGAAAGGTGGTACAGTGGTTTGAGATTTTAGGTGATAATTATCTCATGGAAATTCCACGGGTGGCATCCAGTTGAAACTTGGGAAATAAATAAAAATTGCTGCCCTCGGCTGGGTTTGAACGCACAGCTCTCAGGTTGAGCAACCAAGCACTACATCCACTGTACCATTGCCACCCGCAAGATGTTGGCTCGACCAACTATTGATTAAATCAATTATAAAAACCTTTTTTCGAAAACGTGAGCACTTTATTGTTTCGTACAATTTATATGAGCTAAATTTTCCTAAATTAACATTTCATTAGTATATATATATATATATATATATATATTTACAGAATATTTTCAATATTTCTTACGTTTTAGTTCAGTTTTTTAAGTTTTTAAGCACAATTAAATTCTTAGTTCAATCTTCTATTTTATGATTTTATTTTTAAGTTAGGATTGCGGCTGCAAACCGTAAAGTCGCCAGACAAAGAAAAAAAGACATATAAAAAAAAATAAAAATGTCTGATTTGATACCATATGATATATCAACGCCAGCTACCAGTCAGAGCGTGTATCAATATAGTATTTTACGTTTGTAGAGGTGCTGCCAAGTTTCGCAACACTCCCCCCGGTAAGCTGGTCCCAAGGTCCTGGTTACCATCTTCTGGAAACTTTTGCACCTCAAGGACTGCCAGTTTCACTACTGGTCTTGTGTAAACTCCAGTTGCCGTTTTTATGACCGCACTTCGAATCTCACCATCTACGCAAGGTAGCACATTGATTACTATTCCCTTAGGCCATTCACACCTTGGATTATTTGCATCGCATAATACCACAACATCGCCCACTTTTATGGATTCAGAATAGCGAAACCATTTTGTTCGCCTGGTAAGGTCGGGTAAATATTCGCGGACCCATCGCCTCCAAAAGTGATCCGCATATCCCTCACTTGTGAGCCAGTTTCTTCTTAGTACTTTTGCAGAATTGCCTAACTCACCACTTAACTTTCTCCCACTAGACGAACCCATTAGAAAATTGTTTGGAGTAAGGGCCTCATCATTTTCATTGCTTATTGGGACATAAGTAAGTGGTCTAGAATTAACAACAAACTCTACCTCTGCCATCATGCTTAAAAGTAGCTCATCTTTTGGATTTCGGGTTGGTTTCATTGCGATAAGGGTTTGTTTAACTGTTCTAACCAATCTCTCCCAGCTCCCACCGATGTGAGGTGAGAGTGGTGGAATAAAGTTCCACTTAAGCTTCATATCAAATGCTTTTGCTAAAATTTTCTCGTTCATATGACTCATGGCCTCTTTTAATTCTGTGCTTGCTCCGCGAAAATTAGTTCCATTATCTGAGTATATTTCTAAAGGCATCCCCCTCCTAGCTTTAAAACGTTTTAATCCCAGAATACAGGAGTCACTCGAAAGGCTATGAACGATCTCAAGACAAGTTATAAGCATACCCCACCTTTTCTCTGCACGTCTCCCAACTTTTACGTACATCGGTCCAAAATAATCGACGCCTATATACGAAAACGGTCTGGTAAATGGCTGTAAGCGTGCTGCTGGTAGTTCCGCCATGATAGGTGGTATAGGATCTGCCCGTTGATTTTTGCATTGTTGGCATTCCTTCTTTTGCATGCTCTTTAAAGTTGTTCTTAAGCCTTGTATGTAAAAATATTGCCTTACTTCATTTACAACACTTTCATTATATATATGATGGAATTGTTTATGAAAATCTAACAGGATCAAATTAGTTATATAGTGATCTTTTGGTAGAATGATTGGTCTCTTTACATGATGGGGAATATTAGGAGTTGCATCGATGCGCCCTTTGATTCGCATGACTCCGTGCTGATCGATATATGGTGATAGCGTATACAGTGGACTTGACCTGTCCAATTGTCTATCTTTATGTGTAAGAGTGTCGTATTCAGTTTTAAAGCTTTCTACCTGACATTGTTTATATAAATAGTTCTCAGCCCTTCGCTTTTCTTTTATTGTAAATGCATGATCTTCTTTTTCTTCCCTCAGCCTAGCAAGTATGTCCAGAAAGCGAAAAAGGAACATTGTAGCCCTTAATAGCCGATTCCAATTTGAAAAACGGAGATATTCAACAACGCATGTTGATTGAACTGCCATATGAATGTAGCATTCCTTTACTTCGTGTTCTTCTTGGGACAAATCGCAAGGCTCAAGATTTTCTTTTGGCCAGGCATCTTCTGGGCAATTGAGGAAACTTGGTCCTTAGTACCACCTACTCTGCGAATGGAATTCGTAGGTACTTTTGTATTTTGTGGCGTCATCGGCTACATTTTCCTTGGAAGGAACCCACCTCCAATCTTGTTCTTCTGTTTTTTCTCGAATTTCACCAATCCTGTATGCTACGAAGCTCTTATATTTGTGCTGATGTGATTTAATCCAACAAAGCACAATTTTAGAATCGGTCCAAAAAAAGTATCTTTTATAATAACGGTGTGATCTTCGATGATTGATTTTGCTAGCCTGGCACCCAGTACTGCTGCTTCTAATTCCATGCGAGGTATAGACATAGGTTTTATTGGTCCTACTCTAGTTCTCGCACTTACCAATGTACAATTTGCTGATGAACTAGAAGAAATCCGAAAATAAGCCACTGCTGCATACGTTGTTTCACTTGCGTCTACGAACACGTGCAATTGGACTCTGCTTTTCACGAAATCCGTGAGATAATATCTAGGAATGGTTATATTTTTTATAGCCGGTATTAAACCTAACCATATCTCCCATCTTTCAAAGTGGCCTTGTTTTATTTGTTCATCCCATCCAACCGCTGATCTCCATACGTCTTGTAGCAGGATTTTCAATATAATTATGAAATTAGCAATCAAGCCTAACGGGTCGAAAACACACATGAGAGCACTAAGTACCTGTCTTTTAGTTGGAATAACTTTTCCAAGCATGACTTCTTGGTTCATCTTTTTTGTCTTAAAAGTGAATAAAAAATTGTCCGCTACCGGTGACCACCACATTCCGAGAAGCTTTTCCGCACTATCAGCGATACTCAGATCCGTACTTGATTTGTTTATCGTTGTTGCCTTACCATCTAATGCCTCAAGTACTTTTTTAGAATTAGACATGAAGTTTCGAATTTCGAACCCGCCTTGTTGATGTGCAAATACAACTTCTTTGGCCAACACTATCGCTTCATCTTCACTGTCCACACTATCAAGAAAGTCATCAACAAAATGATTTTCTGTTATGGCCCTGTATGCTCTTGGAAATCTATCTGCGAATCTATGTGCATTTTTGTTTTTGATGTACTGTGCACAAAAGGGTGGATGTTGCACCAAATATCAGCACTAGCATTTTAAAAACTTCTATTTCCTTTGTGACTGTGTTTCGCCAGAGAAACCTTAAAAAATTTTGATCCTCCTCCAGCACCTTGATCTGGTGAAACATCTCACGTATATCCCCAAACACTGCATATTTTCCTTCACTAAAACGATACAGAACACCTGTTAGTGAAGGTAATTCATCTGGCCCTGTCAAAAGGAATGTATTTAGGGATACACCATTCACCTTCGCCGCAGCGTCCCATACCATTCGAACTTTGTTCGGCTTGTTTGGGTT
Source organism: Platycheirus albimanus (assembly GCA_916050605.2). Lineage (NCBI taxonomy): Eukaryota > Metazoa > Arthropoda > Insecta > Diptera > Syrphidae > Platycheirus > Platycheirus albimanus. The sequence goes on from OU696696.1 coordinate 210,866,115, forward strand.
AAAAACCGGAAACATCGGAAGATACCAGGCTTATCGATGTCCGATGGGCTAAGTTTCCTTGCGTAACCCTTAACAACATACTCTTTGATCTGTTTATCGAGTTTAGAAAACAACTCTGGTTCTCTTGAGATCTTATTTTCAAGACAATTCAATCGTCTTTCCGCCATCTTTCTGCTGCAAGGTAGTTTGGAGCTGTCATGTTTCCGTAGAAGTTGAACTGAGTACCTTAAACCGTCGAATGTTGTTTTTTGTTCTAAAAGCTGAACAGCCTTCGTATTGTCATTAGACAGTAGCTTTATTCCCTTTTTTGCAGCAAAGGTCTCGATTGTGAAATATTCCTTCATCATCCAGTGCATATCATCATCCATCATATTTTGGCACTCGCATACATGAAAGTTAAAGCTAGCCTCAGTTGAGTTTGAAGACATGCCATTCGGATCGGTACCAAAGACAGTCCAGCCAAGCCTAGTCTTCATCGCCACTGGTTCATTAATCTTTCTTTCAACTGTTTTAATTGATACTTCAAGGTTACAATGTTGTAAGCCGATAAGCAAGCGGGGCTTCACATCTTCATATGACTTCAAAGGCACAGTTCGCAGATGTCGGTACTCTGTTAAAAGCCTTCTTGCATTTATTGACTGCTTTGGTAATTCCAGGGACTTTACTGTATGCGCCTCTGGAAGTGAGAATCGTTGTGGAGCTCCCAATGCTGAAACCTCAAAATTAATTTTCTTTGATTCCTCCTCCATTCGGCGCGCATTTGCCGTCCATCTTAGGCATAAAGGCTCGTTTCTCCCATCCGCATCTAAAGCTTGAGCAAGCTGTTCTTCAATTAATGTGACAGAGGATCCATCATCAAGGAACGCGTATGTATCAATCTGGTTGCCATCATAATACAACGTAACTGGAATGATTTTAAACAAAGTTGAGCTTTGACCTTTGCGATGCGTTGTGCCGCTAAACTTTGCTGCTTCTTCGTTAATTTTCTTTCCGTGGTCATTAGGCGGGTAACCACTGTCATGCATATTCTTTACCTGCTTGTTGAAGTCATGCAAAAGACGATGGTGCCGGAATGTACAACCGTTAGTCCCACAAACATCTGACGATGAACACCTTCGCCTTCCATGTTGCCTCAAGCAAGTACGGCATATAAAATGACGCTTTAGCGTTGAACACTTATCAGCTTAGCTCATGTTGATGAAACGCTGACACGAACTGACTGCTTTGCATTTTTCATCACAGACGCAGCACTTCCGACCTTGCTTTGAGTCCTCTTGTTGTACCTCACGGCTCTGATGAACGTTGACAAAGGCTTTGGATTTCCTACTGCCCTTGTGATCCTTGGCACCGAGTGTGGTTGAAGTGACTTTAGATGCAGCCTGAGCCACTTGTGCAAGACAGTTGCTAAAAACCTGTAAATCAATTACTGTTAAAGCTTGTTTATAAACGCCCCAGCTAAGCTTTATTTGTGTTGGTAATCTATCAATAAGTTCCTTCAGTAAATAAGAATTATTTAAATGGGAGTGCAACCCACTGGGCTGCATAGTGACACAAATATTTTCTACCGATAATGAAAAGTCAATAATAGCTTCCAGATTATCTGGCTTAAAAGGAGGCTCACTTCTAATTTTGTCTAAAAGAGTTTCAATAATAATTTCAGGACGCCCATAAAGCATCCGAAGGGTTTCTATTGCAAGACCTACTTGTTCTGGCATAACTAACTTGTATTTAAGTTTTTTCATTGCATCTCCTTTGATGCATCGTTGCAACCGAAGCAGATTCTCCTGACTGGTATACCCGCAAGTCCGTGTAGAGTTTTCCCACCAACTAATGAACAACGGTCATTCCTCAGGATTTCCATAGAAGTTAACTTGTTCTTTTGACATTATTTGCCGAGCCACTATTTGATGTTTGTTGAGTAATGTCCTTTCATCTTGGTGTTGTTGATGTACCTTTGTTGCGTTGACGTGTAGTTGCTGCTCTGGGTGTAAATTATTCGGTAACGCTGATGGTATCCCACCCACCCACGTGCTGTTGGCTCTATCATTCTTGTTCATATTTTCATGTACCCATTTTTTGACTCGTTCCTGATCAATTGGCTGTTGTTTGACTCGTTCCTGATAAGCTGACTCGCCATCAGATTCTGATTCGCTGTCCGACTTATTTTGATTATACAACTCGTACTTCTTCTGGATATAATCCTTTTCTCGCTGATCTCGTAGCTCTGTTTCTTCCTCCAGTCTTTGAAGCTGCAACTCCAATTTTCCCATTTTCGTTGACGGTCGTGACGTGCTCACATTGGACCTGGACTGTGAAGACGACGATTTGGACTGCAAAGATTTGGCTGTAGAGATATCTTTGTTCTCTCCAGAAAGGGGAATAGGCGGTGCTTGTAGCTGAGAAGATAATTTGCGTAGAACATTGAATTCAGAACGTTGATCTTGTGTTTTCTGAAGTTGAACATGCAAGGAGGTGGTTGCTTTTAATTGCTGGAGGATACCTAAATCTAATTCTTTACGTGCTGGCATTGTTACTTGTAGAGCAGCACTTTGTTTTTGGGAACCTAATTGCTGTTGATGTGTTTGCGCACCCGACCTACTCAGAAAAGAACTAGCACCCTTACATTGCTCGCAATACCATGGATGATCTTTTTGACTATCGTTAAAACCCAGGCATCCATAGTGAAACCATTTTTCACAACCCTCGGCCTCGCATTGTACCATGTCGTCATAATCGTCGTTTTCTTTGCACTTTTTGCAGTTTTGTTGAGCACTTGGCAGAGGTACTGTTTTGTCAGTTTTAGATCTACTAGACATTACCACTTAATATCACTTACCTTATGCCCCGGGCTATAAATAAAGATGAATACGTACTTTGCCCTTGTTGTGTGTTGTTACAAACTGTATTAGAGTTGGTTATTGCAAACGTTCTTGATGTTTCTGGCAAATAAATCCGGCTTTCTTGATGCTCTGGCAAATTTCTGATGATTGATCTTGTAGCGATGGTAACTCACGTGGTGAAGAGGTGTGACGGGTGGTTATTTTGTCAGAATCTTAAAATTCTCGTTGACTATTGTCGCTTTTTTTCGTATAAAACGAAAATTTAGTATGTTGGCTCGACCAACTATTGATTAAATCAATTATAAAAACCTTTTTTCGAAAACGTGAGCACTTTATTGTTTCGTACAATTTATATGAGCTAATTTTTTCTAAGTTAACATTTCATTAGTATATATATATATATATATTTACAGAATATTTTCAATATTTCTTACGTTTTAGTTCAGTACAATTAAATTCTTAGTTCAATCTTCTATTTTATAATTTTATTTTTAGGTTGGGATTGCGGCTGCAAACCTTAAAGTCGCCAGACAAAGAAAAAAAGACATATAAAAAAAAAATAAAAATGTCTGATCGGAACTAAATTTGATACCATATGATATATATCAACGCCAGCTACCAGTCAGAGCGTGTATCAATATAATATTTTACTTTTGTAGAGGTGCTGCCAAGTTTCGCAACAGCAGAAGAAAGAAGTTATACAGCCCCAGAAGATTATAGCTTTAGGTACATACAAAATTTGAAAACATATACAAATATGGTGAAAACATAAAAAAGGAATTTCCACTATACTCTATTCAAGTAATTTGTTCAGCACATGCCTTATGAGGGAGCTTTTTATCTACCAATGATGCCTGCAGGTAATCCCAATGGCAAACTAAAACAGAAACTGCCTCTGAAATTAAACCCAAACCACTGAACACACAAGAATTGTTGTTGTGATTTTCGATAAATTTGGCCGCACCCATAACCTTTCAGTTTGACTGCAAAAAGCAGACTAATTTTTTTTTCTTTTTGTTCAGTATGACAAAAACAACCCTCATCGTCATCGCACAAAGCACATCTAAAAGGTGTATAGAGTATAGTAAGATTTATATTCACACCAAGAAAACTTCAAGACGTGACAAATTTGGAAGAACAATTAAAACTTGTAAAGAACACTTACGAAAGAATACATCGAGGGTTACGTAATAATATACAAGAAATCTCGGAGAAATATTATTGGCCCGATCTAAATAAACAAGCAAAGAGTTTTAACCAAAAATGCATATCATGTCTATTTGGAAAATATGAAAGAAATCCTATCAGAGAACCTCTGAATAATTCAGAAATACCAACACATGTGGGAACACACATTCATATGAACATATACTTCAACGACAAGTATACTTTCCTTGTAACAGTAGATAAGGATTCTTAATATATAATCCTTCGGGAAATCGAAACTCGAAACGGACTGTACGACATTATGGAAGAGGTCTAATCAAATTATTTACCAAAATGTGAACGACTCATGACAGATAACGAGAAGGGCTTCAAAACAGAAATGGTGAACCAAATGTGTTTGAAATACAACATAACTAAAGTAGAAACTCCAGTATACAGATCGACAGCGAACGGTCAAGTCGAACGTGTAAACGGTACAATAACTGAACTGTCTAAAATATTCTTAATTCAGAATATAACAAGACTCATCGAGGAAATATTAAGAACAGTGCGTGAGTTAAATAATTCTATACACTCAGTTCCAGGTTTGAAACCTAGAGACATTTTCTTAAACCAAAACATATATAGCAATAGTGAAATTATAATAAACAAACTAAACTCAGCACCCAAAAAAGTGATCGAACGTTTAAATAAAGGAACTCGACACAGAGAGTATAAAAAGGAGATAAGATAATGGTAAGAATCACAGGTCTTAGAAAGAAGATAAAGGAGACACTATAGTCTCTAAAGAAGGAATAAAAATTCACAAGGATAACATACAAAACTATCACTTTTCAGACAATAGAAGACATTAAAAATATTATTCAACATGAAATAATTAATCAAGTACCCATAATAAATATACTTGAGTACTCTAAGATATTATTAGCTAGAACAGATGAATTCTTCATCACAATATACAGGGTGATTCACCAGCGTTGTGCTAAAAAGCTAGAGCGTGTAGGTTAAGTTGAGACAAGAAAAAAATCGTATTGGAGGGGGGGTCTATTCCCCTCCGTTTAGCCGGGAGGGGCAATTTTCTGAAAAATTGACTTATTTTGTAAAAAAAAATATTTAAAATCAACGGGTTCTCTTACAACACCGTGTTATACCTTTTTGGAAAGCCAAAAACTTCTTCTTTTATTTTGTTTTTAAATTAAATTGTTTTAACGAATAGTTTAAAAAATATAAATTTTCAAACTCAAAATTTTGAAAAAAAATTTTAAAAAATAATTTTAAAACTAATTTTTTCAAAATTTTACGTAATTAAGTATAATTTTTGTTCTCAGAATTCAACGTCTCCATTAATCTTTAATCCAACACTGAAAACCGTATGGCTCTACGACTTTTTCTTGCCAAGGTATTCAAAAATAACCGAACCTACTTCTTCACAAAAACAAGAAAACCTAGCCTTACGGGATGGCACAAGTGACCATTTAGCCAATTTTTTCGTGTTTTTGTGAAGAAGTAGGTCAAAATCTAAGTAAAAACACTTGTGCAATTAACTTTGAAGAAGAAAATTGTCTTATTAAACTTTTAAAGAATATAACTTCAAAATGTAACATTAAACAAGAATACGACTTCGACTTAGAAATTGAATCCGGTGTTATGTTATTAAACGGTAAGCATAAGTTAAATAATCAGAAAATTAATGGTATAAACTTAGTTACTTATGAAAATACTAAAAATATAGACGATAAAATATACAAAAACATGCATAAGCAAATTAAAGAAGTTATATTAGGAATCATAATTCAGAGTTTTACATCGATCAAATAATTAAAGAAGATACAATTTACAAAATCGATTACATAGATACTTTAAAAAAACTAATTATTTCTTTTGAAGAAAACCGACATTATCAACTATATACACAATTGTAACACTGATTGTTATTCTAGCATTTATGTATGTAAATATAAAAATGATACAATATAATAACAGATTGTCAAAAACAAAAAAAGATTGACGCATATAACAAAACTTATGAAAGTGAAATGTTAAAAATAGCCTCGAAAAATCGGGACGATTTCGTTTAACAAGGGGGGAAGTTAAGCATCCGTAGTATGTATTATATATTGAGAAAAAAGATAACATTATTTGTATTCAATGATATCTTTTAGTCTCTAGTACAGCCTTGCACACAACGCTACACCATTTATGTAACAGAGATAATATTGTTTGTATAAGTTAATTTATTTTAGATTCATTTAATTTAAAAAAAAATGTTCTTTTCTTTTTTTTTTCTTCTATTCTTTATTCCACTTTAAAATACAAAATTGAACTGACTAACTTAATGCTACTTATTCTATTTGAGACCTCTGCTGCCGGTGCAAAAGTGCTGACGCCGCCGCCGCACAGTGGTTCCAAGGTGGAAAAAAACCCCAAAAATAAAATAATTTTTGCAGGCCCGCGAATATGGGTTTTGATTTTACATAATATTTAATTAATGAATATGATTTTTTTTGTTAGTTTTATCATTCAGGTCCGGAGTACCATTGTGATAAAGTGGCTTATTTGAAGATTTTTGTAATTTAAAGGTTTTAGCTTGCAGTTTTGATATGTATGTTTTTTTTTGCATACAGAACATTTGAGAAAAAAAAATATTTAGTCTTATAAATTAGTTTGTTAGCTTTAATAGTGCATTAACGGTTTATTCAATTTGTTTACCAATAAAGAAAACAAGGCTCTTGAGTGAACCTACCTTTAGAGCAAGCCCTTTTTGGTACTTGTTGGTCTATAAAGAATATGCTCCACTTCGCTCCATGTTGGCTATGAGATTTTCTTAAAGCCTACACAATATACTGTTAATCCTGTAAAAACAAAAGGTCACTTTTAATCACTTTCCCCGCAAGAACCTTTTAAGTATACCAGTTAGTGTTGTCTAAATAGCACTTGAAATTGGCTTCTGGTATTACCGTTTCTTATTTCACAGCTATTTCGGTAAGATTTTATTTGTTTACATAATGAAACATAAACGAGGGTATCGTTGCAATTGCGTTTGAGCTTTAGTTGAGTGTAAAATAAATTAAGGAAGCGGTAAAATGACAAACAATAAGTGTGTCATAGAATATAAAGTGCTGTGTGATTTTTTTTTCGACAGAAGCACAAGTATAGATTCTTTTGAATTTTTTTTACAAGAAAGGTACCGATATTTAGAACATAATAGAATTTTAAAAATTGTTTCAGAAGTAAAAAAAAGATTCTTACCGCATTTTAAACAGAGATATAAGCTGAAATAATAAAGTCGTCAGCACTTCCTGTAGGCTCACTATCAGAAGAAGCTCAAGAAAGTAGAAATAAGGATTACAGATATTACAGGATTCACAACACTAGGAAGTGTTCTCGTTTAGCAACCAATGAGGATGTTATTCATCTTATGCTTATATCATCTGATCCAAAAATATCGCATCTAAGACCAGAACCAAAAACAAAAGACTCCGTTCCCCTAAGCGAAGAGGCACAGGTCTTATTGTATTAATTTTCATTTTTATTTCTATAAAGCAAAATAAAAAATTAACTATGAATTACATTATACGACACTTGTTTTTTTTAATCACCTTATTTATAATAATGTAAATACATTTAACTTCTTATAAAATTATATAGCCTATAAAGTTCTTAAAAACAATATGGAAATTCAATTTTGTCAAGTAATTGGTAAGTTCAGATTCTACTTATAAAAAAACTTTTATTTTATAGCACATACGTACATCAAAGCCCTCAAATAATAAAAAAAAAATTAAATTACTTTTTTTCATTTTTTCTAAACCAAATTTTCAACAATTATGCATAAAACAATTTTTGATATATACATATGTGCCAAATTTCATTAAAATTCGTTAAATTATTCAGATTTAACAGACTTTTTTCCGCTCACACATACAAGTCAAACCCAAAAATTTTAGAAAAATGTCAATAACTTTTTTTCTAATTCTTTTTTTTAACCCAAATTTTCACCAATTATGCATAAGACCAATTTCGATATCTGTGCCAAATTTTATTAAAATCCGTTCAATAGTTCAGATTTAACAGATTTTTTTCCATCCTTCCATACAAACCGAACCACTGTGCGCCGGTGTTGGGGTGATGACCGTCGGCGTCGTTGAGGTCGTCTGTGTTTGTTTCTGAGAATTGCAATAAATGCAATATCGCCGGTGTTGGGGTGATGACCGTCGTTGAGGTCGTCTGTGTTTGTTTCTGAGAATTGCAATAAATGCAATAAATGCAGTGGAAGTTGCTGCGCGTGGAGTCAAATAATTTTGTTGACGTTAACTACTCTGCCCTTAAATTCGAACGTCCTCGTTTGTTGACCTCATGTGTTTCTCGATGTCTTCAATTCCTATTACCATGGTTTTTGGTTTTTTATCTAATTCTGGTGTTGATGTTAGATTTTCGTTTTTTCCAATAGTTTTGTTCTTTAGATTTCGAGGGAATTTGAATGCCAATATTATTGTTATTATTTTAAGACAAAATGCTAGTGCTGAGCTGGTTGTGCTATGGATGATATTGTTGTTTTCTAGCAGGTCTATTTTGTTTGTGCTATTTGCGTAGAGATTTTTAAGTCTCTCGAGTGATAAGAATTCTTCTTTGGCTTCTAACATTGGAGCTGGCTGAAGAACTGCTGGCATAGGATGATAGTTGATTATTTCTCTGTTTGTGAATTCTCTTTGGTTTATTTGGATCAAAGAGTTTGTATGGCGGATGATGTAGGTTCCATTAAGTTCGACTGTTTCGTTGTTAATAACTGCAGGACCATTGAATTGGTTGAGGAAAAGAATTCCAGGAGATATTTCTTCGAGTGATGGAATATGTTCGTTGTTTATTTGCGTACATGTTGGTTTGAAGCTCTTCAGTAAGTTTGGTATGCAGGCAGAGGTACTAATATCTATTACATTCTTTTTATTACATATAGATAATTCATTAAATTTTTACATTCTTTAATTATTCCAAAAATCTTATCTTTACATTCTAAAACATTTTCGTAAGGAATTTTATTAATAATATTCTTTTTCTTTATTGCTTTTAGTATAAAAACACTACAGGAATAACTTTCACTTGTGGGTAATTCTAATAAATAAAATATATCAAACTGACCTATAAGACTGCGCGAATGAAACGGTCCGAGATGTCATTTTTTATCCAAATTTACTCCAAGAATGGCGCTGCTCTCATTTCGATGTATGTGTAAGTGTAACACATTTCTTATAGCAACACACATTCACAACATTTTCAGAGAAACTCAAAAAGAAACATAAGCAAGAGCTACAGTACGTTTGCAACGAACTGTTGGATACCCTATTCCCCATATTTTTGTATGTGCATGCGTCTGCCTCCCGCAAACAGCCGATGTTTCAGAAACAAAATTCTTCTTTAGCAGACAGAAAAAAATTCAATAACATTAATTTTATGCGGTGTGATGTTCAATTAGTGCTGGCGCAATAAAAAAAAGGAGTGCGCCACGCCCAAAGTTAAAACGTTTTATTGCCAAGGCAATTGTTATGAGCTCAGTGACATTCAATTTTATTCTTGCAGATCGATTTGAACAAAACAAGACAAAACTTAAATTTTTAAGAATTAGATTTGGAATGGAAATAGCGATTATGTGTGTTTTTTAACAATTTTTAGACCACACTCTGCTACGTAACCAAGGAATATAAATCCAAGTGTTCATCTGTTTACTTCAAAACTGCGACCGATAGTTAAAAAACGTTAAAAAAATTAATGCATTTTACGACTTTTGACGGAAACGCCCCTTAAAAGTGGGCGTGTCTTAAAAATTTTAAGCACTAACTGCGCTTTGATCAGTATTTAGGCATATGTGTAAGACTACAGCTGAATCGAGTAGTTTTTAAACAATCTTACCTGAACAAAGGTATTTTACCAAAATCACGCCTTTAAAAGTGGGCGTATTGAAAAAATTTACAAAAGAAAATGTAGAGATATATTTCTCAAATAACGAACGGAAGGAAAAAGGTTTAAATTAAACATTGGAAATGCGTTAAATTCTTAAGGCTGCGTTTTTCGTTATTTCATGAAAAGTAGGCGTAAGCCACGCCCAAAATTCAAAAATTTCTTTTCATACACAAACCTTTTAGTTTCTAATAAGAGAAGCAAAATTTTGGCTTGCGGATTCATTATAAATACCGTTTATTTACAAAAACAATTTTTTTATAGGTTCTAATGAAAAGTGGGCGTCAGCCACGCCCAAAATCAATTTTTTTGATTTCATACACAAGATGTTCATGTGCCAGTAAGACCCACAAAATTTAATGTTTTTCGCTTTAATATAACAATTGTTATTTTATACAAACAATATTGATGGTTTTGTATGAAAAATAGGCGTAAGCCAAGCCCAAACTGAAATATTTTTATTTGATTGGAAAAAAGTAAGCTTACGTGTGCAAAATTTTAGCGTTATGCTTTTATCATAACTGTACAAAAAACATAATTTAATTTTGTTAAATTGAGGTTGTTCAACAAAAATGGCGGTTGTGGGCGTGTTTGTGGGCGGATTTTACCGGTTCAAGAACTTAGCTTTACTCTTGAACCAAAGATTATAATATACCAAATTTCAGCTTTCTAGCTCAAAAATTGCGACCTCTAGAGAGTATACATACGGACGGACGGACGGACGGACATGGCTAAATCGACTAGGCTTTTGATTCTGAGTCAGAATATATATACTTTTCTATACCTAACGGTATTATTTCTCTATGTTACAAACTCCACACCAAATACAATATACCCATTCTATGGAATAGGGTATAATTATATTTTTATTGTTGGAAGCAATTTTTACATTTGCGAATTCTAAAGCTTCATCTATATTGACATAAGGAATTTTTTCGTTTTTATACCCTATTCCATAGAATGGGTATATTGTATTTGGTGTGGAGTTTGTAACATAGAGAAATAATACCGTTAGGTATAGAAAAGTATATATATTCTGACTCAGAATCAAAAGCCTAGTCGATTTAGCCATGTCCGTCCGTCCGTCCGTCCGTCCGTCCGTATGTATACTCTCTAGAGGTCGCAATTTTTGAGCTAGAAAGCTGAAATTTGATATATATAATCTTTAGTTCAAGGGTAAGGCTAAGTTCTTGAACCGGTAAAATCTGCCCACAAACACGCCCACAATCGCCATTTTTGTTGAACAACCTCAATTTAATAAAATTAAATTATGTTTTTTTGTACAGTTACGATAAAAGCATAACGCTAAGATTTTGCACACGTAAGCCTAAGGTAAATTTTCTTCCAATCAAATACAAATATTTCAGTTTGGGCGTGGCTTACGCCTATTTTTCATACAAAACTGTCAATATTGTTTTTATAAAATAACAATTGTTATATTAAAGCGAAAAACATTAAATTTTGTTGGTCTTACTGGCGCACAAACATCTTGTGTATGAAATCAAAAAAAATGATTTTGGGCGTGGCTGACGCCCACTTTTCATTAGAAACTATAAAAAAATTGTTTTTGTAAATAAACGGTATTTATAATTAATCCGCAAGCCAAAATTTTGCGTCTCTTAATTGAAACGAAAAGGTTTGTGTATGAAAAGAAATTTTTGAATTTTGGGCGTGGCTTACGCCTACTTTTCATGAAAGAACGAAAAACGCAGCCTTAAGAATTTAAGGCATTTCCAATGTTTAATTTAAACCTTTTTCCTTCCGTTCGTTATTTGAGAAATATATCTCTACATTTTCTTTTGTAAATTTTTTCAATACGCCCACTTTTAAGGGCGTGATTCTATTAAAATACCTTTGTTCAGGTAAGATTGTTTAAAAACTACTCGATTCAGCTGTAGTCTTACATATATGCCTAAATACTGAAAAAAGTGCAGTTAGTGCTTCAAATTTTTAAGACACGCCCACTTTTAAGGGGCGTTTCCGTCAAAAGTCGTATAATGCATTAATTTTTTTAACGTTTTTTAACTATCGGTCGCAGTTTTGAAGTAAACAGATGAACATTTGGATTTATATTCTTTGGTTACGTAGCAGAGTGTGGTCCAATAATTGTTAAAAACACCCATAACCGCTATTTCCATTCCAAATCTAATTTTTAAAAATTTAAGTTTTCTCTTGTTTTGTTCAAATCGATCTGCAAAATAAAATTGAATGTCACTGAGCTCATAACAATTGCCTTGGCAATAAAACGTTTTAACTTTGGGCGTGGCGCACTCCTTTTTTTATTGCGCCAGCACTAATTGAACATCACAGCGCATAAAATTAATGTTATTGAATTTTTTTCTGTCTGCTAAAGAAGAATTTTGTTTCTGAAACATCGGCTGTTTGCGGGAGGCAGACGCATGCACATACAAAAATATGGGGAATAGGGTATCCAACAGTTCGTTGCAAACGTAATGTAGCTCCCGCTTATGTTTAATTATTGTTTCGGTTATATTGATTTCGTTACTACTTAAAATATATGAATTGACAATGTTGGTTTTAGCCCAATGTATGCCGTTGGCAATATTTATAAGTTCTTCTTTTATTAACTCAAGTTTGTATTTTATTTTCATTATCAAACTAATTTCTACGTCATTTTTGTTGTTGAAAGTTTTAATTATATTATTCGTAAGGTTTTTAATTTCATTAATATTTTTAATTGCAATTCTGTTAATTATCACTTGATTATTATTATTAGTTAAAACGTTATTCATTTTATCTGTTAGTATTTCGAAGTCGTGCTGGTCCGGGTTTCCTGCTATCCATTTCCACGCACTTCCAATGAAATCTAATGATCTCTTAATTTTCTCTTTTAGTTTTAATCTTAAGAAGTAATTTTTAATTTTTCGAATCTCGAAGGAAAGGGTATGTAGGATGTTGGGTTTTCACGTTGTATATTGCTGTTTCTAAGTCTTTGATAAAATTGCCATATACGTCGATGTCAATAACGTGTACGATTTTGAAGGATCCATTTTGGATCTTGGCGTTTCCAGTATTAATTTTGATCAGTTGAGAGTTTGTATAGTCCAGTATTTTGACGTTTGCGTATGTAGTACGTAGTGGTACTAACAATCTTAAAAATGAGAAATTTAGTTTTTAATTAAACTCTTTGAATGGTTTTGCCTGATTCTGTTAAGATAGATGAATTCCTATTTTCTTTTACTATTTCTTTTCTGTATTTAGGTGATAATTTGTTTCCTAATCTTTTGTTGACTTTCATGTAAATAATTTCTCCACTGGAAAAGTCTCTTACAGGGGTTTTCTTTTTATTATGGTATTCTAAATCGGAGTCTTGTTTTTCCATAATTTTTTTGTGTTGTTTTTTCTCTTTCTTTTTCAAGCTGCTCAGGATTATTTGCTAGATCTCTTGCGAAAAATATATCAATGGGTTTTTTTTCCTGTAGTTGAATATATTGAATTATTGTATTCGAATATCGACTTGTCAAGAAGTTCTGGGAATGTGAAGTGTGAATTTTGGGAATTGCAAACATCGTATTACTTCGGAAAGTATCGAGTGGAAACGTTCTACCTGTCCGTTTGCGGTACTCGTATATGGAGGTGTTTTAAACACTTTTATGTTGAAGAAGTTCTCTACCATAAAGAGGACTGAATTTTAATTTAAGGATTTTTCATTATCTACGACTATGGTTTGCGGAACACCAAAAGAAAGTATTAATTCTCTTAAAGGTTGTTTTAGGTCTTCAGCGGATCTTGATTTTAGGATCCTTACTAAAGCGTATTTCGAAAACTTATCTATAGCTGTCAGGATAACTCGTTTATTTGTGAAAAAGATATCTATGTGTAATATTTGGCCAGGATATTTAGGTAAAGGGGTTGCTTGGATCATGGGTTTGCTAGGATGACTGTCGTATTTATGTTCCTTACATATCGTACAGCTTTTTGCTACTTTTTCGACTTAACGACGCATCTGTGGGAAATAAAATTTGGTCAGAATCTGTAATTTGGTTTCTTTGCTATTTCTATGTGCGCGGTTATATTCTTTGATGATTTCGGATTCTTGTTGTTCTTCATCAACTAAGTCTGTGACAATTTTCCTTGCAAATCTAATTTTGTATTGTTTGAAGTGAATATGATAAATTTCCTGAATTTGGCCTAAGATTCTTTCACTTGTTTGTAGACCATTGATGACGGATGGATTTAAGTGACGTTTGAAGATATCAATAATTTTTTCATTAGACAATTCTGGTTCTATTATTGTGTGTCGATGGTAAGTGGGAAATGTAATTTTGAATTCATATGAAGCTACAGTACCTTCTAATAGAATTATCTGGTTCTTGAAGACATTTACAGGTGCATCTGCAATTTGAATGAGGTTTTGTCCTGAACTTTCGTCGCTATCTTGTGTGATAGTTAAAGAGTTTACATTGCTATCTATCGGTGGTCTTGATAGAGCATCAGCCACAACGTTGGTTTTACCGGGCTTATATTTTAACTCATAATTATATTCTTCGAGTATGGCTTTCCAACGCTTAAGTTTGTTATTGGTGTTTTTATTGCTCAACGCATATGTCAGTGGTTGATGATCGGTAAATATATTAACAACTACCGAACCGTAAAGGTAATTTCTGAGAGTATTGAGCGACCATATGATGGCCAGCATCTCTTTCTCATTGCTTGCTAAATTTTCTTCTAATTTTGAAAGTGTCCGAGAGATAAACGTTATGGGTTTGCCATCTTGTTCTAGTACTGCGCCTATAGCGTAGTTAGAAGCATCAGTAGTGAGTTGGAATTCTTTTTTGAAGTCTGGAAATTTAAGAACAACATCTTCGGAGATGAGAGAATTTTTAATTTTTTGAAAAGCTTCAAGGGCTTCGTTGTCAAGGTTTATGATTTTTTTACTGGAGGATTGCTTGGACGTTCGTCCATCTTCCCCTCTGAGAAGGACTGTCAGGGGTTTTGCTAATTTAGCGCAATCTTTGATAAATCTTCGATAAAACCCTGATAGGCCAAAAAAAGATCGTAGGTCTTTGAGTGTTTTGGGTCCGAAAACTGGGCTATTGCTTCAACTTTAGTCGGATTTGTTTTAAATCCTTTTGAAGATATAATGAACCCTAAGAATTCTACGCTGTCTTTTTGGTCTATGTAGACGAAACATATCCTGCCTATATGTTCTCGATGAATGTCATCTAAAGCTCGTTGAAAAATGGATGGTGCGTCTTTTAGTCCGAAAGGAAGTCGGACGAATTCGTACTTTCCATTGCTAACTGAGAAGGCTGTCTTCTCGATGTCGTTTTCGTGAAGTTTAATTTGGTGGAAACCACTTTTCAGATCTAATACCGAAAAAAATTTGTTCTGTCCGAGTTGGGATAAGACTTCATTTATTTCGGGTATCGGATATCGATCGGGAATTGTAATAGTATTGAGCTTTCTGTAATCAATTACTTATCGATATTTCTTTTCGCCAGATGCATCAACTTTTTTGGGTACAACCCATATTGGTGCATTGTATGGGGACCGTGAAGGTCTTATGATTCCATCTTTGAGCAGTTGTTTTATTTGTTTTTCAACTTCGTCTTTCAAAGACATTGGGTAAGGGTATGTTTGGTATAGACTGGCTCATTATTTAATGTTCTAATTCTACCTTTCACTGTAGCGGTGTAGGTTAATGCTTCGTCAGTTTCGACAAACAGATTAGAATATGACTCCGTAAGTTTATGGAGTTCGGTTTTATGTTTTTATGACATGTGACTGTCTCTAATGGTGACGGAGTTTATTGACTCAGAGATTTGTTGTTTTAGTCGAATTTTAAGTTTATTTTTAATAAGCATATAACTTTCTTTTGTAAAAATGACAGCTGACAAGTCTTTAAGGCTGTCATTGCCCAGGATTCCATGTAAGGATTTGAGTGTAGGGAGGATGAAAAATTGTATTTGAATAGTATTATTACCGAAAAGATTTATCATAGTATGTTGGCTTATTTCCACTTTACCGCCAACTGAATTTGCAAAAAAGTTTTGGTTGTTAGGGATTGGATTCTTTACTAAGCTTGGCTGGATGTAATTTTTATTTGACCCTGTATCGACTTAAAATTTTAGGATTTTACCATCGCTCGTCTTACATTCGAAGTATGGAGAGGACTAGCTTGTTAATCTAAAAAATGAATATCTGCATAATCGTTTAGTTGTTCGTTGCAGTCATTTTGGTTTGCAATATAGTCTTCTAATGATTCATCTTCAATATGAACCGTATTCATGGAATTGACAAGTGAATTGTAATCATTGATTTCAGATTGGTAAGGGTAATCATATGGTTCAGTATTATTTGAAACAATAGTTTGATTAATAGCTTGCTTAAAATTTGGATTGTTCATTGGTTCAGTATAGGGATTAGAGATTGCTTGTGTCGTTGAGACGTGAAAGTTTCTTTGAACTTTAGGTGGGTGTACTTGCATGGATGAGGATGGAATGTTTGTCTCGTTTGGTCTTTTTCCGAATAATGGATTGTGGGGTTTTGGTCTATTTATATAATTTACACCTCTTGAGCGTATGCTTTGGTCAATATCCATTGGTACTAGCCTAGGAAATGGTTTTGGGGCAGTTGGTCGAGGTGGAACATATTGTTTTTGGTGTAGAAAAGGATTTTTTTGAGGGTATTGATAACGTTGTTGAGATTGTTGGGGGTATTGAGCGTATTGGGGGTATTGCGGATAATGGGACCGTTGTGGGGGGTGGTGAGGAACATGTGCTAAATGTGGGAAAAATTGTTGTTGTTGTGTAGCATGAGCTGCTCTGCGAGGTGGAAATTCATTTATTGGTTTTTTGTTATGGCCGTTACGGCCGAAGAATGTCATCTAAAGCTCGTTGAAAAATGGATGGTGCGTTTTTTAGTCCGAAAGGAAGTCGGACGAATTCGTACTTTCCATTGCTAACTGAGAAGGCTGTCTTCTTGATGTCGTTTTCGTGAAGTTTAATTTGGTGGAAACCACTTTTCAGATCTAATACCGAAAAAAAATTGTTCTGTCCAGGTTGGGATAAGACTTCATTTATTTCGGGTATCGGATATCGATCGGGAATTGTAATAGTATTGAGCTTTCTGTAATCCATTACTAATCGATATTTCTTTTCGCCAGATGCATCAACTTTTTTGGGTACAACCCATATTGGTGCATTGTATGGGGACCGTGAAGGTCTTATGATCCCATCTTTGAGCAGTTGCTTTATTTGTTTTTCAACTTCGTCTTTCAAAGACATTGGGTAAGGGTATGTTTTTGTATAGACTGTCTCATTATTTAATGTTCTTATTCTACTTTTCACTGTAGCGGTGTAGGTTAATTTTTCGTCAGGTTCGACAAATAGATTTGACTATGACTCCGTAAGTTTATGGAGTTCGGTTTTATGTTTTTGTGACATGTGACTGTCTCTTATGATGACGGAGTTTATTGACTCAGAGATTTGTAGTTTTAGTCGAATTTTAAGTTTATTTTTAATAAGCATATAACTTTCTTTTGTAAAAATGACAGCTGACAAGTCTTTAAGGCTGTCATTGCCCAGGATTCCACGGAAGGATTTGAGTGTAGGGAGGATGAAACATTGTATTTGAATAGTATTAATACCGAAAAGATTTATCATATTATGTTGGCTTATTTCGACTTTACCGCCAACTGAATTTGCAAAGAAGTTTGTGGTTGTTAGGAATTGGATTTTTTACTAAGCTTGGCTGGATGTAATTTTTATTTGACCCTGTATAGATTAAAAATTTTAGGATTTTACCATCGCTCGTCTTACATTCGAAGTATGGCAAGGACGAGCTTGTTAATCTAAAAAATGAATATTTGCATAATCGTTAAGTTGTTCGTTGCAGTCATTTTGGTTTGCAATATAGTCTTCTAATGATTCATCTTCAATATGCACCGTATTCATGGAATTGACAAGTGAATTGTAATCATTGATTTCAGATTGGTAAGGGTAATCATATGGTTCAGTATTATTTGAAACAATAGTTTGATTAATAGCTTGCTCAAAATTTGGATTGTTCATTGGTTCAGTATAGGGATTAGAGATGGCATGTGTCGTTGAGACGTGAACGTTTCTTTGAACTTTAGGTGGGTGTACTTGCATGGATGAGGATGGAATGCTTGTCTCGTTTGGTCTTTTTCCGAATAATGGATTGTGGGGTTTTGGTCTATTTATATAATTTACTCCTCTTGAGCGTATGCTTTGGTCAATATCCATTAACTGGCCTAGGAAATGGTTTTGGGGCAGTTGGTCGAGTTGGAACATATTGTTTTTGTTGTAGAAAAGGATTTTGTTGAGGGTATTGATAACGTTGTTGAGATTGTTGGGGGTATTGAGCGTATTGGGGGTATTGCGGATAATGGGACCGTTGTGGGGGGGTGGTGGGAACATGTGCTAAATGTGGGAAAAATTGTTGTTGTTGTGTAGCATGAGCTGCTCTGCGAGGTGGAAATTCATTTATTGGTTTTTTGTTATGGTCGTTACGGCCGAAGAATGTCATCTAAAGCTCGTTGAAAAATGGATGGTGCGTTTTTTAGTCCAAAAGGAAGTCGGGCGAAATCGTTCTTTCCATTGCTTACTGAGAAGGCTGTCTTCTCGATGTCATTTTCGTGAAGTTTAATTTGGTGGAAACCACTTTTCAGATCTAATACCGAAAAAAATTTGTTCTGTCCGAGTTGGTTTAAGACTTCATTTATTTCGGGTATCGGATATCGATCGGGAATTGTAATAGTATTGAGCTTTCTGTAATCGATTACTAATCGATATTTCTTTTCGCCAGATGCATCAACTTTTTTGGGTACAACCCATATTGGTGCATTGTATGGGGACCGTGAAGGTCTTATGATCCCATCTTTGAGCAGTTGGTTTATTTGTTTTTCAACTTCGTTTTTCAAAGACATTGGGTAAGGGTATGTTTTTGTATAGACTGTCTCATTATTTAATGTTCTTATTCTACTTTTCACTGTAGCGGTGTAGGTTAATTTTTCGTCAGGTTCGACAAATAGATTTGAATATGACTCCGTAAGTTTATGGACTTCGGTTTTATGTTTTTGTGACATGTGACTGTCTCTTATGATGACGGAGTTTATTGACTCAGAGATTTGTAGTTTTAGTCGAATTTTAAGTTTATTTTTAATAAGCATATAACTTTCTTTTGTAAAAATGACAGCTGACAAGTCTTTAAGGCCGTCATTGCCCAGGATTCAATGGAAGGATTTAAGTGTAGGGAGGATGAAATTTTGTATTTGAATAGTATTAATACCGAAAAGATTTATTATATTATGTTGGCTTATTTCGACTTTACCGCCAACTGAATTTGCAAAGAAGTTTTGGTTGTTAGGAATTGGATTTTTTACTAAGCTTGGCTGGATGTAATTTTTATTTGACCCTGTATCGACTAAAAATTTTAGGATTTTACCATCGCTCGTCTTACATTCGAAGTATGGCAAGGACGAGCTTGTTAATCTAAAAAATGAATATTTGCATAATCGTTAAGTTGTTCGTTGCAGTCATTTTGGTTTGCAATATAGTCTTCTAATGATTCATCTTCAATATGCACCGTATTCATGGAATTGACAAGTGAATTGTAATCATTGATTTCAGATTGGTAAGGGTAATCATATGGTTCAGTATTATTTGAAACAATAGTTTGATTAATAGCTTGCTCAAAATTTGGATTGTTCATTGGTTCAGTATAGGGATTAGAGATGGCTTGTGTCGTTGAGACGTGAAAGTTTCTTTGAACTTTAGGTGGGTGTACTTGCATGGATGAGGATGGAATGTTTGTCTCGTTTGGTCTTTTTCCGAATAATGGATTGTGGGGTTTTGGTCTATTTATATAATTTACTCCTCTTGAGCGTATGCTTTGGTCAATATCCATTGGTACTGGCCTAGGAAATGGTTTTGGGGCAGTTGGTCGAGGTGGAACATATTGTTTTTGTTGTAGAAAAGGATTTTGTTGAGGGTATTGATAACGTTGTTGAGATTGTTAGGGGTATTTAGCGTATTGGGGATAATGCGGATAATGGGACCGTTGTGGGGGGTGGTGAGGAACATGTGCTAAATGTGGGAAAAATTGTTGTTGTTGTGAAGCATGAGCAGCTCTGCAAGGTGGAAATTCATTTATTGGTTTTTTGTTATGGCCGTTAGGAATATTAGCATGCTGCGAGCGGAAGCTTTGATTCTCAAGTTTTTAGCATAGGTATAAAGCTTGGGGAAGGTCTGCAAGTTCTCTTATACCTTAAAGTCTAGGAAGATCACCTATAAGGCCTCTAATAAATGTGTCGAGAGCTTTGCTTCGATAGGTTTCCGTTAACAAATGCATGGAATCTGTAGAAATATCCATACTAGAGATTTTGTTTAATATCAATGTCAAATGTTGGTATACCATTTGATAATATTGCTCAACGCTGTTATTACTCTGTGAAAGAGTTGTCATTTGGTACTCAAGGGTACCTAAGTCGCGTTTGCCAGCATAGTGGGTAGTGAGACATTTAGAAATGCACTCCCAATTTAATGGCGTATTGTACGATTCTAGGATCGCATCTGCATTACCTACAATTTTATTTCTTATAGTATTAAGAATACCAAAGTATTTTGGTGTGCCTTTAAGATGGTTGTAAATGTTAAAGATTCTTTTAATGCTCTTTCGCCAAGAGCTGTATTCACCAGGGTTTCCTGAGAATTCCCTTAGTGTTCGTACCACATCAGGTACTTTATCTAGTTCATTTAGGTTTCCTGGAAATTGCAAATCAATACTCTCTTCTATGCCCTTGTAAAGGTTGGCATGCGGATTTATAATGGATTGGACAATATTTTTACATTGATCGTTGCAGGCTCTTGAAAAAATACGTGTAACGATTTCTTCTAATGCAGGTGTGGCAACTACTGCACCTTGATTTAAGGAAATTCCGTTTGGATTTGGAGGGGGTAGGTTGAAATTTGGCAGTTGAATATTAGGTAAGGGATTAGGATTATGATTAGAACTAGAATCTGAAGTATGCGTCATGGTTCTGCTTCTGTATTTGTTGTTACTCGCGGTTTTCGGAATTTTGAAAGGATTTAATGATTTTTGGGATATTGAAATAGCACGTTTTTGATATATTTATATAGATTTTTAAACAAAAATATGTTAATTAGTAGTTGTAAGTGGAGACGAAAAAAAATAATTGCAATAAAAAAAAATGAAAGAAATTAGGTCTAGTTGCTCAAAACAAAAAAAATTATCACTTTTAATCAAATTAAATTAGCTAAATCACAATTAAATTAAATTTTGTATCGTTTTTTAATCGAAAAAAAAAAGAATTATTTGACCATTAATTTATTCACTCTTGAATCTGAATATGTATTTGCTAAATACCTATGAACTGGCGTTTTTGAAATGTTTTGAAAATTGTTTTCAAAAAGTTTTTCAAAAAAAAGGTTTTTTCCCAAAACCGCTCCACAGATTTTTATCAATTTATTCTCATAAATTCAAATTTATCCAAGAAATAAAATGGCGTACTTTTTTTCAGCTCAAAGTAGTTAAAGTATTTATTTAAGAATTTTAAAAAATTTATTTTTATCAAAATCTCAAGCCAATAGACACCACTGTCACACATTAGAGCAAGTTCGTGCGAATCATTCGAGCATTGTATTAATTATTAAGTTAGAGTTAGTTTTATTTAGTAACAGTCAGTTACATTTAGTTCCATTAGTTACATTAGTTATGCCAAATATTGGGCGGAACTAATTCATATTAGTTACGCGTAACTAAACGAGTAACTTACTTCATGTAACTTACTTGCCAACACTGATTCCCACCCTCGTCTCTACATGCTCCGCTCGGGCTTTGTAACCCTTGGAGGAATGCTTTATCCTTTGGTAGAACTTTTGAACATTGCTTCTGCCGTAGCCCCCTCAATAGATTCAACCATTCGTTTTTCAAGTTCTTTTTTTTTCTGAAAAGCCGATGTTCCTCTTTCCTCTTTTGCTGGTACTGGTATACCGCACGGGAAGCGTTCTTGGCAGCTCTAGTTTTGGCATTTAGAACTGCATGATAGGCTTCGTCTTTGGCCAAGTGTGCGAGCCTGCACTCATCATCGAACCAGGTGTTTCGTTGTGGTCGCCTAATGAAACCCAAAACATCCGGTTTTGATGGCCATTTTGCAATGTTGCCACTGGGCCTCTGGGTTTGGCGCAGGCACCGGGCTTGTCAAAAAAAAAGAGGAGACATGATTGGCAAAGGTTGTGGCGGTCTCTTTGCGATTGTAACTTCGCAACATCAAACTTTCTCACAGTGGATGTTCGATTCTGCGGTCTGGTGGAGATCCGCATTCGCACTTTAGCTACAACAAGGTAGTGGTCCGAGTCTATGTTGGCCCCTCGGAAAGTGCGGACATCCATGACACTGGACGCATGTCTGCTATCAATCGCAATGTGATCAATTTGGTTGACGGTATTTCGATCAGGAGACCGCCAGGTCCCCTTGTGAATATTGAGGTGTGGGAAGTATGTGCTAGCTAAGATGACACTTCGCCCCGCAGCAAAGTCGATTAGCCTGTGTCCGTTACCGGAAGTGTTGTCGTGCAGGCTATGCTTTCCGACTGTCGAGCCAAAGTTACCCTGCTTTCCGATTTTGGCGTTGAAGTCACCAAGAATAAACTTAGTGTCGTACTTCGGGCATTCATCATATGTCTTCTCGAGAAGATCGTAGAATTCTTCTTTGGTCGTGTCATCTTTTTCCTCCGTGGGGGCGTGGACGCAGATCAGCGAGATGTTGCTGAATTTGGAGCTATATCAGGCCGTCTTATGTTTGTGAACGCGCGGCGAGCTTCTTTAGGTTGGCTTAAACACTTTACTTAGCTAAGGACACGTTGGGCGCCAGTTAATTTATTTTAGATTCATTTAATTTAAAAAAAAGATTTTTCTTTTCTTTTTTTTTTCTTTTATTCCTTATTTCACTTTAAAACACAAAATTGAACTGACTAACTTAATGCTACTTATTCTATTTGAGACCTCTGCTGCTAGTGCAAAAGTGCTGACGCCGCGCCGGTGTTGGGGTGATGACCGTCGTTGAGGTCATCTGTGTTTTTTTCTGAGAATAGCAATAAATGCAATATCGCCGGTGTTGGGGTGATGACCGTCGTTGAGGTCGTCTGTGTTTGTTTCTGAGAATCGCAATAAATGCAATAAATGCAGTGGAAGTTGCTGCGCGTGGAGTCAAATAATTTTGTTGACGTTAACTTATACAATGTTGCATAGATTATATTATCTCTTCTTCATTATCAGGCAAGATGATTGTATGCTTTGGTCTCCTTGTAGAAAGATAAGGAAGGATATAAATACGACGGTATGATGAGTGGATCGGCAGTCTTATAGTAACTACATAGTAGCCTTAAGGTTCTTTTAAGATTAATGTAAAATATTAGAAAATAAAGGACATACATAGTTCCAACAAAATATTCTTTTAATTTCAAAAGTACGAAAAAATGTTTTAATTCGCGTTGATAGCAGTGCACTCCTGGGACAGCGTAAAGCATTTTTACGTGTATATTGATTTATTGAGTTGGAAATATTATTTCATCTCAGTATTTGATTTTGAATTTTTGCATGAATTATATTTGAATCATATCTCTACTATATATAAAAGAGTAATTTTGTTTGTGTGTCAGTTTGTCTGTATATGGCAGATAAACTGACGACACACCACTTACCTCGCAATGCAGTTTATCCAAAAATATTCCCCCATTCACTGGCCAGGTTAAAGGCTATTTAAATTAAAAAATAAATTTTTTTAAATAGGTTTAATTTAATAATATTTGAACTTACCTCTTAGATTTATCATGAGAAATTTTATATTTCTCAAATATTTTTGACGTTTCTCCTTTTAGTTTTTTTCTTATTCGCTGTTTGTTTAGTGTGTTTTTGTTTACTTCTGCCGTTGCCTTGGATTTATTTCCAAATTGTTGTTTTGTTTACTTCTGCAGTTGCCTTTTGCTTAGTTTTGCTTACTTCTGCCGTTGCCTTGGATTTATTTCCAAATTTTTGTTTTGGTTTGCTTACTTCTGCAATTGCCTTTTGTTTAGTTTTGCTTACTTCTGCCGTGTTCCTTTTCTATAATTTGTGCGGTTTACACAAGAATGAATAATTTATGAAAGCAAAAAGCATGTGTTGGTTGGGAACAAGCATGAAAGTATAATAAGAGTCTGTTGCTCACCAACTTTTCATGCGCCGGTAACAGTAGTTGCTAAGGTTTCGCATGTATTTAAGAAGTACTAGCCTTCGCTCGCGTTTCAGCTGATCAAGAAGTAGACTGTAGCTTGAGGAGTATAGTCTATCGTCATCTAGCTTCTTCTTCTTTTATAGCTTTATAATTTAATACCTACATTTAACCGCGATAAAGAGAAACCTATGTGCTATACCAGATTATAATCTAAATCTAGCTATGTGCCCAATTTCATCCAGCTCCAGCAATTCTGGTGTGATTTCGAAAATTACAACAAATCTATCCCACGGGAACCATACATTTTACCGGGAATGTAGCCAATATGCTATTTCAGACTATAATCTATCTCTGTGCTAAATTTCATTCAGATGAGTTCAGCCATTCTGGTGTTATTTCAAAAATTATAAAACAAATCTATCCCACGGGAACCATACATTTTACCGAGATAAAAAGTAGTCAATATTCTATTTGAGACAATAATTTATCGCTGTGCTAAATTTTATTCAGATCCGTTCAGCCATTCTGGTGTGATTTCAAAAATTAAAACATATCTATCTAACGGGAACCATACATTTAACCGGGATAAAAAGTAGCTAATATGCTATTCCAAACTATAATCTAGCTCTGTGCTAAATTTCATCCAGATCCATTCAGCCATTCTGGCGTGATTGGAAAAATTAAAACATACATTTGACCGGGATAAAAAGCAGTCAATATTCTATTTCAGACTATATTCTATCTCTGTGCTAAATTTCATTCAGATCCGTTCAGCCATTCTGGTGTAATTTCAAAAATTAAAACATATCTATCAAACGGGAACCATACATTTTACCGAGATAAAAGGTAGCAAATGTGCTATTCTAGACTATAATCTATCTCTGTGCTAAATTTTATTCAGATGAAATCAGCCATTCTGGTGTAATTTCAAAAATTAAAACAAATCTATCCCACGGGAACCATACATTTTATCGGGATAAAAAGTAGCAAATATGCTATTCCAGACTATAATCTATCTCTCTGGTAAATTTCATTCAGATCCGTTTAGCCATTCTGGTGTGATTTCAAAAATTAAAGCAACATTTATTTTTTGGGTTAGGTGAATTTGCTGTGATTGGGGTTAAAATTTTGAGACCAAATGCGTTTTTAATGCTTTACACTTTATACCTCCGATGATATGAATCAATTCATTCTTTTGAAACATCGCACAAACCAGTGCGATGGCGTTGATGTTTGCGATAGCGAAACCCGAAAGCCAACAAATGATGGAGTTGCTGTGATTGGGGTTAAAATTTTGAGACCAAATGCGTTTTTAATGCTTTACACTTTATACCTCCGATGATATGAATCAATTCATTCTTTTGAAACATCGCACAAACCAGTGCGATGGCGTTGATGTTTGCGATAGCGAAACCCGAAAGCCAACAAATGATGGAGTTGACTCAAAACATTTTACAAAAACTAGGCCTATTGATAGTCAATTGTCAAGCTTCATCCAAATCCATCAGTTGTCGGCAGCAATGAACGGATTTTCTATAAATCGTTCGTAGTGTTCTTATGTAAATAGTCCTTAGGAGCAAACCTTTGCTATACAAATTTTAGTATTATCAAGAGGAAGTAATTTCTATCACAAACTGTACATGCTAGCTGTCACAAATGCTGTGAACCAGAGGAAAGACACCATCAGAGAACCATAGATTTTGTATACAATGAATGTACTCATTAGTGCGATATGTAAATTTTAAATACCTGCAACCCCTGGTTCAACCATGGTGTCCAAATCCGAATAAAGAAACCGAATCGATAACCTTTGTCCAAAATATCATCTTCGTCAAATAATTAACAGCTTGGGCCATACCGAAGACATTGTAAAATTTTAACTCTTCTGTTCTGGCCTATTTCATAAGCTCAGCCATCTTGGATATTTCGGAAATGTTATATCAACCTCGGTGCAAGTGAGTGTTACCATGCGTTAATTTTTTTCTGCAAATTTTGAGGTTAAAAATTTGCACTCCAGGATATTCTGATGCCAGCGCAATTTGAATTTCTGAATTTCTCTTCACTAAGATATTAAGAACAGCTGAAAGTCGAGAACACAATCATTTTGAAATTAGGGATGTTCGATTTCGGTTGTAACCCAATTTCATTCTAATTTGGTGGAAATGAGAAAATTTCGAAATGTGTTTTTGTATAGGAAATGATGTAATTTCGAATCTTATTCGGAAATGTGCTAGGAAATTACATCATTTACCCCAACGAAATTACAGTATAAGATTTGAAGGTAGATACCCGAAATTAGAAAACAATAGCTTCTCTGTTTGTTTTATTTACTCAACGAACATAATTTGGCAAAATAAAAATAAAAAACCCTTTTTCTTACAAAAATTAGGTATGTCTTGGTTTTTAATTTCATTTAAAAGATATTGCATAAAATGATTTTCCTCGGGTGCCCGGGCAACGCCGGGTACTTTTTGCTAGTTTACTATATTGCCATTTATATTACTTATTTTTGTATTGTCTGTCCCCTCTCCTGAGTCTCGACCTTAAATGTGTATCCCGCCGACAAACTACCGGTAGTTTTTTTTTTTATGGGAATTGTGATTTTGGTTGACCATTTAAATTTTGATTGAGTTTCAGTAACCGCGTCACGATTAGTATCGTTTAGATTTTCGTTTGTCGACGTTTTATTTTTATACCCTATACCATAGAATGGTTATATTGTATTTGGTGTGGAGTTTGTAACACAGAGAAATAATACCGTTAGGTATAGAAAAGTATATATATTCTGACTCAGAATCAAAAGCCTAGTCGATTTTGCCATGTCCAATTTTTGAGCTAGAAAGCTGAAATTTTTTTATATATTCTTTTGTTCAAGAGTAAGGCTAAGTTCTTGAACCAGTAAAATCCGCCCACAAACACGACCACAATCGCCAGTTTTGATGAACAACCTCAATTTAATAAAATTAAATTGTGATTTTTGTACAGTTACGATAAAAGCATAGCGCTTAAATTTTGCACATGTAAGCTTTAGGTAAACCTTCTTCCAATCAAATAATAATATTTCAGTTTGGGCTTTTCTGACGCCCATTTTTCATACAAAACCATCAATATTATTTTTATAAAATAACAATTGTTCTATTAAAGCGAAAAACATTAAATTTTGTGGGTATTACTTGCACATAAAGGTCTTGTGTATGGAGTCAAAAAAATTGATTTTGGGCGTGGCAAAAATTGTTTTTGTAAATAAACGTTATTTATAATGAATCCGCAAGCCAAAGTTTTGCGTCTCTTAATAGAAACTAAAAGGTTTGTGTACGAAAAGAAAATTTTGAATTTTGGTCGTGGCTTACGCCCACTTTTCATGAAAGAACGAAAAACGTAGCCTCAAAAATTTAAGACACTTCCAATATTTAATTAAAGTCTTTTTCCTTCCGTTCGTTATTTGAGAAATATATCTCTACATTTTCTTGTGTAAATTTTTTCAATACGCCCACTTTTAAATGCGTGATTTTGATAAAATACCTTTGTTCAGGTAAGATTGTTTAAAAACTACTCGATTCAGCTGTAGTTTTACACATATGCCTAAATACTGATCAAAGCTCAGTTAGTGCTTCAAATTTTTAAGACACGCCCACTGTTAAGGTGTGTTTCCGTCAAAAGTTGTATAATGCATTAATTTTTTAACGTTTTTTAACAATCGGTTGCAGTTTTGAAGTAAACAGATGAACACTCGGGTTTATATTCCTTGGTAACGTAGCAGAGTGTGTTCCAAGAATTGTTAAAAACACCCATAATCGCTATTTTCATTCAAAATCTAATTCTTAAAAATTTAAGTTTTGTCTTGTTTTGTTCAAATCGATCTGCAAGAATAAAATTGAATGTCACTGAGCTCATACCAATTGCCTTGGCAATGAAACGTTTTAACTTTGGGCGTGGCGCACGCCTTTTTTTATTGCGCCAGGAACTAATTGAACATCACACCGCACAAAATTACTGTTATTGAATTTTTTTTCTGTCTGGTAAAGAAGAATTTTGTTTCTGAAACATCGGCTGTTTGCGGGAGGCAAACGCATGCACAGAGAACTGCATGAATACATTCATTTGCACTTGTGAATCATCCCCTTTTCTTACGAGCCACACACTCGCACTCAAAGAAAAGAAACGAGTTTGAATCGTGTAGGACATGAACACAATATTCGCGAGCCTTAGTGTGTTTTACTGCTTGCTAATATGAATTGAGAGTGTTTTATAGACTCTGACACCAAAGGCTCATAGATTCATATAGCTCGAATAAATTGCGAGTGCACTCTCAAATTGAGAGTGCACTCTCAGGCACATTCCAGTATACAGAAAAGGAATCACTGCCTGAATCTCATTCGCTTAAACGAATATGAGCTCGGGCTCGGCTCATTCCATTTTAGCGAATACATTGCTTGTGTTGCCTTGGGTGAAATGGAATGTGCTGGAATACTGCATTACTGCTGGAACACAATGGAGCCGGAGACGGATCAGCAATCGCATCCGAATCGCATGTCAAAATATTGAATACACATGAATTCAATGTTGTGAACACAACGAGACGGATCCGCAAACGCAGACGCAAACGGCGAGTTGGCCGAGTTGGCCAACTTTTAATAAATACGTGCGTATTTTTGACATACCATACAAAAAAAACGTGCTAATAAAATCCTTTTAGAAATTAGGTCAGGTAATTACAAATTTATAGAAAAGACTATACATGATGCGATATATGTTTTATCATCTTTTATATGCATATACAGGGTGATTCACCAGCGTTGTGCCAAAAAGCTAGAGCGTGTAGGTTAAGTTGAGACAAGAAAAAAATCGTATCGGAGGGGGGGGTCTATTCCCCTCCGTTTAGCCGGGAGGGGCAATTTTCTGAAAAATTGACTTATTTTGTAAAAAAAAATATTTAAAATCAACGGGTTAGTTTACAACACCGTGTTATACCTTTTTAGAAAGCCAAAAACTTCTCCTTTTATTTGGTTTTTAAATTAAATTGTTTTAACGAAAAGTTTAAAAAATATAAATTTTCAAACTCAAAATTTTGAAAAAAAATTTGAAAAAATAATTTTAAAACTAATTTTTTTCAAAATTTTACGTAATTAAGTATAATTTTTAATCTCAGAATTCAACGTTTCTATTAATCTTTAATCCAACACTGAAAACCGTATGGCTCTACGACTTTTTGTTGCCAAGGTATTCAAAAATAACCGAACCTACTTCTTCACAAAAACACGAAAAAATTAGCTAAATGGTCACTTGTGCCATCCCGTAAGGCTAGGTTTTCTTGTTTTTGTGAAGAAGTAGGTTCGGTTATTTTTGAATACCTTGGCAACAAAAAGTCGTAGAGCCATACGGTTTTCAGTGTTGGATTAAAGATTAATGGAAGCGTTGAATTCTGAGAACAAAAATTATACTTAATTACGTAAAATTTTGAAAAAAATTAGTTTTAAAATTATTTTATCAAATTTTTTTTCAAAATTTTGAGTTTGAAAATTCATATTTTTGAAACTATTCGTTAAAACAATTTTATTTAAAAACAAAATAAAAGGAGAAGTTTTTGGCTTTCCAAAAAAGTATAACACGGTGTTGTAAACGAACCCGTTGATTTTAAATATTTTTTTTTACAAAATAAGTCAATTTTTCAGAAAATTGCCCCTCCCGGCTAAACGGAGGGGAATAGACCCCCCCTCCAATACGATTTTTTTCTTGTCTCAACTTAACCTACACGCTCTAGCTTTTTGGCACAACGCTGGTGAATCACCCTGTATATGTAAGTTTCTCAGTGGAAATTGTAAAAAAAATAAAATGCACGACTGGGTCGCACGAACTTGCTCTTATGATAAGCAATTGCTTAGTGGCTGCATATATGGATTTAAAAAAAATTTAAATAATTTCGAAAATTCTTTTATTTTTTAAATTAGTTTAAGAGTTTTCTCGGAAAAACAAAGTATACAATAAAATTTCAAAGCTATACGTGAATCTAGGAAAAAAAAATATTGAAAATCGTTCGACCAGTTTTTTTTTAAAAAGGTTATTTTTGAAAAACTTTTCCAAAAAATATTTTGAAATTTATTTGGGTATGCAAATATATGGCAACCTGTAGTTTACATTTGAAAAAATAATTTAAAAAAAAATCAATATACCCGTTTCCAACATATTTCGAAAACCAAAAAATTTTTTGAAAAAATTATAAAAAATCAAAAAAAAAAGTTTTTGAAAAATTTGAAATGCCATATTAATAAAATTATAAATGACTTCATGTGGCCAAAATTTTATTGAAATCGAATGTATAGTTTACGAGAAAATTTGATTTGAAAATACTGGTTCTATGAGAGGTACCGTTGTAAGACAAATTTTGAAAAATATTTTTTAACCAAAAGATAGATTGTCTTACAAAAATAGCATCCTGAAAGTTTTATCAAAATCGTTAGAGCCGTTTTTGAGAAAATCAATTTTTTTCTTCACGATTGTATGGCAGGTGCCGTTATTTTTGGGCCTAGAGCAAAAATAAAAAATACGTTCCGAGGGACGGCTAAATAAATCCTAGATACCAAATTTGAAGCAAATCGGCCCATCCGTTCAGGCTCTAGAAGCGCGAACAGACAGACAGACAGACAGACAGACAGACAGACAGACAGACAGACAGACGGACGGAATTCCCAGACCCACTTTTTTCGACTTCTCCATCATCGTAATGTCATGTGTGATTGTTATCTCGAAATTTTTTTTCTGCACGAATCCATAACTTGCCTTATAGTACCTATAATCGCAAGTAAAAAAGTGGAGTACGTACGACTCCATTGTGGGCACTTCTATTTACGTACCTACGGCATGCGATACGGTTGCGGCTGCGGTTCCGGCTGCGTTTTTCTATTGTATTCCAGGAGTTAAGCAGCGAATATTTCGAATGGCTCACAATTTGAGCTACTCGTCGCAGTTTCCTGGCATACACATTCAAAGCGTATCCAACAGTTCGTTGAAAACGTACAGTCACAATCACAATCACAGTCACAGTCACAGTCACAGTCACAGTCACAGTCACAGTCACAGTCACAGTCACAGTCACAGTCACAGTCACAGTCACAGTCACAGTCACAGTCACAGTCACAGTCACAGTCACAGTCACAGTCACAGTCACAGTCACAGTCACAGTCACAGTCACAGTCACAGTCACAGTCACAGTCACAGTCACAGTCACAGTCACAGTCACAGTCACAGTCACAGTCACAGTCACAGTCACAGTCACAGTCACAGTCACAGTCACAGTCACAGTCACAGTCACAGTCACAGTCACAGTCACAGTCACAGTCACAGTCACAGTCACAGTCACAGTCACAGTCACAGTCACAGTCACAGTCACAGTCACAGTCACAGTCACAGTCACAGTCACAGTCACAGTCACAGTCACAGTCACAGTCACAGTCACAGTCACAGTCACAGTCACAGTCACAGTCACAGTCACAGTCACAGTCACAGTCACAGTCACAGTCACAGTCACAGTCACAGTCACAGTCACAGTCACAGTCACAGTCACAGTCACAGTCACAGTCACAGTCACAGTCACAGTCACAGTCACAGTCACAGTCACAGTCACAGTCACAGTCACAGTCACAGTCACAGTCACAGTCACAGTCACAGTCACAGTCACAGTCACAGTCACAGTCACAGTCACAGTCACAGTCACAGTCACAGTCACAGTCACAGTCACAGTCACAGTCACAGTCACAGTCACAGTCACAGTCACAGTCACAGTCACAGTCACAGTCACAGTCACAGTCACAGTCACAGTCACAGTCACAGTCACAGTCACAGTCACAGTCACAGTCACAGTCACAGTCACAGTCACAGTCACAGTCACAGTCACAGTCACAGTCACAGTCACAGTCACAGTCACAGTCACAGTCACAGTCACAGTCACAGTCACAGTCACAGTCACAGTCACAGTCACAGTCACAGTCACAGTCACAGTCACAGTCACAGTCACAGTCACAGTCACAGTCACAGTCACAGTCACAGTCACAGTCACAGTCACAGTCACAGTCACAGTCACAGTCACAGTCACAGTCACAGTCACAGTCACAGTCACAGTCACAGTCACAGTCACAGTCACAGTCACAGTCACAGTCACAGTCACAGTCACAGTCACAGTCACAGTCACAGTCACAGTCACAGTCACAGTCACAGTCACAGTCACAGTCACAGTCACAGTCACAGTCACAGTCACAGTCACAGTCACAGTCACAGTCACAGTCACAGTCACAGTCACAGTCACAGTCACAGTCACAGTCACAGTCACAGTCACAGTCACAGTCACAGTCACAGTCACAGTCACAGTCACAGTCACAGTCACAGTCACAGTCACAGTCACAGTCACAGTCACAGTCACAGTCACAGTCACAGTCACAGTCACAGTCACAGTCACAGTCACAGTCACAGTCACAGTCACAGTCACAGTCACAGTCACAGTCACAGTCACAGTCACAGTCACAGTCACAGTCACAGTCACAGTCACAGTCACAGTCACAGTCACAGTCACAGTCACAGTCACAGTCACAGTCACAGTCACAGTCACAGTCACAGTCACAGTCACAGTCACAGTCACAGTCACAGTCACAGTCACAGTCACAGTCACAGTCACAGTCACAGTCACAGTCACAGTCACAGTCACAGTCACAGTCACAGTCACAGTCACAGTCACAGTCACAGTCACAGTCACAGTCACAGTCACAGTCACAGTCACAGTCACAGTCACAGTCACAGTCACAGTCACAGTCACAGTCACAGTCACAGTCACAGTCACAGTCACAGTCACAGTCACAGTCACAGTCACAGTCACAGTCACAGTCACAGTCACAGTCACAGTCACAGTCACAGTCACAGTCACAGTCACAGTCACAGTCACAGTCACAGTCACAGTCACAGTCACAGTCACAGTCACAGTCACAGTCACAGTCACAGTCACAGTCACAGTCACAGTCACAGTCACAGTCACAGTCACAGTCACAGTCACAGTCACAGTCACAGTCACAGTCACAGTCACAGTCACAGTCACAGTCACAGTCACAGTCACAGTCACAGTCACAGTCACAGTCACAGTCACAGTCACAGTCACAGTCACAGTCACAGTCACAGTCACAGTCACAGTCACAGTCACAGTCACAGTCACAGTCACAGTCACAGTCACAGTCACAGTCACAGTCACAGTCACAGTCACAGTCACAGTCACAGTCACAGTCACAGTCACAGTCACAGTCACAGTCACAGTCACAGTCACAGTCACAGTCACAGTCACAGTCACAGTCACAGTCACAGTCACAGTCACAGTCACAGTCACAGTCACAGTCACAGTCACAGTCACAGTCACAGTCACAGTCACAGTCACAGTCACAGTCACAGTCACAGTCACAGTCACAGTCACAGTCACAGTCACAGTCACAGTCACAGTCACAGTCACAGTCACAGTCACAGTCACAGTCACAGTCACAGTCACAGTCACAGTCACAGTCACAGTCACAGTCACAGTCACAGTCACAGTCACAGTCACAGTCACAGTCACAGTCACAGTCACAGTCACAGTCACAGTCACAGTCACAGTCACAGTCACAGTCACAGTCACAGTCACAGTCACAGTCACAGTCACAGTCACAGTCACAGTCACAGTCACAGTCACAGTCACAGTCACAGTCACAGTCACAGTCACAGTCACAGTCACAGTCACGTTAAATAGCTGCTTTGATTGCCTAGAAAGTCGATAAAGTGAGAGGGGAAGGTGTTGGGTGGTTGGTGATTGTAAGTGGTTGTGGGTGTGGGAGGTGGTAGGGGTAGGGTAGTGTCGGGAAGAAGAACAATTGTCAAAAATGGTGGGTGGTTTTAGTTGATGTGGGTGGCTGAAGTTGAGATGGGTGTTTGGTGTTGCGGGGGATTTGGTATGGTTTGGTGAGGGAATTGTCAGATATGGTGGGTGGTTATTTGGCGGTTGTAGGTGGGTTGGGTGGTCGGCGGTTTAGGTGGTGGGGATGGTTGATTTGATTGAGTTCGATGAAAAATTTGTCAAAAGTGGTGGGTGAGCTGAAGGTGGTTTTGGATGGGGTGGGTGGTTCGATTTGGTGTTTTGAGGGGATAAGGAAGAGATTGCCAAAAATGGTAGGTAGTTGGATGATTGCTCTATGTAGGATGGGTATCTGGCGGTGATGTTGGGGGTGGGGTGATTTATTGTTGGGGGAGGCCCAAGGTGTAATAAATGTTGGGTGAGTGGCTGGTGGTTGTACGTGGAGTGGATGATTGGATTTGGGGGGCTTGGGGGGATTGGGGGGGGGGGATTGTCAAAAATGTTTGGGGTGGGCGTTTGGCGGTTGTGGTTTGTGCAGATGGTTTTGGTTGGAGGGAGGAAAAAATTGTCAAAAAATGGTGGGTGAGTAGCAGGTGGTTGCAGGTGTAGTGGGTTGGATAGATACAACCTACACAGGAACTGTTTTGTTAACTGGTTATCACGTACAATTATCTTTCGTAAACCGACTTTACAGACAACCATTTTTTTATAGATTTAGTAACGATTAAGAAGAATTTACAGCTTACAGTTTCATTTGATTACAGATATTTAGATTTCTGAAGATGATAAATTTTAGTATGGGTTAGAGTTTAAGTCATGGGGGTGGGGAACACCCTCCCGAAACAAACAAGTTGCTGCTGTCCGATATATGCAATATTGGTGAGTTCATATATATACTACTCAAAACAAAATAGGTCCCAGCCAATATTTATTTTTAATTTTTACGGCTTGTTGTGATCCCATTTTCACAGAGTGTGAAATTTAAAAGTTCGTTCTGTGAGTAGATATAATAAAATTAACATTTTTCACTAAAGATTATGTAAACTCAATTTCTTAACTCTTAGCTGAAATTATTCCTAGAAAAAAATGAAATTAACATTCATATTAAACTAAGAACTTTGTGGGCCCTATTTTGTTTTGAGTAGTTTATGTTCCTGTGTGGGAATGATCTATTATAAGGCTTAGGAGTTTTGTGGATTGTTGATCCACTATCATGTTCAGGAGTCTTTGAGAATATATTGTAGCAGGTCTACCAAAGACAAAGTGTGTGATTGATTTTTTCGATTATTTTTTGAGTCGGTTTGAATGAGTTGTATTTAGGTGTTTGTGCATTGTTTGAGTTGGCTTTGGGTGATTCTGTTGTATTATGTGGGTGGAAAGGAGGAACTTTGCGGGCCCTAGAGAACTTTAATTGTATGGGACTCACAACATCTGAGTACAGGTTCGCAGGGTAAGAACATGTAACACGGTCGCGATTCCGTTGCAAGGACCTTCAACCCTTACGCTTTTCAGCCGAGCGGGGTGAATGCTAGGAACCAAGCGCGGCGGTCGATCAGCGACACCCTCAAATCATTTTGATTGAAGACATTTTTTTTTAATTGAGCCCACACACAAGGTGTTATAAATACCCTTAATATGAGTAAATACAGTGCGAGCGTTTAGGAAATGTGGATAGGAAATAAAAGGAGGTGCCGGTGCACATTGGTTATGATTGTCCGTATATCGCAATGGGAGGCAAAAATCGAGCCAGGTAAAGCATTCCACATTCGTATAGTACGGCTAAGAAAAGAGTCTTTACTTAACAGTACATCCGAAGTTAGGCTCGAGGGTAAATTGATGGGCATTCCTTGCGGTGCGGGTGTTACGGGGAAATTGTTTTAAGGGAGAAACACATCTGGCTATTTTGCTTGAGTACTGATTGTGGAAGTAGCGATAAAACAAGGTTAGACAAGAAACATTATGAAGATGTTCAACTGAAACAAATGTTTCGGTTATCCATGTTGTGGTTTTTGTCTCCAGCAGTGAGTGTTTAAAAAAAAAAGTTGATTAAAAAATAAATATACAAAAAAACACAAAGGCTTTAGAATATAATTAAATTTTACAATTTTTGTATTTATTTTCTTTTTTATTTTATTAAATTAAATTAACGAATATCACTAGCTAAATTGTATGATGAGTGAGCGACGCTTTACGGAGCTGTTTTCTCCATCATCATGCTGGTACTGAAAGTTGACATTGATAGTAGAGGTAATTGTTGATTTGGTGGGCCAAGTGTAATGTGTGAGGTTGAGGCCTTCTTCATCTTTCCGTGTGTTGTTATTGTTTCGTTGTGTTTAACACCGGTTTATTTATATTAATTTTTTAATTAGGATAGTTTATTGATTGCCTTCCAATTTTTTTATTGTTATTGTATTTGATTGCGGTGTCAAACATAGGGTTTGTTTTTAGTGTTAATTTGTCGTTAAGTAATTTGTCCTGTTCTAGTTTGTGTGATTTATATATTTCATATTCTTCAGTTGCGTCTAATAGTTTCCCTCTCTTGCAAAAGTGCAGTGGGATCAAGTTTTTTTCAATGTTAGTGTAGTTGTGGTTATTGTCAATTAAGTGTATTGCGTATGTGGATTTAGTATTTTGTTTGGGTATGTGTTCTTTAAATCGATCGTTGAAGGTTCTTCCCGTTTGGCCAATATAAAATTTATCACAGTCGTTACATGTGATTTTGTAAGCCCCGGAGCGTGAATTGATTGATGGGATTGTTTTGGGTTTGAGTATATTATTTATGTTATTGTTTCTTTTGAATGAGATATTAATGTTTAGCTTTTTGAGTTTGTATTGTAAAGTTTGAGGTAGCTTTGTATCCAGGAGGCGCAAGTAAGTGAGTGACAGGAGCACCTGCCCAGATATGGGAATTATACTTTAGCCTCGAACGAATGAATAGCCAAATCAGAAGAGGGAAAATATTTCTTGCATCGATAAAGGAAACCTTAGATATTTACGGCATTTTTGGCGACGTCAAATATGTGATCGTTCCACATAAGATGACTTGTGATGCACATACCTATAACGCAAATCTGATCGGTTTCCTCAATGCAAGTACCACTCACGGACAGTGGCATAGGGGGTAGGTTACGCTTTAACAACAGAAAACAGCATTGAGTTTTTGAAGCATTAAATTCCACGTGGTTAATGATTCCCCAATCGACAATGCTGTCAAGATCGGAATTTAATGAGCTAACCATACGATACTGAAAGGAACGAATATGAAGAGCTGAGAGTACTATCGTCAGCAAAACAATTTAGTGGATTAGAAGTATTAAACAAGAGATCATACATAAAGATTAGAAAGAGAGAGAGTCGGAGACAAAACGGAGCCTTGGGGACACCAGCATATATTTTGTGGGTAGCAGACTGGAAACCGTCAGGACAACTTGAAATGAACAGTCCGAAAGGTTACTAATCGAATCTATCGAAGAAGGGGTTCATCGATGCCATATGCACGCATTTTCGATAAGAGAGCCTGGTGCCAGACTCTATCAAATGCTTTAGCAATATGAAGTGCAATACTCTTACTTTCTGGGAAAGAGACCTGTAGAATAGGATAGATGGAGAAGCTTACGCAGTGGTTTTGCCAGCGTAAAAGCACACCTCTTAAGAAAAATGGAAGAAATACTATCAGCGCGAGCGGATTTGTGTATGTCGAGATCTTTTAGTACTCTTGCAACTGTACGAGTGCGAAAGAAGATTTGTCCCATAAAACCATTCACGTTCTCAAGTACAGGAGGAGTCATATCACACTGGGGTAGCGTTGAATTAGCAGCAAACTTTGCTGCAAATAAATCTGCTTTCACTTGAAAGCTCACCACAGGAGTGTTATTATCGACGAGCGTCGGGACCGAGGGCATAGTGGAGTTGCGAACGTTTTTTACAAACATTTTTACTACCGCTGGGACATTGAATTATTTTTTGCTTTAATTTTTGTTCATGCAAAAATTAGGTTCTTTGAATGTGAGCATTACAGGTTTTTCTAGCTTGTTTGAACTTTTCCAGTTTTCCTCAGAAGGGTTGGCTTTATAACATCGGAAGCTTACTTTTCTCATCTTGATAACCTCTTTGCAGCTCAAGTTGAACTATGAATTTTTTTTGGTTTGATACTGTTTGTCCTATTCGGAACAAAATGTGTCATCCTGAAGAGAATAATGTTTGTTACCATACCAGTGCTGGGGTCTACGTCACTATCGAGGAAACATAGTGACCAGTTAAAGTTTCTGAAGAAATTATTGAGACCGTCTCAGTTGGCCTTCTCGCCTCGCCATACGGTTCTCTTGGGGATATTTTCTTTAACTGTACTCTTGGAACACGAGAAAATTGCTGATATGATACTATGATCCGACGTGCCAAGGGGTGATAATACATTTATTGTGTATTTATCAGGATGAGAGATACGAAACAAGTCTAGCGCATGTGCGGAATGACCTGCAATGTCAAGGATTCGTGTTGGCTCGTCGACAAGCTGAGTCATGTTGTTTGACTGACCTTCCTTCGGGTGTTGTTTGACTTGAATAGCGAAGCCACGAAGAATTGTAGACATTGAAATTGCCCGTAACACCGATTTCAGTGCGAGGATAAAGGTCGAGTTACTGTCCAAATTTTTGCTTCTATAAATAAAACGTGTATGGTTGACGTGCTTTTAGACGGTGAATTTAAACCACATGAAATTAAAGTCTGTGTTTAAACACTGACCATATTGTGGTAGAAGGTGGTAAGCAACGTCGTTTCTTACGTATACTGGGAAAGGAAAGGAATAATGGCATTAAGCTGTACCCGTGTAGGGTAAATTCTAACGGATCAGAATTATCAACATTTGGGTTTCACTCAGTGCCAGAACAGCTGGCATGTACGTAGTGTGAACATACGTGGCATAGAAATTTTTTTAAGCCCCCAAATGTTGCTGTAATCGACCTTAAGTTACCTGTGATTACGATAAACAATCGTATATTGAAAACCAATAACGAACAATTATTCTATAATAGTTTCATATCAATCACAAAAAGACTTCATAAAAACACACTAACATGAGTAATTTTGCCTTCATATCAATAGGTGCCATGACATAAGGCCATGTGACATAAGGCCATATTCGAGCATATGGCGTTAAGACGCTTTCGAAAGCGTCATAAGACCACTTAAACTTTTTTGTTTGATCAAGTTCACTTTCATTATCATAATTATATTCTTACTTACTTACTTAAGGTGGCGCAGACAGTCCATTGTGGACCACGGCCTCAACCAACAATCCTCGCCAGCTAGGCCGGTCCCTAGCCAGTGGCCTCCAGTTGCGCACACCAAGTTGGTTAAGGTCGTTTACCGCTTGATCGCGCCACCTTGGATGGGGTCTTCCAGAACTGCGTCGGCCCTCCGGGTTGGAATTGAAGACTCGTCGGGCAGGAGCGTTTTCGTTCATACGCTCCACATGACCCAGCCACCTGAGCCGCTGAATTTTCAGCTTCTTAACCAAGTCAATGTCGCTGTATAGCCCGTACAGTTCGTCATTGAATCTTCTCCTCCATACTCCATTGATACATACAGGCCCGAATATAACCCGAAGAATCTTTCTCTCAAAGCACCCCAGCCTGTATTCATCCGATTGTGTCAGTGTCCACGCTTGTGCCCCATACAGCATGACTGGGATGATAAGGGTTTTGTATAGTGTCTCCTTGGTCCTTTGAGAGAGGGCTTTACTACTAAGATGCCTTCTTAGCCCGAAGAAACAGCGATTGGCAAGAGTGATTCTTCGACTGATCTCTTCACTGATGTTGTTCTGAGAGGTTATAGTGGAACCCAAATAGACAAAGTCCTTGACAACCTCAAAGTTATATCTGTCCATTGTGACGTTTTGTCCGAGCCTACGGTGATGGTCTACTTCACCCGAGGACAGCATATACTTTGTTTTATCTTCATTTGCAGCCAGACCCATTCGAGCCGCTTCCACTTCAATACTTGCGAATGCTCCACTGACAGCGCGCTTCGTTCTTCCAATAATGTCAATATCATCAGCATAGCCAAGTAATTCAACGGATCTAAAAAAAATCGTACCGCTGGTGTTCACATGCGAGTTGCGTACGATTGCCTCAAGAATGATGTTGAAGAGGTTACATGACAGCGCGTCACCCTGTCGTAAGCCTTTCTCGACATTAAATGAGTCGGTGGTGTTCTTACCAACCTTGACGGAGCAGCGCGAGTTCTCCATAGTCATCCTGCACAATCGAACGAGTTTAGCAGTGATGCCAAGAAGTGACATGGCTCTGTATAGCTCGTTCCTGTTCACGCTGTCATAGGCGACTTTAAAATCGATAAAGAGGTGGTGAGTGTCGATCTGGAATTCTA
This sequence comes from Platycheirus albimanus, assembly GCA_916050605.2. NCBI lineage: Eukaryota > Metazoa > Arthropoda > Insecta > Diptera > Syrphidae > Platycheirus > Platycheirus albimanus. Next base: position 210,906,531 of record OU696696.1, read on the forward strand.
GGGTCTTTTCCAAAATCTGCCGAAGTGTGAAAATTCGGTCGACGCTTGACTTACCGGGCCTGAAACCACACCTTACATTTAGGAGACTTATACCTCTGTAGTTGGCGCAGCTTAGAGTATCTCCTTTCTTGTGGATAGGGCACACAATACTAAGGTTCCAATCGTCATGCATACTTTCATCCGACCAGATTGAACAGATGAGTTGGTGTATGCTCCTCACCAAGTCATCTCCCGCTGCTTTGAAGAGTTCGGCCGTAAGGCCATCCACTCCAGCAGCCTTGTTGGACTTTAGTTTAGATATTGCTATCCGAATTTCTTCTTGGGCGGGAGGACGGAAATTTTGTTCATCATTATCCAAATCGAATGGATCATTCTGCCTGACAGCGATTAGTTGGTTGTCTTCGCCGTTTAAAAGTCTGCAGAAGTGTTCTTTCCAAATTCTCAGCACCGACTGTGTATCTACAACGGCATTCCCACCAGTGTTGGATAGTTACGCGTAACTTTAAAATTTTAATTAGTTACACGCAACTAATGTAACTTATGTAACTAATGTAACTAAATGTAACTAATTGTAACTAACTATAACTAATAGAATTTTTCAAATACAAAAACTCACACTTTATGTTAAATTGAAATTTAGAAGTTCCGTCCAAAAACCCGATCGAATGACGATTGACTACACTGTTTTATATCAAAGCTGGATGATTGAGATTGCCGTCCGGCTAGATTTCCTTTTCATCAGGAAAAGTAATTTCAATATGTATTCCTTGCCAGGTTGTCGTTGCCCTTGCTAATAAAAGAATTTTGTCAATAGTCGATTGGGATCCGGGATGAAATGTGATTTTTTTTTATTTTTACTTGCGACTACTATAAGGCAAATAAGGCAAGTTATGCATGCATTCGTCGAAAAAAAAGTTTTGATACAACAAACAAAGATGGCATTACGATGATATCGAAGACGAAATAAGATGTTCTAAGAATTCTGTCCGTCTGTATGTCTGTCTGTATGTATAGACACCTACAGCCCAAACGGATGGGCCGAATTGCTTCAAACTTGGTATATAGAGTTTTTTTTAGGTATTGTATTGTACAGAGGGGAAATTGAAACTTTTTTTAGCTCGAAAAATAACGGTACCTGCCATATAACCGTTACGTTAAAGCTTATTTGTCTCAAAAACGGCTCTAACGATTTCGATTTAAAAAAATAAGTGTTGCTTTTTAAGTACGACCAATCATATGGCTGAAAAAAAAGTTCTAAAAAAGGTCTAAGAACGGTAGGTACTTTCCATAGGACCGTTTTTTTGCTTTCGAAAACGACCCGATTCTTTCGAAATTTCATACATATATAGTTGTAGGTAGCTCAATTTGTACTGCATTCCAATATTTTACAAAAAATATTTTTATTTAGTAACAGTTAGTTACATTTAGTTCCATTAGTTACATTAGTTATGCCAAATATTGGGCGTAACTAATTCATATTAGTTACGCGTAACTAAACGAGTAACTTACTTCATGTAACTTACTTGCCAACACTGATTCCCACCCTCGTCTCTACATGCTTCCACTCGGGCTTTGTAACCCTTGGACGAATGCTTTATCCTTTGGTAGAACTTTCGAACATTGCTTCTGCCGTAGCACCCCTCAATAGATTCAACCATTCGTTTTTCAAGTTCTCTTTTTTTTTCTTCTGAAAAGCCGATGTTCCTCTTTCCTCTTTTGCTGGTATACCGCACGGGAAGCGCTCTTGGCAGCTCTAGTTCTGGCATTTAGAACTGCATGATAGGCTTCGTCTTTGGCCAAGTGTGCGAGCCTGCACTCATCATCGAACAAGGTGTTTCGTTGTGGTCGCCTAATGAAACCCAAAACATCCGGTTTTGATGGCCATTTTGCAATTTGGCCACTGGGCCTCTGGGTTTGGCGCAGGCACCGGGCTTGTCAAAAAAAAAAGAGGAGACATGATTGGCAAAGGTTGTGGCGGTCTCTTGCGATTGTAACTTCGCAACATCAAACTTTCTCACAGTGGATGTTCGATTCTGCGGTCTGGTGGAGATCCGCATTCGCACTTTAGCTACAACAAGGTAGTGGTCCGATTCTATGTTGGCCCCTCGGAAAGTGCGGACATCCTTGACACTGGAGGCATGCCTGCTTTCAATCACAATGTGATCAATTTGGTTGACGGTATTTTGATCAGGAGCCCGCCAGGTCCCCTTGTGTATATTGAGATGTGGGAAGTATGTGCTAGCTAAAATGACACTTCGCCTCGCAGCAAAGTCGATTAGCCTGTATCCGTTACCGGAAGTGTTGTCGTGCAGGCTATGCTTTCCGACTTTTGAGCCAAAGTTACCTACATAATTATATTCGCTTGATAAAAAAAAGTTACCAGAATTTGGAAAATGAACTTTAAGATATATTGTGTTTATCAAGCTTATGTCTCATGATCATAAAATTTCGAAGAATTTGGATTAACAAAAACAACAACACTTGATAAAAAAAGTAATAGCTTAAAATTCGCTGCGAATTGTCATTTTACAAAAGCAACAACCCTTAACAAAATCAAAAATAATAGCCTAAAATTCGAAGCGAATGTTAAGCTATTATTTTTATTTTATCAAGCCCATGTCACTATGATAATAAAATTACAAGAATTTGTAATTACAACAGCAACAATACTTGATAAAAAATAATAAAAGCTTAAAATTCGCTGCGAATTTTTGTTTTGAGTTATTTGTGTTATTGAGACGAATGAACATTATAACGAGGTACACAAAAACAATTTTAAATTTTCTGCAGTGTAATGTTGAGGTATTGTGCTGATCCATGTTGATATGGTATCTGTTGGTTGGGCGTTGGCTTCGTGTCCTATTGTGGTGTAGCTGAGTATGTCTAGGAATGAGGCGAGTCTAAGTCATTGGCAGTTCCCAGAGAAGCTGATAGTATGGTGATGAAGAGAAAGTGAGGTTCAGGTTGTTGTTAAGTGGTGTTGTGTTTGAGTCAGAACTTAGTGAGAGGCTTCGGAGTTGGCAGTATGCTTTAGGATCAATTATGAATGTGATCTCCGTGATAGCTAAGGAGGGGTAGGCACGGGGGTAGGGTGGATGCCAAGGTCGTGGGTGTTGTTGCTTGAGAGGTAGCTCAACAAGGTCACCTCTTCTCGCATGACTTTTCAAATACTAGAGTGCTATTACCTACATAAAGTCTGTTACCTGACGGGGGCTCTATGGCTGAGTAGTTACTGGAACTTTCGCTTATAGTCAATTAGTAAAGCAACACTCTGTGCTACTTTCATACGAAGCGACTATTTGCGGCCCATTATTTGGGCTCCTCGCGTATTTTGCTATACAGAATAACGTGAGGGTTCTGACTCAAGCTACATGAGCAATCCCGGCATGTGGAGACCTCTCTCTAACGTGTGATCTCCTCAAAAAGAGTGTTATACATCATCGATTGCAGCCTGTGTCCCTTCTACCTCCTTGACGGGGTAAGAATAAACTCCATCTATCGGCTGGAGTAATGAGATGAATGAGAATTGGTAGTAAGGATGATAAGTAGTGATGAAGCCACTTCGTACTTATGTATTCACATGAATGTATGGGTATATGTATAGGTTTCTTTACTATATAGATACATGTATTATAATTTGTATCATTTTATTATAATTCTTTAATTTTGATTATTTTTATCATTATTTTTCATTAATTTTACGTTACAAATGGTGCCCAACGTGGGGCCGGAAGATTTCTCTACAACCCTTCTTTTGATTGATAGAATTACAAATTCGAAAACGCGAAGTTTTGAAACATTTTCAAAATTTTTGTTGACTATTACTATTACTGGGGAATTCCATCGAGGTAAGAAAAGTGGATGCCATTTTATCCTCACCCTCATGTAGTAAGTTGCAGTATTGATCATTGTCCGGACTAGGCATGATGTTTGCTTGGTCGTCTGTTGCAAACAAATTAACGTAGTTTCGAGCATAATTAGGAGACTAGGTCAACGGAGGTAGTTTGAGCAGGTCCTCTGACCGGTGGTTGGTGACGTTGGTCCCGATGCACGTCAGCTGCAGAAGCTGGTCAAACGCCGAATTATTTACGATACACATTTGAGAGTTTTATTGGTTGATGATTTTGATTTGTGATGGAATAGGTTGATAGTACAAAGCGCTAACCGGTAGTTACTGATTTATTCCTGATGTACGTCTGCATTAGCGTAATATTGTCCTCCCATTCCTGATCGCCTTGACATTTTATAGTTTACTTTTTGGAAGCACCGTAAGATATATTTCTTATAGTCTACACACACTTTCTTTTAGTTCAGGTTTTCTGAATACACACCTTGTTCGTCGAAGGGGTTGTCCCCTATCGATTTGGTTATGAATTTTGAGTTGTTTAGATTTCCGAGAATTAAGTATTTTAAGAAATTTTTGAGTAATTTTGAGTATTTTGAGATTTGTGAGATTTTTTTTTTCTTTTTTTTTTTGTAGTTTAGTTTTTAGGATACTTGAAAAAGACGCAATTTTCAAGGAGCCTCGGTACAGTTTAGTTCAGCTGGTGACAAAATAGGGACGTAACTATTTGAGCGCTGAAATTTTTTCTTGCGTTTTTGGATACTTGAAGAAGCCGTTATCTTCAGGGCGTCCAGTTTTGAGTTCTGAGATTAGAGTTTTTGAGAATAAAGTTTTTGAAAATAAAATATTATTGAGATTATAGATTAGATTTTTGAAACTAAGATTATTGATACGGTTTAGCTAGAGATAAGATGTAGACATTCTTGGAGTTTTCTTGTTTAAGATTTGCGAAACAAAATAAAAAATTTATCAGGTTTAATACTATTTAGATTACAGCACTTGATTACAAAATTTTTGAACTACTTTATACTTAAGCTTTGTAATCGTTCGAGGATTCTCACGTTTACTTATATCTATTTTTGAATTTTTTAAATTACAAAAAGTATTTGTTTGAGGAATAACTAACAGTTTACCTACCATTAATTTTAATTTTTTTTGTTATCAATTGTCCGTCCGTCTGATATCATGGTTAAATAAACGAGGAAGGTCGTAAGAGAAAAGTAAGGAGTACGTATAATTCTAAGTGCAAGGATTTCATAGTAATGGCTACAGGGTTTCCCAAGCCCAATCCTGGCACTAGCCACAACAATCCTGTCGACAATCATCCCGATGATGGAGATAACCAGTCAGTTGATAATACACATGGGAGAAGCATTGATATAGACGATGGAGAGTTAGATGCAGCCGAAGAGCATCTTCGAAGAGATGCAGCTGACCTCAGCTTTCTTCCAAGAAAAAGTGTCTTCCACGATCGATCCAAGGAAAACGGACAGACCCAACCATGCTGCTACCACGTCAAAAACACCAGCTCCACCCACTTCTACACGAAACGTAACCAATCTTGTTTTAAGAAGTCCTGACACTACGCGTGTCGTTACAGTCAACGTTCCACAAGGAACAACCTCAAGAAATGTCCCGATGGTGCCAATGCCAAACATGGAAGATTTACCAGCTCGTCCTACACCTACTTATGAACTACTAAGGGAACTACCCTTGCCAAAAACTAATCCAGCCCAAATACCTCTAGGATCAAACCTAGACACATTTGAGTCAAGAATGAACGCATTCAGCTTAAATGATTGACCAAATGCATCTCCAAGGAGACGACAGTCTACGAACAGTACCGGAAATGGGGAATGAAGTTCGATGGGAGGAATTTGTCCGTCGACGACTTCCTGTTCCCTTTCGAGTGTATAAGACATAGTTACAACGTCCCCTGGGATGAGATTACGATGAATTTTTACAACTTTGTTGCTGGTACCGTAGAATCCTGGTATTGGATGTATTTAAAGAACAATAAACATACTTCGTGGGCTGAGTTGAAAACAGCGTTAGTTGAGCAATACCGTAGTTTAGAGACAGATACTGAATTATTATGGAAGCTTTCTGATCGGAAGATGCAGAGTGGCGAATCGTTTAACGACTTTTTGGATGCCATTCAACAGCTGAATTCCAGGATGCGTGTTCCAAGATCAGAGAAAGAACTTATAGAGATTATTAAGACTAATGTTAGGAGACGTATGGGAGAACTATTTATCACATACAGTCCAGCTAGCTTGAGATAACTAGCATACTATTGTAGAGCAATAGAAAAATCTCAGTCTCAGTTAGAGAATACGCGATCCAGTTTTTTGCCGAACGCACAGCGTCCACCTGCTAGAGCATTGTCAAGATTTGACAGTGGCATTGCCATCTACTAGCATTGAAGCCTTACAGAGAGATCCTCATTTAAGGAAGTGCTGGAATTGCCAAGTAACAGGTCATGGCTTTCGAGAATGTTCCATACCTTAAGACAAAGATTTTTGTCTCCGTTGGGGAATGGCAGACTGTATAGTCCATCATGTCCGAGATGCACGACGGGAAACGACATGAGGAACAACCCAACAATCGGGGGGTTTGCTCCAATAAGACGTACCCGGAGATCAAGTTCAGAAGCAAAAGCTACCCCTTGATACTCCCAAGATTATTTTAAAACCAAATGAAACAAATGAATTACACAGTAAGAATTTTAATGAACAGAATTTAGATATAGTTTAGAATTGAGAAGAAAAACCCATATAGAATTTGAATATTAATGAACATTTAGCAGAGCCCTTGTACCGCAGGCCCTTTCATGAAAGGTTGCGCAATTATTACGAGGTCCGCAATAGAATCGTCACTTTTCCGGAGTTATCCAAATGGATAAGAAAGATAAGGGAGCGCTTCCATCAGAAGCGGACTACTCATCTTAACATCGTCCCAGCCACCATTAGCCGAGATTCAAGTGACCCACGTCCATACGTAACGTTCGAATTGTTCGGTGATAACTTTCTGGGTCTTCTGGATTCATGTAATTGCGGGTTTTCAGGAATTATGACCGGTGGGACAGACGAGAGATCCACCAACCAGATAAAGTTAGATGATATCGAGTCCAGACGACTACAAGCTGTTGTTCGGAGTGTTCCATTTTTTGCAGTCCATGGACTCGGAAAACGAACCTAGTGCAGCATCGATCAGTGTCGATCAAGTACTCGTCATGAGCGGTCGCGTTGCTAAATCTGTGCGCGTGTGTCCCCCAAATATATGTATACATAAAAAAAAATAGACCAAACCAAAAAATCTAACATACAATTTACATACAAATTAAAATCAATCATTTTCAATACCCAAAATTCGCAAAATCAAATAAGCCAGTGACAAATAACAAATTAAAGAAAAAAAAACCCAAAACCTCGCTCGTAGTCGCAGCACAGCATCCGACACCACCCATCCTATCCACCCGAGCCCACCTATAACTGTTGCTTTCTATGCACTGCAAGCCTCTTGTGAGGCTTATCGCAAGATGATTGCAGTGGATGGGTAAGTAGCATTTGTCGAATAGTTCTATTGTGTTGTTTATACCTATATAATATTAATTTCGTGTGCAAATTGTCTTATGGGTATAACACCTAGGACAGTTTGTTTATCATTGATTTGATATGGGCCTACACTGCAGCGCCGGATCTAGGGGGGGGGCAAAGGGGGGCACTTGCCCCGGGCGCTTGGCCTTGGGGGGGCGCCAAATGGAAGATGAAGAAATATGGGAGAGCAAAAAAAAAGAGTAGTTATTCAACATTTGAACATCAGGGCGCCAAAGTAATGCAATGTTTATTTATTTCTTGTTCCAAATATGAAAGAAATATGTAATGAACCACTTTCGTCGCCCTTTAAACAAATTCGTCGCCCCTCATGGGGGCGCAAAATTGGAAGATGAAGAAAGAAACGAAAGTAAAAAAAAGGTCTTCAACTTTTGAAAATGATAAACTAATTCGGTGCCCTTCAGCAGGGCGCAAAATTAAAAGATGAGCAAAAAAAGAAGTAAGAGTAAGAGTAAAAGAGAGTCGCAAATGTAGGAAAAATCCCTTTTTTTGGTACTGCAAACGGCTCTGCAATAGTTCGGTAGACTACCAACCGTTTACTGTCACTAAAATGCAGCTCAAATGTAGTGTAGTGCGACTTATTTCATATGATTTCATACAAAGAATACGTGCATTTCAATTATTGTAGTGCAGTTCCACGTAGTGCGGTCTTGTATATAAACAAAGAGTGAACCATCATCTGTTCGTCGTAATTAGTTGCGCACAATGGTGAAGCTGCAGCTGTAGTACGTAGCATGTCAAATTTAAATGTTCGTTAATCGTATTGCACGGCTACAATGTAAAGTAGCAGCTGCAGCACAGAAAGTAGCTGAACTTGAAGTCGACTGAATTTGAACTTCACGAACGTGCTGCAATGGAAAACAACAATAAACGAAATGGTGGTCACGATTTTTGTTTGAGTTCAGTACAACACCATTGTATTCGTGAATGCTGCTTAGTGAGCTACTTTTTTTGACATTTACTCCGGCGCTAAGTGCTACTGCTGCAGCTTCACTATTTTGCGCAGCCAGTTAAGCATAGTTCAAGAGTTGACGACAAACCAGATAGGACCTTCCCATTTGGCATGTGTCTCCTTGACGTAGAGCACAAAACATAAGAAAAATGCAAGGGTGATGTGTGTTCGTGACATAGACGAAACAAAAAAGAGAACGTGAAGGCGCTAGGTTTGAATTCGATACAACCGTTGACAACTTATGGCCATTTGAAAAAAAGACGTTAAGACCAGATCTCCGTTATTAGCATTTTTTTGCCAAAAACAAAAAGCGCAATTCTGTCAAGAACACTAAAAAAATATGTAACACACAAAGTTTAATCAAAACCGTTACAGCCGTTTTTGAGCAAATTAGAAAAACCCAAAAAAAGTTGGCTTAAACTGAACGGCTCGTTGTATGGGAGCTATTATTTAAAAAGCCTTCACTGAAAAATTTACAAAACCATCCTATAGAACACTATAAAGAACGATGCCAAACGAAGTTTGAGTCAGTTCAATCAAGTCGTTGCGAACTTATGGCCATTTACAAAAAGCCGTTTAAACCTGATTTTCGTTACGACCATTTAGGTAAGTTAAATTCTGAGTTTAATCAAAATCGTTAAAGCCGTTTTCGAGCAAATTCAAAATGAAAAAAACCGTTACATTAAAGGTACCAGTTTGAGCTGGGCTAAAACGAAACAAAACCAAGTTTGAAGAAAATCTGTCAAGCCGTTTAGGCTGTAGCATGACGTAAAAAAGCGCACATCAACACAACCGCACAGAGAAACAGACAGACCGACGCACGTTCGGTATGGCGAAAACCACTTTTTTGGGCTTCTCTATCATCGTAATGTCATGTTTGATTAAAACCTCGATTTTTTTTCTGCACGAAACCAATACTTGCCCTATAGAGCAAGTAAAAATGAAAAAGAATTTTTGTTGTGTACTACTAAGCTATTTCACTAAAGCTGTTCTATGGATTAGTTATGATTTTGTATATCGGTGAGTAAAAGTTAAATGTGCAATCAAAATATCGGACAGAATCACAAATAAGCATACAGCCTTTTAACTTTTTATGAACAACATTAGCAGGTTCTCCGCTGTCGTTTATTGAAATAGAAAAATTATCAAATCAATCTGGATTATGGCACATACCCCAAAAGTTTTATTTTGCACATATGTACGCCAAGATTGCATTTTGAGTAATCAGTAACATAAGAACCCTTAGCAATACCTTATTTTCTTAGGTTGGTTCACACAGACTTTTATGACATATATCGTACATAAGCTATTGTCAACAGCATCAAGCATTAAGGGTGGGTCTACCTCAGAACAGAACTTAAACGCCATGTAAATTGTGTTCTATGTGGTAGTGCGATATTCTTTTCTCTTCGTTATATTGTTTTTGGTAACTCATTTACTCTTGTTCTCTTTTCAAAATAATTTTGTGATCTTCCGCAGTCGCAGTGAACTCACAATAATTATTATTCTCAAAGCGGTGCGGTGCGGTGGTGGCGCGCACCGCCGGCTGCAGCCACAGTAGTAGAGGAGGTACAGGCAGTGGAAAGGAAAGCAGAGGGAAAAGATTATTGGCATTGGACGTTTTAGTAGGGGATACTTTTTGTGTGTGTCTTTCTGTGGGTTTCGTTGTTGTCCTTTCGCTTTGATTTAGTAATGCGATATGCGATGACAAGTTTTATTCTCTCTGTATGGAAGGGTGAAGGGATTTTGTTTCAATTTTTTTTCAAAACACAGTAGCTAATAGCTAAATGTGGGTAATTTTTTTCTATTTTCGTTTTGTTGTTGTTTTTTTTTTCATATTTTACTTGCTGTTGCTGCCATAACAGTGACAAAAAAAAAATGTGAACTCGTTTGGGACTCGATCGAAATCTTGATGAAGGTCAGGACTCAGGAGTCAGGACACATAAAATTAACATGCATAGGTAGATAGGTAAACGTTACATTATATTTAATGTAGGTATATGTAGGTAGGTATGTACATTGATATCGTTGTTTTTTTTTTTTAAGTTGCATGTAACAAAAGTGTGAGGTAGGTCAATATAACTATTTGACCTGTTTTAAAATTGCTTATGGGTTTATTGCAAAGGGAAAAGAATAATTTGAGTACCTAGCTATATATCTATTATTATTGAAACATTGTTACTTTTTACTTGCGATTATATTTACTATAAGGCAAGTTATGCATTCGTCGAAAAAAAAAGTTTTGAGTTAACAATCAAACATGACATTACGATGATAGTGAAGACGAAAAAAGATGGTCTAAAAATTCTGTCCGTCTGTATGTCTGTCTGTCTGTCTGTCTGTATGTATAGAGACCTACAGCCCAAACGGGTGGGCCGAATTGCTTCAAACTTGGTACCTATATAGACTTTTTTAGGTATTGTGCAGAGGGGAAATTGAAATTTTTTTCTTACCTCAAAAAATAACGGTACCTGCCATACAACCGTTACGTTAAAGCTTATTTTTCTCAAAAACAGCTCTAACGATTTCTATTTAAAAAAATCAGTGTTGCTTTTTAGGTACGACCAATCATATGGCTGAAAAAAAAGTTTTAAAAAATGGCTAAGAACGGTACTTTCCATAGGACCGTTTTTTTTTGCTTTCGACTAACTCGAAAACGACTCAACCGATTCTTTCGAAATCTTACACACATAAAGGTGTAGGTATTGCACGGCTACAATGTAAAGTAGCAGCTGCAGCACAGAAAGTAGCTGAACTTGAAGTCGACTGAATTTGAACTTCACGAACGTGCTGCAATGGAAAACAACAATAAACGAAATGGTGGTCACGATTTTTGTTTGAGTTCAGTGCAACACCATTGTATTCGTGAATGCTGCTTAGTGAGCTACTTTTTTTGACATTTACTCCGGCGCTAAGTGCTACTGCTGCAGCTTCACTATTTTGCGCAGCCAGTTAAGCATAGTTCAAGAGTTGACGACAAACCAGATAGGACCTTCCCATTTGGCATGTGTCTCCTTGACGTAGAGCACAAAACATAAGAAAAATGCAAGGGTGATGTGTGTTCGTGACATAGACGAAACAAAAAAGAGAACGTGAAGGCGCTAGGTTTGAATTCGATACAACCGTTGACAACTTATGGCCATTTGAAAAAAAGACGTTAAGACCAGATCTCCGTTATTAGCATTTTTTTGCCAAAAACAAAAAGCGCAATTCTGTCAAGAACACTAAAAAAATATGTAACACACAAAGTTTAATCAAAACCGTTACAGCCGTTTTTGAGCAAATTAGAAAAACCCAAAAAAAGTTGGCTTAAACTGAACGGCTCGTTGTATGGGAGCTATTATTTAAAAAGCCTTCACTGAAAAATTTACAAAACCATCCTATAGAACACTATAAAGAACGATGCCAAACGAAGTTTGAGTCAGTTCAATCAAGTCGTTGCGAACTTATGGCCATTTACAAAAAGCCGTTTAAACCTGATTTTCGTTACGACCATTTAGGTAAGTTAAATTCTGAGTTTAATCAAAATCGTTAAAGCCGTTTTCGAGCAAATTCAAAATGAAAAAAACCGTTACATTAAAGGTACCAGTTTGAGCTGGGCTAAAACGAAACAAAACCAAGTTTGAAGAAAATCTGTCAAGCCGTTTAGGCTGTAGCATGACGTAAAAAAGCGCACATCAACACAACCGCACAGAGAAACAGACAGACCGACGCACGTTCGGTATGGCGAAAACCACTTTTTTGGGCTTCTCTATCATCGTAATGTCATGTTTGATTAAAACCTCGATTTTTTTTCTGCACGAAACCAATACTTGCCCTATAGAGCAAGTAAAAATGAAAAAGAATTTTTGTTGTGTACTACTAAGCTATTTCACTAAAGCTGTTCTATGGATTAGTTATGATTTTGTATATCGGTGAGTAAAAGTTAAATGTGCAATCAAAATATCGGACAGAATCACAAATAAGCATACAGCCTTTTAACTTTTTATGAACAACATTAGCAGGTTCTCCGCTGTCGTTTATTGAAATAGAAAAATTATCAAATCAATCTGGATTATGGCACATACCCCAAAAGTTTTATTTTGCACATATGTACGCCAAGATTGCATTTTGAGTAATCAGTAACATAAGAACCCTTAGCAATACCTTATTTTCTTAGGTTGGTTCACACAGACTTTTATGACATATATCGTACATAAGCTATTGTCAACAGCATCAAGCATTAAGGGTGGGTCTACCTCAGAACAGAACTTAAACGCCATGTAAATTGTGTTCTATGTGGTAGTGCGATATTCTTTTCTCTTCGTTATATTGTTTTTGGTAACTCATTTACTCTTGTTCTCTTTTCAAAATAATTTTGTGATCTTCCGCAGTCGCAGTGAACTCACAATAATTATTATTCTCAAAGCGGTGCGGTGCGGTGGTGGCGCGCACCGCCGGCTGCAGCCACAGTAGTAGAGGAGGTACAGGCAGTGGAAAGGAAAGCAGAGGGAAAAGATTATTGGCATTGGACGTTTTAGTAGGGGATACTTTTTGTGTGTGTCTTTCTGTGGGTTTCGTTGTTGTCCTTTCGCTTTGATTTAGTAATGCGATATGCGATGACAAGTTTTATTCTCTCTGTATGGAAGGGTGAAGGGATTTTTTTTCAATTTTTTTTCAAAACACAGTAGCTAATAGCTAAATGTGGGTAATTTTTTTCTATTTTCGTTTTGTTGTTGTTTTTTTTTTTTTCATATTTTACTTGCTGTTGCTGCCATAACAGTGACAAAAAAAAAATGTGAACTCGTTTGGGACTCGATCGAAATCTTGATGAAGGTCAGGACTCAGGAGTCAGGACACATAAAATGAACATGCATAGGTAGATAGGTAAACGTTACATTATATTTAATGTAGGTATATGTAGGTAGGTATGTACATTGATATCGTTGTTTTTTTTTTTTAAGTTGCATGTAACAAAAGTGTGAGGTAGGTCAATATAACTATTTGACCTGTTTTAAAATTGCTTATGGGTTTATTGCAAAGGGAAAAGAATAATTTGAGTACCTAGCTATATATCTATTATTATTGAAACATTGTTACTTTTTACTTGCGATTATATTTACTATAAGGCAAGTTATGCATTCGTCGAAAAAAAAAGTTTTGAGTTAACAATCAAACATGACATTACGATGATAGTGAAGACGAAAAAAGATGGTCTAAAAATTCTGTCCGTCTGTATGTCTGTCTGTCTGTCTGTCTGTATGTATAGAGACCTACAGCCCAAACGGGTGGGCCGAATTGCTTCAAACTTGGTACCTATATAGACTTTTTTAGGTATTGTGCAGAGGGGAAATTGAAATTTTTTTCTTAGCTCAAAAAATAACGGTACCTGCCATACAACCGTTACGTTAAAGCTTATTTTTCTCAAAAACAGCTCTAACGATTTCTATTTAAAAAAATCAGTGTTGCTTTTTAGGTACGACCAATCATATGGCTGAAAAAAAAGTTTTAAAAAATGGCTAAGAACGGTACTTTCCATAGGACCGTTTTTTTTTGCTTTCGACTAACTCGAAAACGACTCAACCGATTCTTTCGAAATCTTACACACATAAAGGTGTAGGTAGCTCAATTTGTATTGCATACCAATATTTTTGAAAAATATTTTTTTGTATTTTTAAAAGCATTTTAAAAAAAAAATTAAAAAAATTAATATTTTGAAAACTGCTTATTAAATTTTTTTCTAAAAATTTTAAATAAATGTATTTGTTGAATACCTATAAACTGGCGTTTTTTAATTTTTTGCAAATATTCATACAATCTGCAATAGAATGCCTATTCCAAAAACCCTTCTGTAGGACAATAATAATACTAATGTACCAAATTTGAAGCGAATCGGTCTAGCCGTTTAGGCTGTAGGTGCCGATACAGACAGGATGAAAATAAGCTTTACGTGAACACCTGACAATTAAGTCTTAATTTCACGACGAGCTTACTCGCATGCAGAGTCCAATTAGGCTTAGACCAGAGCCCTAAGATCTACCCCAAGGCAGAATCAAGTTCCACCTTAGGGCAAAATCGAGTTCTACCCCAAGGTAGACTCTTAGTACCAATTTTATGGAACATGTTGAGGCATGTCCACACCCCTTGGTGAGGAGCGAGGTCTATCTAACACCTCTTGCATCCGATAATATCATCCGTAGACAATAATACCCAATGCCATATGTTTCCGCTATGGAATAAACCACAACCACCACGATACTCCCACAAGGGGGCCTACCTCATAGATAGTGTCCCAGGTGACTCGGCCACCTGGGTGGGCACTATCTCCCGTGGTACCAGAATAAAGCTTCCGGTGGAGCTTCGCAACCGTTAGGTCACTTCCAGATGAGCACCTTCAATACTCAAGGCCTGGCAGCCTTAGATATGCGCACTCAACCATCTGCCAAGGTAGAAGCAAACAGCCAAATACGCATACCCAGCCCTCCTCTCTTAGCCGCATACAAGTTTTACCTTGCATACGTTTCCGGTAAGGAATCAATACTTCCAGGAAAAGAAATATAGCTGTAGATACTCACTCCTATTTCATTTACAACAATTTCCCTGCCATTCATATTGTTCCCGGGTTGCCGCATGGAGGCGGAGGATAGGCACATCTATCCCTCTTAAACTCCAAACTCCAATCTCAACCACATTCATGATTGGATTGAAGCCAGCTTACAAAACACCGTCGATGCTAAGCCCGGCAGGGACCCTAAAGACGAAGAGGTGCCGCGGCCTCTACGCTCCAAGGATCTGCCGAACAAAAGGAGTATCGCGATCTATATTTGTAGCCTTGGTTAGCGTTCAAACACTTAAGAGGGTATAGTTAACCCCCGCCGATACAGACAGACAAACAGACAGGCAGAATTTTCGGACCCACTTTTTTCGACTTCTCTATCATCATAATTTTAAAATCAGTTATTCTAGTGAACCGCTTTCAAAATATTAACTTTCAAACTCAAAATTTTGAAAAAAAAAATTTTTTTTAAATAATTTTAAAACTAGTTTTTTTCAAAATTTTACTTCATTAAGTATTATTTTTGTTCTCAGAATTCAATGCTCCCATTAATTTTAAATCCAACACTGAAAACCGTATGGCTCTATGACTTTTTGTTGCCAAGCTATTCAAAAATAACCGAACCTACTTCTTCTACATACGATAAGAAAACACACAATGTGTATTGATATCTATGTATATGTATGTACCACCGCAACGACAAATGCTTCTCCGACCTTAGTACATATCTATTTATCGATATGACAAAGGACCTCTCCTCGCACACGATATTTAGAAAATCACTCGAATACCTATTTATGCGGACGACGACGAGTACAGCACCCGCTTATACCGGTCTATTTACGGACACTCATTCATTCATTCTCACACAGAACACCCATTCCCTCCGCACATACCAAACGCACTGCAGATACATTGCGGTCACACACATTCCTATGCGCAACTGCGACTACATAACATATCCCGTCAATGCGCATAAGAAAAATATTTTACCATGCATGTCTATGTACCTAGCAGGTTCTCCGCTGTCGTTTATTGAAATAGAAAAATTATCAAATCAATCTGGATTATGGCACATACCCCAAAAGTTTTATTTTGCACATATGTACGCCAAGATTGCATTTTGAGTAATCAGTAACATAAGAACCCTTAGCAATACCTTATTTTCTTAGGTTGGTTCACACAGACTTTTATGACATATATCGTACATAAGCTATTGTCAACAGCATCAAGCATTAAGGGTGGGTCTACCTCAGAACAGAACTTAAACGCCATGTAAATTGTGTTCTATGTGGTAGTGCGATATTCTTTTCTCTTCGTTATATTGTTTTTGGTAACTCATTTACTCTTGTTCTCTTTTCAAAATAATTTTGTGATCTTCCGCAGTCGCAGTGAACTCACAATAATTATTATTCTCAAAGCGGTGCGGTGCGGTGGTGGCGCGCACCGCCGGCTGCAGCCACAGTAGTAGAGGAGGTACAGGCAGTGGAAAGGAAAGCAGAGGGAAAAGATTATTGGCATTGGACGTTTTAGTAGGGGATACTTTTTGTGTGTGTCTTTCTGTGGGTTTCGTTGTTGTCCTTTCGCTTTGATTTAGTAATGCGATATGCGATGACAAGTTTTATTCTCTCTGTATGGAAGGGTGAAGGGATTTTTTTTCAATTTTTTTTCAAAACACAGTAGCTAATAGCTAAATGTGGGTAATTTTTTTCTATTTTCGTTTTGTTGTTGTTTTTTTTCTTTCATATTTTACTTGCTGTTGCTGCCATAACAGTGACAAAAAAAAAATGTGAACTCGTTTGGGACTCGATCGAAATCTTGATGAAGGTCAGGACTCAGGAGTCAGGACACATAAAATGAACATGCATAGGTAGATAGGTAAACGTTACATTATATTTAATGTAGGTATATGTAGGTAGGTATGTACATTGATATCGTTGTTTTTTTTTTTTAAGTTGCATGTAACAAAAGTGTGAGGTAGGTCAATATAACTATTTGACCTGTTTTAAAATTGCTTATGGGTTTATTGCAAAGGGAAAAGAATAATTTGAGTACCTAGCTATATATCTATTATTATTGAAACATTGTTACTTTTTACTTGCGATTATATTTACTATAAGGCAAGTTATGCATTCGTCGAAAAAAAAAGTTTTGAGTTAACAATCAAACATGACATTACGATGATAGTGAAGACGAAAAAAGATGGTCTAAAAATTCTGTCCGTCTGTATGTCTGTCTGTCTGTCTGTCTGTATGTATAGAGACCTACAGCCCAAACGGGTGGGCCGAATTGCTTCAAACTTGGTACCTATATAGACTTTTTTAGGTATTGTGCAGAGGGGAAATTGAAATTTTTTTCTTAGCTCAAAAAATAACGGTACCTGCCATACAACCGTTACGTTAAAGCTTATTTTTCTCAAAAACAGCTCTAACGATTTCTATTTAAAAAAATCAGTGTTGCTTTTTAGGTACGACCAATCATATGGCTGAAAAAAAAGTTTTAAAAAATGGCTAAGAACGGTACTTTCCATAGGACCGTTTTTTTTTGCTTTCGACTAACTCGAAAACGACTCAACCGATTCTTTCGAAATCTTACACACATAAAGGTGTATGTAGCTCAATTTGTATTGCATACCAATATTTTTGAAAAATATTTTTTTGTATTTTTAAAAGCATTTTAAAAAAAAAATTAAAAAAATTAATATTTTGAAAACTGCTTATTAAATTTTTTTCTAAAAATTTTAAATAAATGTATTTGTTGAATACCTATAAACTGGCGTTTTTTAATTTTTTGCAAATATTCATACAATCTGCAATAGAATGCCTATTCCAAAAACCCTTCTGTAGGACAATAATAATACTAATGTACCAAATTTGAAGCGAATCGGTCTAGCCGTTTAGGCTGTAGGTGCCGATACAGACAGGATGAAAATAAGCTTTACGTGAACACCTGACAATTAAGTCTTAATTTCACGACGAGCTTACTCGCATGCAGAGTCCAATTAGGCTTAGACCAGAGCCCTAAGATCTACCCCAAGGCAGAATCAAGTTCCACCTTAGGGCAAAATCGAGTTCTACCCCAAGGTAGACTCTTAGTACCAATTTTATGGAACATGTTGAGGCATGTCCACACCCCTTGGTGAGGAGCGAGGTCTATCTAACACCTCTTGCATCCGATAATATCATCCGTAGACAATAATACCCAATGCCATATGTTTCCGCTATGGAATAAACCACAACCACCACGATACTCCCACAAGGGGGCCTACCTCATAGATAGTGTCCCAGGTGACTCGGCCACCTGGGTGGGCACTATCTCCCGTGGTACCAGAATAAAGCTTCCGGTGGAGCTTCGCAACCGTTAGGTCACTTCCAGATGAGCACCTTCAATACTCAAGGCCTGGCAGCCTTAGATATGCGCACTCAACCATCTGCCAAGGTAGAAGCAAACAGCCAAATACGCATACCCAGCCCTCCTCTCTTAGCCGCATACAAGTTTTACCTTGCATACGTTTCCGGTAAGGAATCAATACTTCCAGGAAAAGAAATATAGCTGTAGATACTCACTCCTATTTCATTTACAACAATTTCCCTGCCATTCATATTGTTCCCGGGTTGCCGCATGGAGGCGGAGGATAGGCACATCTATCCCTCTTAAACTCCAAACTCCAATCTCAACCACATTCATGATTGGATTGAAGCCAGCTTACAAAACACCGTCGATGCTAAGCCCGGCAGGGACCCTAAAGACGAAGAGGTGCCGCGGCCTCTACGCTCCAAGGATCTGCCGAACAAAAGGAGTATCGCGATCTATATTTGTAGCCTTGGTTAGCGTTCAAACACTTAAGAGGGTATAGTTAACCCCCGCCGATACAGACAGACAAACAGACAGGCAGAATTTTCGGACCCACTTTTTTCGACTTCTCTATCATCATAATTTTAAAATCAGTTATTCTAGTGAACCGCTTTCAAAATATTAACTTTCAAACTCAAAATTTTGAAAAAAAAAATTTTTTTTAAATAATTTTAAAACTAGTTTTTTTCAAAATTTTACTTCATTAAGTATTATTTTTGTTCTCAGAATTCAATGCTCCCATTAATTTTAAATCCAACACTGAAAACCGTATGGCTCTATGACTTTTTGTTGCCAAGCTATTCAAAAATAACCGAACCTACTTCTTCTACATACGATAAGAAAACACACAATGTGTATTGATATCTATGTATATGTATGTACCACCGCAACGACAAATGCTTCTCCGACCTTAGTACATATCTATTTATCGATATGACAAAGGACCTCTCCTCGCACACGATATTTAGAAAATCACTCGAATACCTATTTATGCGGACGACGACGAGTACAGCACCCGCTTATACCGGTCTATTTACGGACACTCATTCATTCATTCTCACACAGAACACCCATTCCCTCCGCACATACCAAACGCACTGCAGATACATTGCGGTCACACACATTCCTATGCGCAACTGCGACTACATAACATATCCCGTCAATGCGCATAAGAAAAATATTTTACCATGCATGTCTATGTACCTAGTAGGTACACAGACATGCATAGAAAAATATTTTTCATATCACCCAAATCTAATTATATCAATCACCCACCTTTTACAATAATGGATGCTGTACTTTTTGAAAAGAATATAAGGAGCGAGAATGAAAAAAAAAACAAATATTACAACAGGTACATGGTACATACGTTGAAGAGGACTACTACCGACCATCGAAATACCTTCCCATCGCTTACCTATCCTAACCACACGATTTGTGTACACAAAAATAAAGTTTAACACAACAACTAAAAACATTTATTCATAATATAAGCAAAGTGTTACCTTTTATTAACTTTTTGAAAGGGATATTTCCTTTTTTTCAGCCCAAATATCTGGGATGCATTTTTCACCTTACGAGGCATAACTTTTTAAATGTTTTTTTTTTCACTCAGATTGGAAAAACTATGTGCGTATATTGTTTATTTGTTTTTTTTTTTTAAATATGAGCAGCACTGATCAAAATTTTAATGTGTCACAATCACAAGACTCTTTATAGTCATACAAAATAACACCAATATTTTTTTATAACCACAAATTAAAAATCATCTATCGATTTGTCACCAAAATTGTCCGAATCATTCAAAAATGCATGGAACAATGATCTTATAAGAACAGGTACAGCTGATTTTTGTGTTGGTATTCAAATTTCAAAGAAAAGGAAAAACCAAAATCAAACCAACAAAAAATCAAATAAGAAAAAATGAGAAATACTCTCTTACAAAGAGGTTGCAATAAAAGAGAATCTATGTTAACGCCATTAATTGTGGTGACAATTTCGTGAACTACATTTTCATAAGTGTGAAATTTTTGTTCAAAAAAGGTAAAAAAGATACTTTTTTAAAATAAGATAGTAAAGTGACTTCAAATGATATAATTTTTCTTTAAATTGATACAAAAAGAAAAAATTCCAAAAAAAAATAGAAAAATAATAACAAAACGATAAAAGTTTTCCCTACTTACAAAAACGAGTGAGTATGTTAACATATTAAATTGCTATTTTAAGCACATAAAAAAAAAAATTAAATGTTTCTATAGCATACTTCCAAATTAAACAAATATTATTATAATTTTTTTTTTACCTAAATTGAAATAAATAAGCGGTTTACAAAGCGTCCCATATGAAAAATATGCTATTTTTTGTTTTGGGTCTTCCTAGACCGGTAAATTAAAAAAAAGTAAATATTTATCGATGTTCATGATAACATCTAGTTTCAATGATATTAAAAAAAATTATCTTGGTCGATTTGGTTGAACATTTTACAAACTGCGCTTGTCTAAAGAAAAAAAAGACCCCTTGGTTGACCTCAATTTTATTATATATATATAAAAAAAAAAAAACTTTGGTTTCTATAACAAATAGAACTTATTTATTCTGATTAAGAAACTGAAGCAAAAGAAAATAAAAAGTTACTTAACAGAGGAAAATTAATAGGACATAATAATTTGTGTCTAAATTTTTCGAAAAATTTAAAGTTTTTATCTTTTGAAAGTATAAATATCATGATAAATAATTATTTGATGATAAGCATATCTGCTCACATTTGTTGACTAATTAATACATTTTATTTCATTAAAATATCTTTTCAAATGTAGGAGATATATTAAGTTTTATGCACGCACTAACCTACATTTACATGGGAGACCCACCCTTAAAGCATAAAGATAAAAACAGGTTAAGGATACGAGTTCAAGTTTTGTACGTAAACTTAAAAAAAATGCGGGGGGGCGCCAAATTCAACTTTTGCCCCCCCTTGAACAAATCCTAGATCCGGCGCTGCTACACTGCACGGTCGGACTTAGGTACGTCAAAGTTGAATTTTTTGTGTTTAGTTTTTCAAAATGGTAAGTGATTTTTGTGTTGTATATTCAAATGTTCGTGGGCTAAGAAAGAATTTCTTTCCTGTGTACGCCCATACTGTGCAATACAGGCCAGCTGTTTTGGCATTAAGTGAAACCCAGGTTGGACAGAATACTGATTTATCACAATTTTGTTTGTTTGGATATAACTTAGTGCCATTACTTTTTTCCCACTATGGTCTTGTCGTTTATGTTAGGAATGATATTGCTTTGCCAGAGCCTTCCCCAATATGGGCGTTGTTCTAATACGAACTTTAATTTCTTGTGGCTCAAATTCACTGTCCGCAAGCATATCATTCATTACTGTTTTCTTTACAGGAGTCCGAATCTTGACAGCATGTCTACTTGTGATGAGTTAGATGTTTTGTCAGATTCAATTTCCCGAATTGTTTCCCATTGTCCTCACACTGAAGTCGTGATTACTGGCGACTTCAATGTACACAATTCAAGTTGGCTCCGCTATTCTGGCCAGACAACACTCGAAGGAAGGTATACCGAGATCTTTGCTTAGTATAACCATCTTACCCAGCTTGTCGATGAGCCTACTCGTATACCGGATGTTGATGGGCATTCCGCCCATACTCTTGACTTGTTCCTTACTTCCCACCCTGATAAATATACTATTAAAGTAACTTCTCCATTTGGCACCTCGGACCATTGTGTCATTTCAGCTAATTTCTCGATCTCCAACCATCCAGTTAAAGAAAAGTGCTGAAATGATTACAGAAGTGATTTTTCTTGGAACGAGAACTTTTGTCCCTCACAGAACAAAATGTATCAAACCAAAAGAAAAGTCTTGGTTTACCGAAGTGTGTAAGGAAGCTATCAGGTTGAAATAAAAAAGCTTCCGATCCTATAAAGCCAACCCAACTGAGGAAAATTGGACGAAAAACACAAACAAGTTAGGAACTCGTGCAACTCCGTTATTCATAAAACGAAATTTTTACATGACCAGAAGTTACGGCAAAAAAATCTGCAATGTCCCAAAGGCATTAAAAACTTCTAGTCATTTGTAAAAAACTTCAAGAACTCAACGTCATCATCAGTTCCAACGCTCATCGTCGACGATAAACCAATTGTCAGCTCTTCAGAGAAGGCGAATATGCTTGCATCTCATTTTGCTGCAAGTTCTACGTTGCTTGCAAGCAACAATGCCCTCCAGTATTTAAGAAAGTTAATTCTTCTATGGGACAGGTATTTTTCCGCACTCGTAAAGTAGCAAGAGTTTTTCAAGATCTTGATATACACAAATCCGCTGTCCCGGATGGCATACCCCCTATTCTTCTGAAGAGGTGTTCTTCATCGCTGGCAAAACCACTGCGTAAGCTTTTCCATCGCTCCTATCGTTCAGGAATGTTTCCTAGTAGATGGAAAACGGCATTTGTCCAGCCCGTCCCAAAAACAGGTGACTCCTCCTCCCCCTCCTCCTTCCGACCAATTGCACTTACGTCCCTTCTTTCCAAGGTCATGGAAACGCTGATAAATCGTCAGCTCAAGAAATATCTCGAAGATCGGGAGTTTTTAAATGACCGGCAATACGGCTTTCGCAGCAATCGATCCACTGGTGATCTGATGGCATATCTCACCGAACAGTGGAACAAATCTGTGCATCGCTTTGGCGAAAGCAAGATTAATGCGCTTGATATTTCAAAGGCATTTGAAAGAGTTTGGCATGAAGCTCTTTTATCGAAAATGCGTGCATTTGGTATCGATGATACTCTTATTCGTTGGATTAGAAGCTATCTTCTGGACCGTTCAATACATGTTGTATTAGACGGTTTCAAGTCTGATCTCCACAAAATAAATACTGGTGTGCCCAGGCCTCCGTTCTGTCTCCGACTCTCTTTCTCATTTTTATAAATGATCTCTTGTCTGTGACTTCTAATCCATTAAATTGTTTTGCTGACGACTCAACCCTCAGCTTTTCGTATACGTTTGATAATGCACGGCCTTCGCCTTCGGACGTGTTATTACAACGAAATCGTATAATAAGCTCATTAAACTCCGATTTAAACAGCATTGTGAATTGGGGTACTAGAAATCGTGTGGAGTTTAATGCGTCGAAAACTCAATGCTGCCTTTTGTCGTTGAAGCTAAACATACCCCCTATGCCATTGTCCATGAATGGTACTTGCATCGAGGAGGCCGAAAAGCTATCAGTAATCGGTATGTGTATCAGTGACAACCTTCGTTGGAATGATCATATACTTGAGATTGCTAAGAATGCTGCAAGATGCTTAGGCTTTCTTAATAGATGCAAGAAGTTTTTCACCCCTTCTGATCTGGCTACAATTTACAAGGCGTTTATACACCCTAAACTCGAGTATAACTCCCATCTCTGGGCAGGTGCTTCTCAAACTTTTCTTCACCTGCTCGACAGAGTTCAGAAAAAAGCGTTAAAATTGATAGGAGAGAGAAGCATTATGGAAACATTTTCATCACTCGAACATCGTCGAAATGTTTCATGTCTTTCTTTATTTTACAGGTTCTTTTACAAAAAATGCTCACTCGAGGTAGCCAGCTGCGTTCCACCCCTTAAACATTTCCCCCGTAACACTCGTCTTGCTAGGAACGCTCATCAGTTTACACTTGAGCCCAATTTTGGACGTACCGTGAAATATACTGATTCTTTCTTTAGCCGTATAAAGGCTCGCGCAAACCAAAGCGGCTGCGGTGGCGGTGGCGATAACCAAATAGATCATGCACATGTACACCATACAAATGGCACACACCCAAGCGATATGTGGGTTGTGAATACGATCCACTGCTGCGTTCAGCCACGCGATCTATGTAGAACGCTGCATGCACCATTTGCCCGCCGTATCGCAGCTGCCATTTGTGATATCTTATTATTTATTGTTTGAAAGTATTGCAAGCCATTTTGAATATTTAAAAACTAAAAATGCTTTTGAAAAATATAATGAGAAATATGCAAGATACACTTATAATATTTTTTTTTAATTTTTTGTCTCCTCTAAAAGTAGTAGGGCTTCATCCATTTTTGTGGGAATAATTAGATATTATTTATTAAATATTATTAAATAAATATTATTATTTTAATTCAACTAACAATGATTTTTTTCACGGCTTGGCCGCGACTGAAAATATCGCGTTGGTTTGAGCAGATTTTTGCCCGCCTCTTTATCGCGCGACCTGCTAGGTCGCCACCGCCACCGCCACCGCTTTGGTTTGCGCTAGCCTTAACACGAATGTGGAATGGATTGCCTGGCACAATTTTTCCTTACCATTTTGATCTGATCAATGTTCATCGACACCTCCTTTCCCTTCCTCCCTAAATTCCTATCGGTCGCGCTGTGACTTATCATTAAAAGGGCTATAACAAACCCCTTGAGCGCGTGTGCATTATAAAAAAAAAAAAAAAAAAATTATATAGGTACGGGTGATGCCGTCGAAGTACTGTTTTGATGAGCTTCACTAACTCGGTTATAAGGTCGGTCAGGGTTGCTTGAAAGCCGATCAAGATATGAAATCGGCAAAAACAAACTTCACTCCTACCACTACACTCCAAGTTCGCTGTTTTGTCGGTATGGCAAGTTGGTATCGGAGGTTTCTATAAGACTTCAGCACCTTAGCCGCACTCTTGAACGGGACTTTGAAGAATGGAGTAGCATTCAAGCTCGTTCCAGAAGCTATTGAGGCTTTTTATCTCATCAAGCAGGCTTTGATTTCAGCGCCTGTGTTAGTCACAAAGGATTTCTCAAAGGAATTTATCATTTTGTGTGATGCGTTAGCAAACGTCATCGGATGCGTACTCTGCCAACGTTACGAATCTGGGGCGGAGCAGCCTATATACTACTTCTCTCGGAAACTAAACGCTGCACAGAGGAACTATTCGGTGATGGAACGCGAGTGTCTAGCAGCTTTTGAAGGTATACACAAATTTAGGTCTTACGTTGAGGGGTACCGATTTAGTGTCATTACAGACCATTCCAGCCTGAAATGGCTGATGAGTATGAAGGATCCGACCGAAAGACCTGCTCGGTGGAACATGCGTCTCCAAGGAGTCAAATTTATGATAGAACACAGAAAGGGAACGCTTAATGTCGTACCCGATGCCCTGTCAAGAGCATACGAGGACGACTAGTTGACAGTAGAAGCATACCTTTCGCGCCTATCACAGGTCGATCTATGCTCCACATAGATCTTAGCGATCTATCATTCAAGTCGGACGGATACCTAGACCTCATCAGTCATATCAGAAAGGAACAAGAACGATTACCTGACCTTAAAGTGTCGGAAGGCTTTGTTTACAAACGCAATAAACATGCGGTTGGTAATGCCTTGGCCGACGACCTAAGTTGGAAGTTGTGGGTTCCTTCAGAGATGGTCGAATCGCCAATCTCTCTGGCCCATAGTTCCCCTCGCGCTTCGCATGGCGGGGTGGTGAAGACAATTTACAGATTACGGGAAAGATTTTATTGGCCAAGTTTGTACACGCAAGTAAAACTATACCTAGACAAGTGTGAATTTGACTCTGCGTGCAGAAATGGGAAACAGTTTCCAAGTGGAAGGACCTCCAATATTTATGTGTTGACTTTCTTGGGCCTTATCCATGGTCGAAAAGTGGAAATGCGTATATTTTAATCGTAGCTGATCAGTTGACTAAATTCGTTTTCGTCAAATCACTACACAAGGCAACAGCGGGGAGCGTGGTCAAGTTCTTGAAGGATGACGTATTTTTGGTTTATGGAGTACCGGTGAGCATTCTCTCTCACAATGGTACTCAATTCATTGGGAAAGAATTCCAGAAATTGATTGATGTTTTCGGGGTCAAACACTACCGCACGGCAGTGTATGCTCCCCAGTCGAATGCGAGTGAGCGCGTTAATCGCTCAATTTTGGCGGCCATACGGTCACATGTTAATCCTCGGCAGACGGATGGGGATGCCCATCTGTCTTCGATCAAAAGTGCTTTACGTACGACAGTGCATTCAACTCTCACTATGTCCCCATATGAAGCCTTGTCTGGGCAACGATTGAGCATGGGGCTGTCTATCGTCTTTAGAGAGAGTTGATTGGACTGATCTGTTCGGAGACAGATTAACTTCCCAAAGTCGCGAGGATGAACATTCTCCACTCATATTTAAAAAAAAACCTTGGAGAAAGCCCATGAAGCGTACAAAAAAACTTTTGATCTTCGTATTAAAAAAGTCACGTTCAAGGTAGGAGACGAAATTTATAAACGCAATCAAATTCTGAGCAACACATCTAAACACCTAAGCGTCAAACTATGTCCAAAATTCATAAGAGTTCGAGTCTGTAAATTATTAGGAAATAATCTTTATGGGGTAGAAGATATTAAAGCTCGACAATCAGTTACTCCACTAAAGATCTCAAACGAAAAAAATGCCTCAACTAAAGATTTATAAGCCAAAGCATTCTTTCTTTTTTTTAATTTGATTTTTATTTGCCTTCGACCGACTAGACGATAAAGAATCGCAGGATCCGTCCGCGGTAAACTTATATGATAAGATTTCATAGCAAGTTCGAATTGCGATTTAATATATTTTCCTTCTCTTTGGATTGAAAAAAGTTCCCCTTCTTCTTGAATTTTCGAACCAAACTGGTTTGATTCGAAGCTTCAAGCTTTGTAAAGTGAACTTTTTTATTGCTCATAAGTAAAACACCGTGCGACACCAACGCCAACTTGCAGAGAAAAACATCGGTGAGAAATCGACTGATATGAAATTCGCCTATACCTGCTTCGTACATATTTCAGTTTCCAACTAAGTAGGAATTGGGGCGCTTGGAACTGGGAACTGTTTTTTGCGATAAGGGCGGCGGCGTGTCAAAGAGGTCAGCGGTGTTTGTGATTTTTGGTGGTGAGGCGGTTGTTGTATGTCTTATCAGTATGATGTTTTTTTGTATTTGTTGTTGTTGGATGAAATTAGAATAGTGAATTCTATAGGAAAGTGTTTCATGACCATATTAGCGATAAGGTATCGTTTATGATTTTTGGTGGTGAGTTGAATGTTTTTTCTTGTGTGATAAGGGTGGTAGCGTGTCAAAGAGGTCAGCAGTGTTTGTGATTTCTGATGGTGAGGCGAATGTACTATGGCTGGCTTATCATCATGTATTTGTTGTTGGGTGATTATTTGAATAGCGAATTAAATTAGAAATGTGTGTCATGGCCTTGAATAGTGAATTATCTATGGCTGGCTTATCATCATGTTTTTGTTGTTGGGTGATTATTTGAATAGCGAATTAAATTAGAAATGTGTGTCATGGCCTTGAATAGTGAATTATCTAGCAAGGTGTTTCATGGTCATATTTGCGAAAAGTCAGCGTTTAATGTGTGTGATGACCTCTGAAAAATGAATTATATAGGAATGATGAATGTCATGGTCATAATTGCGATAACATTGAAATATTGTATCAATTTCATTATTTAATGTATATTATTCATTGATTTATGTCATTCTGTTTATTTTTAGAACAGCTCTTATAAATAACACTCATTGTGGTTAAAAAAAACACCATGTTTTGGTGTGAAAGGTTAAGGCAAGGAGAAACCTTTTGTGTCTGTGAATCTGGATGGCTAGAGATAAAATTTTCGGATGTAGTATTCTATAGTGAAACATTAAAACTACTGATACAGCCAGAAGATGGAGAAGAATGTGTTTTGTTTCAAATTAGAAATGGTGAGACCATATCCCCTATTCTTGGTTTTAAGTTACAGTTTCAGTCCTTACAACATGTACGATTTAAAATATTAGGTGAGAATATTAATTATTATACGAATAAAATATAAAAAGTTTATAAAATAGGAGGCGAGTTAACTCTAAGTGGAATGATCACACCTTATTCGAGTGCTGCAAGGAAAAAAGAGAGGGAATACCCATCGCTTTGTCCTTTTGGTGAGGTTGAATTACTTAATACACCTCAAAAATTTAGAAGGAAAAATGTCAATCAGAGAGAATTACAGACAGTTGAACTAGTTCACGACACTTATAATTTGAATGTAAATTAATATATATATATATATATAAATGAATATGTATATATAATATATATATATATATATGAATGATGTAAACGAAAAGAATAGATAGAATACAAATTCAATAAAATTTAAAATTTGAGTGCAAAGTTTATTAGTTTACGATAAACCCCTGGATAGTAAGCATCTTTTTAAAAAATGTTGTTCTACTCAGCAACGATATGTGTGTTTTTAATTTTTCCTTCAATAATTACTGCTTTGCCAATACCCGTGAATATAAATTTGGAACAACCAAACATAACTGACAATCTTTCATTTTCATTGAATTTACCTAATAATGATACTGTGCAGATAGGATTATCGTTTCGTTTGCTAACCTTTACAAATGTTAAAAATATACTTAATAATACCACTAACACGGAAACAACATCATATCAAAATGATGATGCAACAACAGTGACGTCAACATCAACAACAACAGCAAGACCGATTAATAAAAATTTTGATGACAAAACAGTTACAGTAGAGGAAGCAATCGAGAGTTTTAGGCAAGACTTAATTAAAAAAGAAACTGAAATATCGGGTATCATACAAAGTAAAGACATTTTTTATAGACATTTCAAGCTCGAGTTTGACGATGACAAAGCATTAACAATTCGATGTTCGTATGATAGCAATTATAATTTGCGTACACTAAGTATCAAATGTTATGAGTATCATCAATATGAAACTGAGAGAGTCTTAAGTAATGGAGAAGTTGAGGTCTTTGTGAAGGAGGATCTCGAATATAAATCTGATATCGAATTATTGAATTTTAAATCATTAAAACATACATACCATATGAATATTTCTTAAAAAAAAAAAAAAAAAAAAAAAAACAAATATAATTACATATGTAAGTGTTTATGTCAATAAAGCTTTTTTTATTTAAAAAAAATAATACAAAATATGTGTACTATTTATTTATTCTTGTAATAGGTATCCAAGAGTTGTGATCGGATGTAAAGCCGAGCCATTTCACAAATATTCGATCTTTTTTCCTTTGAAGTACATTCTCAACTAGATATGTATCGGGGAACCTAGTTTTCTGAAGTTCTAACTCATAGAATCCACCTTTTATGGGGTGTCCTTGGTAGTCTTCCAGTAGATATGTTATTGGATTAGTGTGCTGCACTTTGATTATTTTAAAGATTTCAGTGGTCCAGTTTGGTGTGTAACCTTTTTCGAAAACGTGTTTGTATTTACTAATTCTGACAAAATCGCCAACTTTAAACTTTGGAGCAATATGTATTTTGATGCGATTATAAATTTTGGAGAGTAAATTTTTTTCGTTCGTAGCATTGACTTCAGCTGGTTTCATCTTTATCGTACGATGATTAGAATTATTGTACTTTTTTGTCAACTGTTCTATTACATCAATCCAGCGATACGAACCATTTAAACTGAATTCTTTCCACATACAAGCTTTCAAAGTACGATTAAATCGTTCAACAATCGAAGCTTTGAGAACACTAAATGTAGAGTAATGATTGATTTGAAATTTGTTCATAAGTTTTTGAAAAGATGCATTGAAAAATTCTTTTCCATCATCTGTTTGTAAATTTTTTGGGTGACGACCTTCATTAAATATATCTTCCATAGCCTGAGTGACACTTGTTCCTGTTTTATTTTTAATAGGAGCTGTCCAGGCAAATTTAGAAAATGTATCAATAACTGTGAGAAGATATCGATAGTTTTCGTTTTCAGGTGAATACAAGCCCATTTCGACTAGGTCAGCCTGCCATAGATCATCTAGACCCTTAATAATTACTCGTCTTTTTGGAAAATTCCTCCGAGCAGGCCTATGTAGTTCTTCGACAACGTTTCTCTGACTCATCGTTTAAGTGAATGATAAAAACAAAGTGTTTATTCTTTTTATGTCTATTTATTAATTAAAAATATTTCTATATTAATAACAAGTCTTATTCATATTATTATTATTTCAATCGTTTATACAAAGTCATTAATTTTTTTATTCTAAACAATCTATTTTCAAGCATGTAACATGCGCATGTATCCGGACCATTTTTACATAAGTTTGATGACCAAGTACAGTTTTCGAAATGACATCCATGCTTTGATGTTATGGTAGATACATTAATAAATCTTTTCAAGAAGATTACACAATTCAATATCTCCTTATGATGTTCTTCCAGTAAATTATTATGATTTATTTTTAAAAAAAGTAGAATTTCTTCAAAAATTAATAAAGTATCAATGTTAGACATATTGATTTAGTTGTCACACTGTGCTGGTAAGTCAAAGTCTGAAGCCATGTAATGTTTGTTTTAAGTTAAATACTAGATTTTTCTCTAGCTAAATTTTCAGACTTTTTCATTTGTTTTTTTTTTATTATCGTTGTCAAAGAGTAGTTTCTCAACAATTTCATGTTTAATGTATTCTCTAAGATTGTCATATGTATAATCAACGTATTTTTTGGTAGCAGCGTCTTCCAGTTCTACTGGTTCTTGAACATTTTGTAGTCGTTTAAAGATAATGTTGTAATTGCCGCTTTCGGTTTTCAGAAATCCCTCACCAGGTGGTCCAGGCAAGCCCCGTTCTCCTTGTACACCTGGTGGTCCCTTTTCACCCTGTTTTCCTCTGGGGCCTCTGGGGCCTCTGGAAGGGGTTCTATTTGAGAAACGACCAAATTTATCAACACTCATCTCTTTTTTTTATTCGATAATATTTGCTTCTTTGAGTTCTTCAATGATGGAAACGATTTCGTTAGAATGGTTGGTATGTCCTGCTTGTTGTGATCCAATAAGAAGTCGCAATCGATCTACGAGTTCATTGGGATTATCCCAAAATATATAGTCTTTTTTCAATTTTGATAACTGCATTATTCCGCTCCCTGAGGGAGGTATTTGTATTAATGAAGACGATGGTGACGGAGTATTATAGGTGCTTGTTGATAATCCTAATAATTTACTTATAATTTTTGTATACTTATTACCTCGATTACCATGTATTTGTCTCTGTGAACTATGACCAATTCTATGCGCATTAGTATCGTATAATATGTCCTTGTAGTTTTTTAAATCTGTACTTGTGTAAATTTGTTTATCAGGGTTTTTCTTAAATATAAGCTCATACAATCCATTTGTTCCTTCGAAGGTTTTATTTTTAATTTCTATATCTTTTCCGACAATTTTGAACTCACTATTCCCTATGTACCACTTTCCATCTTTTGAATGTACACCATACGTTTTATCAAGGGCAGTGGAATTATGTATAAATAAATCTATATATTTTTTAGGTGTGTCGTGAAATTTTTCTTGTGACATTCGTTTTGCAAAGCTACTATTGTTCGACTTGTTTCTTTTTCTTTTTGGAGTATTACTGTCAACAGAAAAAATAGGTGAATCATCAATAGAAGTCTTTGGGGTGGTGAATTCTTCATGAAAATGTTTTTTCTTATCAAAATCATTTTCTTGTGTTTGATGTTGTTCCAAACTGAGTTTTATTTTCTTTAATGGTAAATTAATAAGATTATCTTGCTGATTTTGTTTGATATTTGATTTCTTTACTAGTTCGTTTAGTGGTTTTGTAATTGGCTTAAAAGTTTCTTCAATTTGAGTTTCGTAAGCTTCCTTACCAGTTTTAAGAGCTTTGTATTTCTTTCGTAGAGCATTGGTGGTTTTTATTAGTTCCTTTGTTAGTTTTACATCTATATCCATCATAATGTAAAGCTTATGTTTTCTTGCAAAGGCAAATGGTTAATAAGTTTCGAAGTTGTTGAAAGAACCGTTCAAGAGGTCTTAAACTGAATTTTATATTGAGATTACTGGTCTTAACTGTAGAATACTGAGTCTTAAACTGTGTTGAACCGTTTTTTACCGTTATTATCTGCTCATTGAACTGTTCTGTACTGTTCTCGTAGAACATTACTATATAAATGATATGAAATCAAAAAGTGTTATCTATTTTATAATTTAAGAAAAGAGTCAAAACCTTTTCTATAACGACCCTCGTTCAAAAGACTATCTTTATCAATTACCATAAATCCGTACTTTGTATTCCAACATTCTGAGCATATTTTTTGAAATGTATTAAATTTCATATCTGAATTGACATGATCATTATATATGTGTTTTAGATTCATATCGTCCTGTTTGAAGACGATGAGAAAATTCGCATTGTCTCGAATTAAATGTTTTGGTATTCGTGTATAAGTTTGACACAGGTAAAAACTATCAATATGATGATGTCGTCCCATACTAAAGTATACTCGAACAGTGTCTTGTTTTTCGCAGGCAATGTCATCAAAAATAAATATAGAATTTGGTTTAGCCTCTTCGGGTGGAATAACATCGCTGTTATTGGCAAAAGTTAAAAAACCCATATTTTTTATTGGTTTTATGGCTTTTCGCAAAAACTCATACTTAGGTTGATGCAGGGATTTAGAATATATATAGATATTTTCAAATTTTAATCCATTAGGATGTAGTAGCAAACTCATCATGACATTTGTTTTTCCACAATTTGAGGGTCCAGTAATTAACCCCCTTATACTATGAGGGAAAAGTTTACCGTGCTTTTTTCTTTCAATATTATTAGTCAGTTCCATATTTTTTACCGGTAACTGGTATTGTTGTTTAACGAAATGCATAGTTATTAAAACTAAACTGATTTCATATAAATGCTTAGTTTATATCTGAAAAGTGTCATATGACGTTAAACCATTCTAGCGCTTAGATAATCATTTAAAATGATTGATTATTCGAAAAAATCTATCAGTCAGCAAAACATTGTGAAAGGAAAAGGTTTATTAAATACTTTGATAAACAAACTACCATTTGAACTACATTTACCTGGTTATCAATACTGTGGACCTGGAACAAAACTCCAAGAACGCATAGCTCGAGGGGATTCGGGAATTAATTTGCTTGATCAAGCCTGCAAACAACACGATTTATCTTATTCTAAATTTAAAAATACAGCTGACCGACACATTGCTGATAGGATTTTAACTGAAAAAGCCTGGCAACGAGTAAAATCCAAAGACGCTAGTATAGCTGAGAAGGCAAACGCACTATTGGTTACCAATCTTATGAAGACAAAAACAAAATTTGGTATGGGTTGCTCTATGAATAAAGATAAAAAGTATAAGAAAAAAGCAAAAAAAAATAAAACAGAAAAAGATGACAATAAGCCCGTTAGAAATAAGAATGACAAAAAACTCTCTTTTAGAAAAGTAATGCAAATAATTGGAAATAATATCAAACGTAAAAAACCCTTCAATCTGGAAAACGCAATCAAAATAGCCATATCATGTGCTAAAAATTCGGTTAGAAAAAACAATAATAATAACATTAAGACACCCAGAGTTATTTCTATACCGAAAGTTGGTGGTGTAATTCCATTTCTTGTACCATTGTTTGCTGGACTTTCAGCTCTAGGAGCTTTAACAGGAGGCGCTACAGGAGTAGCAAAGGCTGTCAATGATATAAGCATTGCTAAAAAAGATTTAGAGGAGAAGAAGCGTCATAATCAACGTATGGAATCCATTGCAATAGGTCATGGTTTATACCTTAAACCTTATAGAAAAGGGTTTGGTCTTTATTTAAATCCACAGACAAAAAACTTCTAAGCTCACTACCCAATCGTGCATTAAATGAAATAGATTTAAAAAATTGTGCAAAGAAAATAATTCCGAATTTTCGAGGAGTTTTTATGAGAGATAATTTACCAAAAACTAAGCCTTTGAAAAATGAGTGTGGAATTGTCAACCTTGACTCATCAATCGGTCCTGGAACGCACTGGGTAGCTTACAATAAAAAAGACAACACAATTGAGTACTTTGATAGTTTTGGAAATCTCCAACCTCCTATTGAAATAATTAACTATTTGGGTAAAAAAATTAATTTTAATTATACAAGATATCAAGATTATGACTCTTATAATTGTGGTCATTTATGTTTAAAATTTTTATATGATTGTAATTTTCAATAAATATCTAGTTTTAAATACAACTGATTTCATTGTGTTTTACAACATCATCATGGCAATGACACTTACACTCAGTGGAAGAACTTCCCTTCTATCAGCCGAATATTTTCCACCCCTGAGCTTAGACAAAGACTATGTTTGTGGATTGATTGATTTTCAAACGTACAACTCTATACCTAATGTTGATGAGAGTAATAATTTGTTTCATGTTGGAAAATATAAAATTGAAATACCTACAGGATCGTACGAAATTGACGCTATTGCATCATACATATCCGAAGAATTATTAAAGAGAAATTCCACTATTATTATTAAAATAGAAGCAAATAATAACACATTGCAGTGTAAAATCGAAAGCAGTGAGAAAATATTTTTTAATAAGGACAGAACCATTGGGAGTTTATTGGGCTTCAGTAAACGTGTTCTTGAAGAGAATAAGTCTTACTTGTCAGATTTACCTGTTGACATAAATAAGGTAAATGTAATACGAGTCGAGTGTAATATCATTACTGGCTCTTATTTTAATAATATTCCTGTGCATACAATACATGAATTTTCACCAGAAACAGGGTCAGGGTATAAAATCATAGAAGTCCCAAAAAATGTCATCTATTTGCCTGTGAATGTGAAACGAATAAGTACTATAACATTAAAGCTTGTGGACCAAAACGGAGACTTAGTAAATTTTAGAGGAGAAAGAATAACTGTTCGCTTGCATTTAACCCCAAAATTAGAATAATGCTAATCTACAGTAATTATTTAACAGATAATAAAGGTAACCATTCAATTAGTTCTACTCGAACATCAAAACTGTCAACACCTAAGTTATCACCTGAAAATAAAGCCTATCTTCTTTCACTAGGATTAAATTTAAAATAAATTTAACAATATGAACGATATATTAAATATTACTAACGGACCCAGTTATGATAATAGTATATCAAAATTTGAGTACCATAGTTACTCACCATTTCTTCAGTCCTTCAATACAAGTGATGAAATACGTATCCCTATACATCAACAGGACTTATGTATATTACCTAGTGAAAGCTATATTTATATAGAAGGGAGTCTAACAAAAGCAGATGATACTGTTTCAACAGGAAAATTAACTAATAATGCAATTGCTTTTCTTTTTGAAGAAATACAATATGAACTGAATGGAGTGAACATTGACAACAATAAAAATGTGGGAATAACATCAACCTTGAAAAATTATATATCTTTGAACGAGAATGAAAGTAAAAGCTTAGAAAATGGATCATGGACAGGGATCAGCAGCAGTTTTTCTCCTGCATCGGGTATTTTTAATTTTTGTATAAAATTAAAATATCTGTTAGGATTTGCTGAAGACTATAAAAAGATTATAACAAATGCAAGACATGAGTTGATTTTAATCCGTACCCGATCTGATGAAAACGCATATTTTTGTAAGGAAGTAGAATTGAAATTCACCATTTTTAAATTACAGTGGAGAGTTCCACACATTTCTTTATCTGATTCGAATAAGCTTACATTATTGAAACAAATACAATCATCAAAGACGATTCAAATCCATTTTCGAAATTGGGAAATGTACGAATATCCAACACTACCAGCTACCACCGATCTTATATGGACAGTTAAAACTTCAAGTCAACTTGAAAAACCTAGATATATTATTATTGGTCTACAGACTGATAGGAAGAATCAACAAAGTAAAGATTCTAGCAAGTTCGATAACTGCGATGTAAGCAACGTAAAAGTTCATTTAAATTCCGAAACTTATCCACGTGAAGATTTAAATCTTAAATACAAAGTGGATAGATATGCACTTCTCTATGAAATGTACAGTGAGTTTCAGCATTCATACTATCAGAAACAATCAAACCCTCTTTTATCACGACAAGATTTTAAGGATAACGCTCCAATTATAGTTATCGATTGTTCTCGTCAAAATGAAACAATTAAAACAGGGGCTGTAGATGTAAAAATTGAACTTAAAACATCAACTCCAATTCCTGCTTTAACAACTATGTATTGTTTAATACTTCATGATCGTATAATTGAGTACAGCCCATTGACTGGGGAAGTTAACAAACTTACTTAAATTGAATGCCATAATCTATAAATTTTTAGTAGAAAGCGTGAATTTGCTAAGAACAGATCTAAGCATGGATACCTGTTTTGTAGACTTCCAAGGTTTCAGAGGAATAAACAACGAGTTTATCTTAAAGGAAATAGCTGTGCTTTTTAATGGATATCACCAACATTTCATTCTTGCTCCACCATTTCACTCTAATCTTCTGCCATTAGCCCTCAAAAGACAAGCTCGCTGGTTGCATGAGTATCATCATGGTCTTACCTGGGATGGAGGAAACACAGATTTTCGCAAAGTTAAGACATATCTTCGAAAAAAAATCAAAAACGTTGTTTACGTCAAGGGGACAGAAAAAAAACATTGGCTACTAAAACTAATTAATAACGAAAATGTCGAAGTAATCAATCTTGAAGATCTCAACTATAAATGTCCAAATTTTAAAGAGCTAAAAAGAATTTATCCAGATATAACTTTGAAATGCTGCTATCATGGAAAAATATGTGCACTCCAGAATGTTTATCTTTTGAACAGATACACTAGTGAAGCTAAAAATTGTAATTAATATTTTCAAATAAAACAAAACTTTTAATTACTATTAAGTTTTTTTTTATTTAAGCATTGAAAGTGTGTTTTCATTATTTTGATAATGATGATGACGATGATGATGATGATGATGAGTTGGTTTTTCTTTTGTATCCATACGGCAGAGAACTGTGGTCTTCGAAAAATTGACGTTTTTCAGCTCTTGGTTTATACATTTTGGTTTCTTCTACAGTAACTACCTGGTGTTCTTTGGTTCGTCGAATATTACTAGACTTTATGATTATTCTTTCACAATCTTCTTGTATAGAAGAATTTAAAACAGCTTCTTTTATTGAATCAAAATTAATTTTTTGAGATGACTCATAATTGAGAAAAATGCCCTTAACTTTGCAGACAATGTTATCTTTTTTATCATTTGTACTGAATACCTTGTAGGAATAATTTTTGGGACCACCACTTACAAATTCGGTAATGTAACTTCCTCGGCCATAGCAATCCAATTCGTTAGTCATATCGCCGATAAAGTCCCCTGTAGGTGGATCAAATTCTCCTTGACGATGGACATAAATAACTGAATCAGTGTCGTAGTACAAAACACGTTCACGAAGTTTTTCCAAGTAGCTGTATAATTTTAAACGAGCTTGTGTTGTGGTATATGCGGCAATACAAACATTAACAGTTGATAGAGTTTCAGCTGCTTCTTCTTTCATTTCGAAGCTTATCACAATGTTGTTTTCATTAATGGGTAGAATTTGTAAGACTTCTATAGAAGGATGAGTAAGCAAATCATATAAATCTGAAGGATTATTTAAAATACAGGTTTTTTGCTGATTTTCTCTTTGTCCAAATTTACCCCAAAAAGAATTTAGAATTAGTTTGGCAAGTGATCTCTTTCCGGGATTATTTGTTATTTCGGAAAATTCCAACTTGATATTTTCCTTCTCGAGAAAATCCGCAATATATTTGTTTTTATCCTCTTCAGATAAACATATACTTGGCCACCCTGAAGCTTCTTGCTTTATTTTAAGGTAGTTATTCATCATTGAGGTAAATAATCCTTCAGAACCTGTATTAGGGTTATATTGGATCACTTCATATTCCCAAATTTCCATTATAGTTAACAGTTTATAACCCATTTCAATGGCTTTCACTACTTCGTCAATCACCCATGTTCCTAATAAGGACCTCTGTTCATCAGAATGGGTGCAGACTCTTTCTTTCGTTTTTTCACTGCTACAGGTTCTACACAATGAGAACATTAGTTTATTGTTCTGTTTTATTGGTAAGACAGGGTGAAATAAGTTTTCTGGTGGCAGAATTTTACACTTAATGAGGCCGTTGATGTTTTCAAGTTTCATATTTGAGCAAATATCATCAATACTCGTGTGAACCTTAGGATGCCCAACAGGAAACTTCCCATTTTTGCATACCCAGGGGTATAGTGAACATACATCAATGTATTTTATCTGCTCACCTTCCTTACACTTATAGTAGCTAAACGTGTTCCCAGTTCTTCCTCCAAAGAAGCCATCTCGTGGATTTAACGGGGCATTCTGTATTAGGGGATGATTGTTTAAGTAATTTAACTCTTCATCTTTTAAATAACCTAGTTGAGTTTGAAATTCACAACTCCACTTTTCGATTACTTCATAGTTAAACGATCTCAAACGGGCTGTTTTGGCCAATGTTCTCTCGTATCTGTTATTCAACGTATCGTGTTGCTCTTTATCAGATAGAGGATCATCTCGTTTATGTTTTAGGCAAACAGGATGACCGTGGTAGTAGCAGCCATGAAACTCAAATACTTGATTACTTTCCTCACAGAAACCATCAACTTTAACCCCATTAATAACGGCTTCGCGTCCTTTAGCAGCATGCTTTATGTTGATATTCCGATTTTTCTCTTCTACAATCAACCATTTAATTGCTTCAATGGATTGGTTATCGACGCATCTGATATTAAGAAAAAAAACATTTGTTTTGTTATTTATTTTAGATATATAGTGAACATATTTAGATATATAGTGAATATATGTATGTATTTATATAAATATAAATTTACCTGTATCCATTTTTAGGTATTAACCCAATAGTGTTGGACTGCAGAAAATTTCTTCGGTACACCAGATTACAGGTAGATGCTATAGTCGTAGCTTCTAAGAACGGCTCAATATTGCTTTCAGTAAGAAAGAAATTTCTAAACTTCAGACATGCCTCAGTCAGAATTTTGACATCACTGATGCAGTACTCCAGGAGATCACGTTGGAGGTCAAAAACATCGTTTTGATGTTCTCCATGCCATTTTAAAAACACTTCACGTTCTTCTGATTTCATAGAATTTGGACTGTAGAATTCTAAGGCTGGTAACTTTCCGATATAGTTTTTATTTCCTTTTGTATTGAACAAATGAGGAAAATAACCTTTTTTCAATTCAGACGATAGCTGAAATGTTTTCGGAAGTTTGGAGAGTGCCATTGGGAAATAGTTTAAGGAATCTATAAACTTAATATTTCCTAATATCATTAAAATTATTTTACTGCCTCGCATGATCAATTCTGGACTTAAAGTTGTTTCTTTAAGTATATAATTTAATATGAATTGATGATCATACGATTGTCCGTTATGTGCTAATACAATGACATTTTTAAATTTTTGGCGAACATTCAGAATATGTTTTAAGAATTTGGGGATAACATTTTTTTCTTCTTCTTCTTCTTCAGATTCCTTTATGATGTTCAATGAATGTCCGCACTTATTACAAAAGGCCAAGTTTGTAATATCAAAACATTGATAACACTTTTGTTTAAAAACACACAAATTAGGCTCATGTATTTTAACGGGAGTAATATATGCATCATCTGTAGTGTTTATAGATTTTTCTCCGATTATTCTTTCTTGGCGACTCTCTAAA
Organism: Platycheirus albimanus; assembly: GCA_916050605.2. Classification (NCBI taxonomy): domain Eukaryota; kingdom Metazoa; phylum Arthropoda; class Insecta; order Diptera; family Syrphidae; genus Platycheirus; species Platycheirus albimanus. The sequence continues at coordinate 210,946,399 of OU696696.1, forward strand.
TCGTAAAAAATGTAAAGAGTGTCTTTACATTTAGGTAATCTAGTATCGGGACGTATATAGCACAAATGGTCTTGTTCTACGTGTTTACTACATAATTTACAGTAGTATTCGCCACAGATATGCATTCGGTTCCCACTATATGTTTTTAAACATAGTTTGCATCTTTTAATTAGTTCGCAAATATTGTTTCCTTTTGAGCTGCCTGTCTTGTGCTTGTCGAAACAGTTTTTTCCTCTAAAATTTCGATTGCAATCTTCACAACAAATTTCCATTTCGTTCCTATTTCTGGAGCAACTTGGTGTATTTTGACATTGCGGGCAAGATCGTAGACATCTGTGATGAGTTTTATTATTAAACGGAACATGGCAATATTCGCAATAATAGCTGCAACAAAATGCTGCGGTCAGTGAGGTTATAACATTAAAGTGATTTTGATGGTACAGCAAATTAATGCTCTTTTTTTCTTCACCACCTTCAGTGGGAAATCCTTCAAAAATCACCTTCTGGCCCTTGGATCCATACTCATACACAGTCACTTTGTACTCCTTTAAATGGTTTTGGAATAATCTTAATTCCGGGATTCCACAACCTTCAGTTGGTACGGTAACCTGTGCATCATTTATGAGTTTAATAGTTCTTTCTGTTTGGACTTTAGAAATGTCTCGCCTGACTTTTGCCTTTAGGTCATTTTCCTTGTCCGCATAAACTTTCCCCACAACTAAAGCCCGAGGCAAACATAAGTTGTCATTATTTGTTATGTTTATTATGCCTCGGCGTTTAGCACATTCTTCAACAAAGGTATTGTACTTTCCACTCTGTACTCTTCTACCTGTTCCTGAAGGGAGCTTAACCGATGTTATCGTTAGAGAAAAATCATCGGTGCTCAAACCTTCTGAATTGCTCTGAAAGATTTTCGAAATCATTTCCCATGCGTCGTTAAATTTAACGTTTTCGCAATCTTGGAATTTGATATATCCGTTTCCTCTTTCAGCAGCAAAACTCTTCCCACAGAAAGTAATTCCTACTTTATCTGTGGGGTTGAGACCGGTAAGCGCATGTTTGAACATGTCGTTAACGGCTTCCCTGATCCATGACGTTGGTTCTTCATGCTCTGGAATGGGTCTTATCCTGAACTGAATTTGTCGCCCCTTTAAAGCAAACCGCTTTACACGTGACTCCAAATCACTGATTATCTGGATTCTCTAGAAAAAGTAACAAACAAAAAATAAACGACATGATGTTGAAAAGACAAACCAAATGAACAATAAAAAAAACAGAATTCGTACAACGAAGTTGAAAACAAACCGTACAACGAGGTTGAAAACAAAAAAAAAATTAGAAAAAACGAAAAAAAAATTGGCCACAATCTAGTGGCTCTTTGTATGGGAGCCACCATTTAAAAAAGAGAAACTGAAAAAATGTATACCATCTGAAAGGAAGCTGTAAGGAACTATAACAAACAAAGTTTGAGTGAATCCGATGCAACCGTAGACCACTTATGGCCAATTGAAAAAAAAGGGGTTTCCCTATCATTGTAATGTCATGTTTGATTAAAACCTCGATTTTTTCTGCACGAAACCAATACTTGCCCTATAGAGCAAGTAAAAAAGTGTTTATTTATTTTCAGCATTTATTACATATCATAAAAAATATGTTTCTGTGAGAAAGGGATTTCAAAAAATGAAGGATTTACCTCCACTTTCTCCTTCGCCTCTTGTTGTTGTTGTTGTTGTTGTTGTTGTTGTGGATGATGTTTTTTTGACGACCCTTGTTGTTGCAGGTCGTGTTGTTGTTGCTGTTGTTGTTGCTGTTGTTGTTGCTGTTGTTGTTGCTGTTGTTGTTGCTGTTGTGGCTCTTGTTGCTGCTGTTGCAGATGTTGCTCTTTCTCATGGAAGTCCAGCTTGAAGGACTGGTTGAATGGCTCAACCACCTCCAACGCCAGATTTGGCAACTCAGCGATGACGTCGTCATCAAACTCCATTGCACATCTTTTCGGTAGAAACACCGAACAGTCTTCCAACTCCAAAACAACTTGCTCTCCAAAGCGAGTAGTGCATCGCTTTGCTTTAATTATGTTATATCGTTGTTTCAGCGTTAAATTTTTCATGCTGGAAAGTGGTTTTTCCTTTTTTTCTTTAAAAATATTCGCGTTCTTTTTAATTTTTTCTAATATTGAAGACATTTTTATTTTTTTATTATTTTTTTTTTTTTTAATTTCAAAAAAAATTCTAGTTACACTTGGAAGACAACTGAATTAAGAATTGTTGAACGACCTGGTTTTATATTAGCGAAAAAGTATAGAAATTTAAATTAATCTCTGTATCTATGTGATACTATGAATGGATGTTACTCTAACCTTTTAAGTACTTAAAATAGTGATAGTTCTGATAAGGATTAATTTTGCTGCCAGTTCCGGCTTTATGATCGCAAAAAAAAAATTGCATTTGCCTTAATCTCTCAATGTGTCGTACTTTGATCGGGTGTTACTCTAACCTTTTAAGTACTACAAAGAGTAATAGTTCTGATAAGGATTAATTTTGTTGGCAGTTTTGCTTTTTATACCCTCTAAAAATTTAAAAAAATGGTATTTAAAACAGAAACAATACTAATAAGAATTAATTTTTCTAATATTTGTTCATCATTTTTTTTCTCAGGTTCTACTCCAACCATTTAGATTCACTGATACATACAGTTCATGTTTTAAAATTTGGCATCTTTCCAAACATATAGCTACACATAAAAACAATGCATATACCAAATTTACCAATCATTTTATAAAAAAAAAAAAACTTAATACATGAAACGTTCATCTTTCCAAATTGTTCATGTCTTAGAACCGAACATGTTTGGAGATTCTACTGTATTTCTTCTCTTAACATTTCACTCCAATATTCGCATAGTGTTCTTTTTTTTTCTAAATTACATTGAATTTTCTTTATCAGGACATTTGAATTGATCTCTAAATGTGGTATATTGACCTGGCTTTTAAGTATTTTAGAAAGTAATAATTGTGATAAGAATTAAATATTTATGATTAACCTGACCATGACACACATTTCTAATTTAATTCGGTATTCAAATAATCACCCAACAACAAATACATGATGATAAGCCAGCCATAGTACATTCGCCTCACCATCAGAAATCACAAACACTGCTGACCTCTTTGACACGCTACCACCCTTATCACACAAGAAAAAACATTCAACTCACCACCAAAAATCATAAACGATACCTTATCGCTAATATGGTCATGAAACACTTTCCTATAGAATTCACTATTCTAATTTCATCCAACAACAACAAATACAAAAAAACATCATACTGATAAGACATACAACAACCGCCTCACCACCAAAAATCACAAACACCGCTGACCTCTTTGACACGCCGCCGCCCTTATCGCAAAAAACAGTTCCCAGTTCCAAGCGCCCCAATTCCTACTCAACTACCTCGTACTTCATGAACAGCTCAGTAGAAATTAATACTTAAAAGTCCGTGTAAGAAACCTAATAGTAGACCTGGGTCAATCGTTTATTTCAAAAGAACGAATCAATCAAATATGGGTCATTTGAAAGATTCGGTCTTTTCAATCAATAATTCATTCAATCAAAAATGAAATGTTTCGGTTTAGAACTGTGTCGTTCATTTTCAAAGATACAATCGTTCAACATTCATTGATATCAAAGATACAAAGTCAATCATTCTTCCGATCAATATTATATCATTCTTTTTCAATCATTTCACTTCCAGCCCATACCGCTTACGGAAATTATGTGAATAAAACATTTTGTGTCTTTGCATTTGTATCTTTGCAAGCCAAAGAACATTTAATACATGTACACAGTACATATCTCTCTCTCTCTCCCTAGTCACTCACTAGTCCCTTTTAATTGCATGTATACATTTACAATTACTATGGTTTCGCTGTGTTTAATTTCAGTCCGATTTCACTTCATTTTAGGTTCGTTTCATTCGTTCATTTCGATTGTATATCATCAATGAATGAGTTTCAGTTCAGTGAGAGTGAGTTTAGTGTCGCTCATTCAAAAGTATTGAATCTGATTGATCGGATCATTTCCATTTGTGTGATTGCAATCACCAATACTTTTAAATGAACGGGTCGCAAAGACCGAATCAATCACGATTGACACAGCTCTACGTAATAGTACACTACCCAATTTGCACCAATTCCAAATGTTACGCCACATAAAGCAATAGAAACTGCAGAAATTGCAGCGTTCTACACTAATAATTAAGATCAAACCGTCTACACGGCAATATCGATTACATCAACAATCCGTCCGAACTATATAAATTTTTTCCGTCTGTTCCGTGAAAACTCATGAAATCACATAACTCATCTTGAACAATAAGTAAAATACAATAAGAGCAGTTTAGATTTATGATTTTTAGAATATGATTTTTATCAATATTCATCCGTCCGGTTATAATTCTTACACCCAATTGAGTCTACAAATTCTACTCACCACACTGTTGAATCCATTTGTGTTTTGAATGCTTCCTTAGAAATGTAATTCTATGGACCAAGCAGTTGAAATGATTCGTTGCACCAGCGTTACTAAATGTGCAATGTCTGTGGTCGACATCCGCAAAAGGAGACTACATTTTGAAGCCAACCTCTTTTGTTTCCAGGTCAATTTCTAAAAGTTTTCTTATACGCAGCGGAATTTACTAAGTGTTTTACTTAATTACAAAGCCAAGGGGCTAAAAAGTTGCGGCAAGGCAATATTATTTGCTATATGAAATAATATTTGCGAACCCAAATGGATTTAGGTAAGATTTCGTGGGTTTTATAAAGTCAATTCGGTGGATGACGAAATTTTTTTTTGCGCCATCCATGTGCAGCCATCCACCATCGTCCGATTTCGTGCTTTTTCATTTCCACGCCACCAATTTGTACACATAGAATCATGAAATAATGCATCCTTTATTCTTTTTTAAAAAAACCTATTATTGAAGCCCGACGGGCAAATAAAGGAATATTCCGAAAAACTTTTATGACCCAGTCTCGAAAAGGCCGATGCTACAGACACGCGGATTGTATAACCCATCAGAGCAAGCAAGAGCTCACATCATTTATATCATCTTTAGTTCATCGAAGCGCACAAGAACGCCAACGATAAGCGCACAAGAGCGCCAACGAAAAGTGTATGGGGTCAGTGATATGACGACCCCCACCATAAATATAGTAAAAGCGGGATTCCACAGGGGAACCGCTAGCCAATTTTTTTCTGTGTAACGATATTTATAAAGTAAGGTAAAAAAACACATTATATTTTTGTTATTAGCCTACGTGAACTAGAATCACTTCCAGGGCAGGTCCCTAAGATCTATGAGTGTCCCTCCAAAATTTACATTTTTACTTTCATAGTACTCATAACGTACTTACCATTAAAAAAAATAAATTGTTGGCACAACAGCTCCAAGCGGGGCCGGGGCCTGTGACTTACACTCTCAACCATTCCTGTGTGTGCGTTGATATTCTGCAGGAATGGAAGGGACCTACAATTTACCGCCGAATCCGAACGGCTAACAGAGAAGCACTTTCCATGACATTAATTACTCTTGGAGGATTTGTCACTTCCTCGCAAGAGGCAGTACCCCGGAAAAAAACTTAAGGTGGCAACCTCAGGGATCGAACCCTGAACCTTCGGCGTAGCAGTCCGACACACTAACCACTACGCCACGGGGTACTTACCATTATCTTCGATATTTATTGATTTTTAAAATTAATTACATACGAGTCTCGAACACCTGTGGGGTGTATCTAGAGATTGCAATCCCATTGGCATTTCGCAATCCTAGGATTTCGGGATTTGAAAATTTCAATCCCGGGATCCCAGGGAATCCCCGAGATTTCAGCATAATACAAAAATAATATTAAGGTCAAACTGAATCTTTCACCTGCTTTCTTTAATTCCATCAATTCGACTTTTATCAGGTTCTTTATTTTGTTGCTACACTTTGTCACCCGACTTCTAATCGAATTCTCAGCTTTTTGAAGATAAGATTAGTGTTCGCAAATCTCGTGACGTCACAAAAACAGAAAATGGTAAGCCATCTATTCGCTCAGTTTGAGTTTTGTCGGTGGATTTTATGTGCGCTCTGCCACTGCTGCCTGACTTGATGATGGTATCAGCTTCGTTCTAATAATAACTTTTTACTTGCGATTATAGGTAGATACTAAAGGCAAATTATGGATTCGTAAGAAAAAATTTTTTTTTTCAGTCAAGCATAACATTACGATGATAGAGAATCCTAAAAAAGTAGGTCCGACAATTCTGTCTGTCTGACTGTCTGTCTGTCTGTCCGTCTGTCTGTATGACACCTTCAGCCTAAACGGCCTTACCGATTTACTTTAAACTTGATACATAGCATTATTATGAGAGGGGTTTTTGGAATTACCATTAATAAAATTTCATATGATTTTTTCAATACTTTTCAAGCGTTTTTTGTTTGTTATGTTTTGAATATAAATGTGTATGTAATCTTCTCGTAGATCCTGCTGTAGTTTTGAGTACAGACTTGCAGATTTTACATTGGGCATTGCCACTATTCTCAAATTTTCTCACTTAAAAGTGGCCCAAAGGTATTGTGTGTGGGCAAGCTTACATACCGATTTTTATTGCTTCCTTGCATGTGTTCACAATAATTGTTTTGTCTATATTAGTTTTGCTCATAAGCCCACGCAAAAGTAACAGTGATATTATTATATTATGTCAATGTTGTTTATTTGTTGCGCAAAAAAAGAAAATGTAGGCTCCAATAATTATTGTTTTCGATGTAAATATTAATCAATCCCGAAATTCCCGGGACTAAGGAACTATAATCCCGGGATTCTCGGTACCGGAAATTGATCGGGATCCCGGGATTTCGGGACTCGGGATCCCGGGATTGCAATCTCTAGGTGTATCGCTCGAAGCAAACATATTCGTCATAACGTTATTCGTCATAACGATTTGCATCCAATGACGGTGGAGCACACCCAAAGAAAAGCTGCTGTCACAAGAGCTGAAAAGAATAACATACAAAAAGTTAAAATACGAAGGTTATTGAAGTTGAAATACAAGAAAAAATAAATATATCCTACGGAGAACAGAATTACTCCAAAATATTAATGAATTTATGCTTGATTATGCAGAAATTTTCCTGTAAAGAAAATATATTTTTAATTACTTTCATTATATACTTATTTCGTACATTATATACTTACCTCGAATCACTTCCTTACTTCGGTAACATGAAGAAAATACTTACTTGTATACTCCACTTAATTCCTTTTTTTATTTCGATCACTGATTTTTAACACTAATTTTCCATTTTTTTTTGGATTTCCTTATGGAACTGCCTATCTTTACTTATATTACATTCATCCTTAGCTGACATCACTTTTCACTCAACGTGATATTACTTTAGAAATACCATAGTGATATTTTTATTGTGTTCCTAGAACACCCCGTTTACCTGAGCCACGAATTGGTGATGCGATTTTACAACTGTGAAGAGAAGTTGATTTTTTTTTTAAACTTTCATACACCTACTGTTTTTCATAAGACTCTTGGAGTTTAAGAAAAACCAGCAATTATTCTCCGTTGGATCACAACCTTGATGAAGGACAAACTGTACCAAGCAAAATTATTAGAAAGATAAAAAAAAACAACTGAACCTTTCAACGTTATAAAAGATAAGCAGAAAAGCAAGTTTTTATTTGACATATTAATCATATGTGTATGAGACATTTTCTATTGACATTTAACATTTTAGGCATTGTTCTCGTTGGTCGGATGTGTCCAGCGATCATTCTTTTGGTGACGTCATAGTCTCCAACATTCTCCCCCATCAAAGAGCGACGTCTTATAGCATTATGTAGGTGCAATTGATTACCCCTTCCTCTTGTTTGATTTTCGGACTGCATCATGTTCGTTTAAAACTCTCCTAGCGTACCGTTTCTAAGTTCTGGCCATTCTTGATATTAAAGCATGAAGAAGAAAACAGAAATTAAATGATTAAATATGCTTGAGAGATAACGATTAATACAGGAAGACACAACAAAAGCACTAATAATATCTGAGCAATTATTGGTTCCCGTTGTTCTTATATCTCATCTGTTTGTTGTAACTGGTCCAATCCGATGTTTGTTGACCTTGAGCACATTCTTTCTGATCAGCTGGATCATATAATTTTAATTCGTTAGTTGCGTTATGAGTTGGTGGTTAGATCGGGTATTTGAAAGCTCTTTTCTATTGTGCCTTTTTTTTTTGTGCATACGTTGGTGCTTGACATATGATGATAAAGTTTCGGTTAATTAAGTGGACTGTATTTTAAGTTTGACTAATTGGATTTAAATTCGTATGCAATCCAGTGCAATTGAAAATACGAGCTGAACAATTCGTATGCAGATTGATTTATGTGATTGAATGATTTTGATGAATGTGCGTTGATATTCTGAAAGGCGTTAATTTTCGTTGGTTGGCAGTGGACATAATTTAGTGATGGGTCGCCGGAATTCTCCTTGTTGAGTTTTTACCTTCACAACCCTGGTTAACTGGTCTGTTCCAGGATATGTTTCCATTATTCTGGCAAGGTTCCATCTCGCTGGTGGGTATCGTTCGTCCTTGATCAGTACAAGAAAACCTATTTTCAGCTGGGGACACTTTTTCAGCCATTTTGGACGCTGTTGAAGCCGGGAAAGGTACTCGACCTGCCATTGTTTCCAAAAAATCTGCAAGTGAAATTGAAGAGATTTCCATCGATCTAGATACGATTGTTTTCCCATTGTCAGGTCTGGTTCAGGAACGGTAAAAAGAGCTTCACCTGTTAGGAAGTGTGCGGGCGTTAACGCTTGAAAGTCTTCAGGATTTTCAGAGAGGGGACACAATGGTCTCGAATTCAAACACGCTTCGATCTGTGTCAGAAGCGTGGAGAGCTCTTCAAAGGTTAGTGTCCCATTTCCAGCGATTCTTCTAAAGTGGTACTTGACACTCTTCACTCCGGCTTCCCACAATCCTCCGAAGTGGGGAGAAGCGGGTGGAATGAAGTTCCACTTGGTTCCCTGTGTTGATAACACCTCAGCAATGTCCTTCCAATCTTGTAGTCCATATTTCAAAAGACGTCCTAATTCAGCCTCTGCTCCTACAAAATTTGTCCCACAATCGCTGTATACTTGGCTGCAAACTCCCCTGCGTGCTGCAAATCGACGGAAAGCTGCTAGGAAAGCCTGTGTCGTCAAATCACTGACAGCCTCCAAATGTATTGCCTTTGTGGATAAACAGACAAAGATGCAAATGTAGCCCTTGTAGCATTTAGCTCCTCGCCCCTTCCAAGCCTTGATGGTGATTGGTCCAGCATAGTCTATACCGACATGGCTGAACGGTCTGGACATTGTAACTCTTGGAGTGGGTAGGTCCCCCATCAGTTGTTGGGCGGCCTTGTTGCGATCGGCGTTGTACCTGTAACAAATAGTGCAATTATGCAGAAATTTTTTGACCGTGCGCTTCATGTGAATTATCCAATATTTAGTTCGTAGATAACAGATCATTAATTGCAATCCGCCATGAAGGGTTTTCGCATGTGCGTCATGAAGGATCAAATCTGTCAAACGATGTCCTGATTCTAAAATAATAGGATGTTGCTGACTGTATGGAATGTTTGCATTCTTGAGCCTGCCTCCAACTCGGATGATTCCTTCGCTGTCAGTGAAGGGATTGAGCGCTCCCATTCCTCTGGTCCGGCAGATGCCCTCAGGAAACATGTCGTGTTGAACGCATCGTGCAATTATGTTATGCGCCTTGTTCGTTTCCTGTGGACATAAGGGGCCAGTGACCTTGATGTAATCGGGTCTCAGCGTGTTGGCGTTGTTTGAAAATCGCATGCAATAACCTATGGTTCTTATAAGACGACATAGATTTGGAGACCGGTTCATTGTTAAGGTTATAACGTTCTCTACTATTTCAGCGTGGTTAACATGTACAGTTCTTTTTCCTTCTTCTGTGCCAAAATGTAATGGTTGTTCAGGAATTTCAAACTCCCAGTTTGACATTAAGAATGCAGGACCGTTCCACCAAAGAGAAGAATGTACCAATGTAGAAGGTAAGACGCCTCGTGATGCCAAATCAGCGGGGTTTTGTTGAGTTGGTATGTGCCTCCAAATGTTGCTTGTGGTAAGTCTTTGAATTTCACCGACTCGATTTCTAATGAAGGTTTCCCATTTTGACGCTGGTGCTAGAATCCAACTGAGGGTGATCGTCGAATCAGTCCAGGCGTGCATGATAACATCTTTGCGTTGAAGTACTTCGACAGCGTACCTGAGAAGCTTAGCAAGCAACACTGCACCACAAAGTTCCAGGCGAGGAAGACTTACTGGATTAACAGGCGCTACCTTCGATTTGGAAATAATCAAATGCATGTGAACTTTACCCTGACCATCTTCTGACCGGAAATAGACTGCAGCACCGTATGCCTTCTCTGAGGCATCGCTAAACCCATGCAGCTCGACCTTTTTTGAAGTGCTTACCATTTGGATCCATCGTGGAAGCCTTATGTTGTTGATTGCCTGTAAATCATTGTAGAATTGGTTCCAATCTTGCAAAATTGTTGGTTCAATTTTTTCGTCCCATGAAATTTTTCGGAGCCAAAGTTGTTGCATAAAACATTTTGCCTGCAGAATACATGGTGATATCCATCCCATTGGGTCAAACAATCGAGCGATGGTCGACAAGATGTATCTTTTCGTTGGCTGGGGATTGGCAGGTAGAGAGAACTGAAAGCAGAACTGGTCACTAACTGGAAGCCATTGTATGCCCAAAGTTTTGACTCGGTTTGAAGTTTCAAATGGTACTTCTAATGTATTCTCTCGTTCTTTGGTGAATATCCCTTTAAGAAGCTCCGCATTGTTAGTCGTCCACTTTCGTAGTATAAAGCCGGCATCCTCTAAGACCATTTTAACTTCTCTGCATTTTTCTTTGGCTTCCTGAACGGTGTCGGCTCCTGAAAACAAATCATCAACGTACATCTCATTTTGGATCATTTTTGCGGCTCGGGGATACGAGTGTTCAGCCCTTCTTGCTACTTCCATCAAGGTTCGTATTGCGAGATACGGGGCTGCAGCTGTTCCGAAGGTAACTGTCTTGAGTCGAAAAACCTTCAGCTGATCTAAGGGATTCTCACGCCAGAGGATGAGTTGGTACTTTGAGTCTTCTGCTGTCACCCAAATTTGTCGATACATTTTCTCAATGTCGGCTGAGAAAGTGTAACGATAAAGTCTCCAACGTAGAATTACATCAATGATGTTTTGCTGCAAGGAAGGTCCCGTCATCAAGTGATCATTCAAAGAGCTTCCATCTGTTGTTCGAAATGAAGCGTCAAAAACTACTCTTAGTATTGTTGTGGTGCTGCTGTCTTTCAAGACAGCATGATGAGGTAAGAAATAGTGATTACTATCATGTATTGCTTCCTTTTGAAGTTCTATCATGTGACCTAAATGTAAGTATTCGTCGATGCAGGCTGTGTATTTTTCTCGTAGTTGGTCATTTGCAGCAAGGCGTTTTTCCAGACTCTTGAACCGTTGAATGGCACCTTCATAAGATCTTCCTAAAATAGGGAACGTGTTTCCTTTGAAAGGAAGAGCCACTTGGTAATGACCATCTACCAACTTCTGAACGTTTCTCAGGTAGTGTTCTTCACATTCAAGATTTTCGACAGTTTCTATATTCTTAAATGGAGCCTCTTCTAGTTCCCAGAACCTGCGAATTTCTTCTTCAAGATTGCTGGTCTGAAAAAAACTGTGTATAGGTCTGGGCTCAAGCGGTGCCCTACCAAATAAGATCCATCCCAACCTTGTATTCTGAGGCATTGCCTATCGCCTTATCTTGTGGGCGAATTAGGTCGGGTAACACAACTTCGGCGAGAACATCGCTGCCTAATAGTATATCGATTTGAGATGGCTTGTAAAATTCTGGATCAGCTAAAAGCAGGTTGTCGAGGTGCCTCCAATCGGTAACTGAAAGCGTGCGGGCAGGGAGATGGCCAGACAGCGACTTGTAAATGAAAGCCTGTACAGGTGTTCTAAAGTCAGTGTGCCGTGATGAAACTAGAATATCGACACCCCTTTTGCATGTACCGCTGCTGACCATTCCTAACCCGGAAACCTCTACGTGAGTGCGTCTTGGTTTCAAACGCAGAAGTTGAACAGCTGATTCCGTTATGAATGTTGCCTCTGAGCCCGAATCTAAAAGTGCGCGCAGCATATACACCTCCCCGGTGGAAGACATCACATTAACCAGGGCTGTAGCGAGCAAGACCTGTGTTGGTATGTGTGAAGTTGCATGTAATGTATTGACAATGGAATTAACTTGTTCTCCGCTGTTTGGCTCGAAGTTCGATGCGTTGGTTCTTAAATTGGAAGTCAAATAGTTTCTACTTTGCGAGTGAGCACCTGGGGCTGGTGGCTGGATGAGATAATTGTGATGTGGATGCGTCTGAATTGGATTTTGGTGTTGAAGGTCGCTTGTTATGTGTAACAGAGAGTGGTGTGGCTGTTGGCAGTAGTAGCATCTATAACTACTTGGACACTGCTCTGACTTGTGTTTGTAGGCTAAACAATTTGGACAAAGGCCTAATTTATCGACACTTTGACGACGGTCAACGATGCTCATCTTAAGAAATTGCTTACATTTTCGGATAGCATGTTGTCCCTTGCTGCAAATTTGGCAAGAGAGTTTCAAATTGGGAGCCTGCGAGTGAAAACTGTTTCTTTGATATGTATGTCTATGCGTCTCGCTTGTAATTTTAGCTTGTTGGGTACTAACCGCCTCCAAAGTTCGAAAACGCATTTCTAAAAATTGTGAAAATTCTGCAAATGTTGGTAATTCTCTTGGCTTATCCCTAGCACTCAAATGCTCCTCCCAAAGCTGTTGTGTTTTGCTCGGTAGTTTCTGGAGCAAAATAAAAATTACAATTAAATCCCAGTGAGCAACTGAAACGTTCAAATTTTTTAAGCTATGTAGAACTTCTGTGGTGGTGTCTAGCATCTGCTTAATTAAGTCTGCTCTTTCTTGGTTAATTGGTACCTGATTGAATAAACACTTCAGTTGAGTATTCACTAAAAATTGAGCATGATCATATCTATCTGTTAGAATCGTCCATGCCTTCAAATAGTTGCCATTATCTATACTTAAGTGAGCTAAAAGTTTTTCAGCTTCGCCTGACACACTTGATTTTAAGTAGTGCAATTTCTGGACTTCAGAGAGAGCACTATTTCTATGGATTAAGGAGACAAATAAGTCGTGGTATGACCTCCATGTTTCGTAAGTGCCAGCAAACTCGGGCAAATTAATTTTTGGAAGTTTGATGTCAACCTTGTTTGATCCGACTGGTGCCATATCTTGCTTTGCATCTTTTGTGTTATTTCCTTTTAACTTATCGGCTGCATCGAGTAAATCCCCTCGATAAGTTACATAAGCATCACAAATTTTATCATAGATCTGTTCAATTTTCTCAAAATATTCAGTGTCCTCCTCTTCAATTGAACTTAAAAGAGATTCATGTAAGTTTTTTACTGTAGAAATATCCACTTCGAGCAACTCTAAACGCCCTGCTAAATAATTAATTGTTCTGCGAGCTGAACCAGTTTTTGAAAAATTAACCTGATCTCTACCAATCTTTTTGTAAATCCTCTCAAAGACTTTATTTTCCATATTGTTTTTTTTTTATTAACAAATTATTTACACAAGTCAAAAAAAATAGAGAGAAAACAAAGAATGATCCACCTACTTGTTGTATTCGTGTATCTTTGACTTGGGCAATGATCGGAGTTCCTTCCAAATTCCCTGATTTATGCGCACACACAATGCACCCTTGCAATATAGAGCAAATAAATGATCGCAGTTTTGTTAATGAAATTTTTCCATTCATCAATTTCCTTGACCTCGAAGGACCAAATGTTTTTCATAAGACTCTTGGAGTTTAAGAAAAACTAGCAATTATTCTCCGTTGGATCACAACCTTGATGAAGGACAAACTGTACCAAGCAAAATTATTAGAAAGATAAAAAAAAAACAACTGAACCTTTCAACGTTATAAAAGATAAGCAGAAAAGCAAGTTTTTATTTGACATATTAATCATATGTGTATGAGACATTTTCTATTGACATTTAACATTTTAGGCATTGTTCTCGTTGGTCGGATGTGTCCAGCGATCATTCTTTTGGTGACGTCATAGTCTCCAACACCTACCTTAAAGCATTATAGAGTTTACTTATGTTGTTTGTAAACATAACGAACTCAATATGGAAACAAAATTATGTTGGCAGATGATAAACAGCTGACTACGGAATTGTGCTTTTTTGTTTTCATTAAAAAAAATCAAATTTTGAAAAGAATTGAAGAAGTTTTAATAATTATAGACAATAATTAAAATAAAAAAAAATTAATTGCTCAATAATGATGAGCTTCATTTTACCGACTAATTGTTGGTACGGAATGAACCAGCGTTTAACAAATAAGGCTTATATTTTTTCTTGTTTTCCAAGACTGAAACCTTACTAAAACGAAATAAATGGGTTGGGTGGGTGTCAGGACACTTCGTTCCACGACACATCGATCCAATACACTTCGGTCCGGATGATTCGAGCCAAAGACAATTCGATCCATGACACTACATACCGGAAGTCAATTTCGTTCCAAGCAAATCGTACCGGAAGTTAAAAAACACTCCGAAATTTTATGGTTGGTGTATTTGCTTCGTTATTTTAAAAAAATGGTTCGTGAATTTGATTTAAAAACAGATGTCGCGACCTGTTTGCTTTTGCGAGGAAATCGTCAACAATCGGTGTGCCTCACGCTTATGGGGTGGAAGAAACTTTTGTGCAACGGATATTTTGTGAAAAGGAGGAACCACGAATCTTTGTTGTTGTGTTTAGTTAATTGTGCACCCCATGTTGTTTTACAATTGAATATATAGGTATAGAAATAGATAGGTAAACCGAATAACTAATTCTATTTGTGTGCGTTATTTTTGAGTTGAAAGGAGGAGCAGGTACAATTATTATTTGTTGTTGTCAAGTTTCTAGGTTTCAACCGAGGTAGGTCGTATGCAAATAGTAGGTGATGATTGAAATGTGGGTAGGTGGTGGGTGGTAGAGTAAAATTTAATTTTTATATTGATAGGCTCATATGTAAGTAGATACATATTTACCTACACAGGTATGTGCCTAGGTTATTTAAAGGTGCGTTTTATTTTTTATGTAATTTATGTACAAAAAAATTTTTTTTTTTCAAATAATTGCAAGTGCCGTAATGAATGCATTAAAATGTTCTGTTAACTATTTTTTTCAAAGTTTTGGAAAAAACTTTTTTTTACCAATTTTTTTTTGATTTTGATTTTTTAGAAATGGCACTTTCTAGATCATGAATATGCATTTTTGAAGTCGCTAGATCGCTTAGTTTAGCCGCAAATCAAGTTTAAAGGTGTCGACTTTGATGGCTCTTTACATAAATTACATAAAAAATAAAAAGCACCTTTAAATCATAATAGTTTGTGCATTTACCTATATCTAAATGTAACATCCTATCATAATAAAATAAAGGCACCTTTAAATAACCTAGGTACATACCTATGTAGGTAAATATGTATCTACTTAGTACTTACATATGAGCCTATCAATATAAAAATTAAATTTTACTCTACCACCCACCACCTACCCACATTTCAATCATCACCTACTATTTGCATACGACCTACCTCGGTTATATACGTATAGGTACATAACATAATAATATATGTAGGTATCTATTTGTTTTCACACTCTTAGAATTTAAGTCTTAATACCTTCAATTAAAAAACTTCTTATCAAATCTATTAACTACCGTCCTACCTCGTCAGGAACTCAAAATATCAACAACATACCAAGAAACCTACATATTTCCATACTTTGTTTCCTGCTCCCTCCTTCATTCATTAAATTTCTATATAGTACCTACCTACTGGCCACAATTCTTAAATACTTGTTCCAAAAATATTATTATGCACCTATGTATATCTATATGTATTTCTATTGTTTAACATTATAAAGAAATACTAACTTCCTGCTTCCTCTCATAAAATATGATCTAAATCTGAAAACATCACACTTCATTATCTCCCTCATCTTAAAGTGCTTTAAATTATTGTTGTTGCTAAATATCAAGAAATCGCCTGTCACCTCCTCCTTTCAACTCAAAAATAACTGACACAAATATAATTATTCCGAAACTATTCAATGTCCCAACCGATTAATTTTATTTCGGAAAGTTTTTTCGGAGACGAAATTCTATTTTTGGCTCGAGTTGCGTTGGGTCGAGATGTGTTGGATCGAAATGTCTTTGGCTCGAACCATCCGGAACGAAGTGTCTTGGATCGAAGTATCTTGGAACGAAGTGTACCCAACCCCTCTTCTTATTATCGTCTTGTGTTCGTGTTCTTAAAAGTGATAAGAGTCCAGACACTTATTCTGAGCCTCAATTCTTTGAAGCCCTACTTGCTTTCGGCTTGAACCCCGTGGTACAGAATCTAAATAAAGATACTAATTTGGAATTTCTCTTCCTCCGACACATAATTAACTTTTTTTGATTCGGCAGACGGAGCCTGACCATATACATATATAGTACGAGTTTCGGATCTTTGATTGAATTTAAAGATTTACTTTGATATTAATTCACACTCACTCGGTCTATAAGATATTCAGTTTTAACGTCGGTAGCGACCACCCGTATTTGCGAAATAACGCCACGTACGTACTTTATCGTTTAACAGCGTTCGGCTTTATTATCACTCTTTTTTTGTGTCACTCGTGTTAACTAAACTTACCTTAGACATTATATACCAATAAACACGTTAGTTGTGCCTACTGTCTATCCTCGTATCGATGATTGTGTGCATTGTATCTGGGACATAAATGAAGCATTATTCCAAAGATACAATCTCGATTTACCAGGCACCTTATAAAATCGAGTACTACTCATATCATTAACTTGTGTAGCGAACGAAATATAGCGTTAGCTAGTTTGCTGGGTGTCAATAATAATCTTTATCCTTAAAATTTTATTTAACTATCAGGTGATTTTGAAGTGCACATCCGGAGCAACGTAAAGTGGATGTTCAGAAATTTAAACTACCCAATTGGTAGAGAAGTTATATTTCAGAAAACTTTCTTTTATTAAACACTAATATTTAGTTTAATATATTGTTATTGACATTGCTTACATATACGAATATACGTATGAATGCGAATTGTATTCGTACGTAAAGGGTATTTGTTTGAAATCGTTGACCTTTTTGTTGCTTCAGGTGGAATACCCTGAGCAGATCCCTATTTGTCTGTTGTTTATTTTTGTTTTGTTTTTAACTTTCGTTTGAATATCCTTACATTTAGAGCAGGAATTCGTATTATATGTTTCGCGAAATCAGGCTAGATACCAATATTAGTTTGAGTATCAGCGGGAACTCAGATAGTCCCTTTGACATACCGTATATACCAACGTCGAAAAGCATTAAACGCAGCGGTAGAAAGTTTTTTTTATAAAGATACTACTTCAGTTCAGATATCGATCCGCGTATCGAATAGTATTCAACAGTAATAATAATTTTTCATTTTTATGACCTGTAACGTAATACCGAATTATTGTTGTTGTGTTACAGTGTGCATATTATATAAGCGAAACTTCAAACCACCTTCCGTGAGACTGAACACAGCCTTACGTTGAGCGTCATCCGTATCGTTAAAACACACTACAATACAGCGATTGCGAATGATGAATGTTATTGATATTATTTCCTTTTACCACACCGAACGCACCAATGGACCTGTAAGACCTCACAGCGAACGCCACCTATACGTACACCAAAACTGTAAAGGACAACTTCCCACTATGCTTCCAACCACCTATTAAGAGCACAAACCGAACTCCCAATCAGAGGTCATCCATGACGCGAACTTACCCAAAAGGATCCATCATCGCAATTATCCTTCCACTCACAGAATTTTCTTACTTACCCTCTTCAACCTACACCAAGATCCCCTTACCACATGCTATCCTCGATAACTTCAGGATGGACACACGTCAGAATGCTTGCTCAGTTGTCAGGTACTCTAATTCTCTACACCTCCAGCAAGCCTGGTTCTAAACACTTGCCATTGCTTACCTTTGTGACTAACCAAACCCTATACTCAATCTACAAAATACCAAACTCATACAAGAATTCCTAAGATTCGTCACCATGGACAGGATATCTTAGACTCCCTTGTACAAGTCCAAAGAAAATGGAAGGATGAATCTCGACTTTAGCATATATGGCTTCTCTCAATATCATTGGCCCAAACGAATAGCTTAAGACGAAATTGAGGGGGCCCAGATCTACCATCGCAGTCGGTCCGCAGGAATGCACCACAACTAGCTCAGGAGGGTCGCAAGTCCTTGCTCTGGGATCTACTAGACGTCCGTCACATTATTTACTACTGCGAACCTATTGAGTTTAGGTAGTAAAAAACTCAAAAAGAAAATATAAATATTTATCGCTGGGGCCCGATCAACTACGTTCACTTAAGAAAAACAAAAGAAGAATTCAAACTTGTTGGTTACTAAAAGTAATTGTTAAGTGACCAATGAAGGAAGAACACACGATAAGTGAGCTACTTTAGTGTCCATAGATGTATGTGAACACAGCGTACCAGCAGCTCGGTCAATTAACCGTACGCAATTCTAAACGTTTGGCTGATAAATGGTTTATATTGTAACAGGAACCATTACTCCTGCATGGGGAGGATCTAAAGATGGAGACGATCCCCCTACGGCATCTTAACCCACCCAAAGAAAATATCTACTGACTCCAAGATACTTTCACCTTAATGTCCCGTGTATGCCTTCGGAACTAAATTCCTATATTCTTCCTGAGAAACCTTACTCCAAAAACAAAAGCAGACAATAAGTCCGCTCACATACCACACACTAAACTAAACTTCAGATATAACTCTTCACAAAAATATCCGAAACTTCTCTACCGTAGAAACAAGAAAAACAGACTCTTCATCTCTACCACCGCTACTTTGAAATGTAATTGACTTGATCCATGTTGTCCGGGAATTATCCACCCCTCCTTACGCAGCTTACTCAACACTGCATGGCTGAAATAGAAAAATGTCCAACTTCTAATACCATACTGTCTATCAACAGCATCAAGGAAAAACTTCTGATTTCTTTTTTAAAAACTATACCGAAAATATTTAATTTATTAAATCTTCTTAAATCTAAACAACTCTATTCTTAATAACTATAATCTAGATAATCTAAACAAGTTATCTATCTTGTTTCTAAAGAGTGATCTTACGATTTCCAAATTGTCAATACAAATTTCAAAAAGAACAAATCATTATGTTCTTGTCAACAAGCGATCAATATCTTTATCAAAATTATTCTTCGTTTGAATTCTTTAAAAGAAACTTTAAAACACAACGTTCGTTATCAAGTATATAAAACAAAAAGCAACGTCAGAGAGATAAGATACGCATCCATATCGTAACTCCAGACTTGCTTGGTTTAAATATGACAAAAAAAAAGTTTTGGTTTTTCTTTAAGTGTTAATGTGTTTCTTATTTCGTGTATTTATCCATCAAATTCAAAAAGATGAATTAAAAAAAAAAACTAATCTAAAAGACAAACTAACAAACGGACATAAACTGAACAAACGTTATGTATTGACGGAAACGCGAAGAATGTTCTAAGAACCTGCACGACCCTAGTCGATGGGTGCAATGATTTAACGGAAACTTCACAACAACAAAATTATGAGACGTTAGCTCATGGGTGATATATATATGGAAGGAGATTCAAAAATGGATAGTCGGAGAAAAAGAGTGTATCAAAAATCAATATACACTTAACAGCAAATAAACTGGGCCGCCCGCTGTTTAGCAACTCTGCATTGCATTGATTTTCTCAAAAAGTATACAACTTACAACAATCAAAGTTATACTTGCAGAAAGTTGTTTTTCACGTTGATTAAAAGTATAACTTTGATTGTTGTAAGTTGTATACTTTTTGAGAAAATCAATGCAATGCAGAGTTGCTAAACAGCAGGCGGCCCAGTTTATTTGCTGTCAAGTGTAGTTTAAGATAAATAAAATCAATATAGTTTCAACAATATAATTTTAAATCAATATAATTTCTACTACAGGCAGGGTGATTTCAGGAGTGCACTTCTGGAACCAGACGCTGTGGAACTAAAAAAAATTATTAAAGGAAAAGTTGATGTTATCACTACTATAAGTATGTTGATACAACTTTACTTTGCTACGAAAACTCAAGACAGTGTCGGTCGACAAAGTGTTCGAAATCGACTTCGTCTCTGGAGATATCTTAAACTGAACTCTCTTCAGCTCTTTGTGACTACTAAATAGGTCACTTTGTATTGTTGTATTTACGTATCTTTATCTTCATACGCGTCAAAACGGACAACAAGAAATGACATATGCACGAATCGTGACTACAGAGTGGAATTCTCAAGTTACACACTTGCTTTAGTCCACTAAAGAAAGATGAACTTCTAGCTCTGATAAGACTCGATGTCTTCTTCTGCGCACTGGCAGGAACGATATAAAAGTAATTTATGAAGTGAGTGTGGGAACTATAAGTTCAAAAGAAAAAAAAAGTGGTGTCTTCATAGAGTACGTACTGCGACCTGCGAGACAAGTGAGAAAATAAAAAAAAAATTACAAGAAAAAGTGAAGTGAAAATCTTCAAGACGTACGTAACGTATAGTCTCAAACGGCGAACTAAAAGTTCAAAAATAATAACGACCAGACTGACTTCAAGTCAAAAAGTAATATTTTGGATACGTATAGTATCTTCAAAAAGGGATACACTAAGTTCTACAACATAGACTTAGTGATCGAAAGTAAGTATTGTGAAAACGCGAATTAAAAAACCGTTCCATTAAAGAATGTCCGGATGAAACCGAAACTAAACGAGTAGGTTCCAACATAAAAGCATCAACGTATCGCGGTAAGTAAGTGGGCATAGAAAACTCTCTATCAAGAAGAATGTCCGAAACGGACCTGATAGATGAAAACCGGCGTGTATTTAAAACACTTTAAAGTATCATCAAATAAAAAAAAAGGACAAAACAACACATATGGACATTGATAAGTATATTTCAATTTCACTGTATATATCAATATTCTTAAAATAAATATCTCTAAATAATATTTGTTAAAGATAATCTTAATCACATATATGCATAAAAAAAAAAATTTATTCAACAGGGTGCTTCTTCAACATGGAAATTGGTATACGTGATGGGCGACTCCACCGTCCGTGGGCGCTAAGATGATGCTCTTCGGATGAATATTCTTTAGGCTGTGTCGCACGGTGTGTATTGTGCAATATTCCTGTTCTTGGGCTAGCGTTCCAATAGCTTGCAGCCTAGGCTTCTCGGGGTGGTTGCACTTATTTTATGATACAAATAAAAAGTTTACCTTGGATGAGTCACCAAACTTGTGACTATAAGTGGTTTTTATTGAGTTATTTTACTCGGAACCTGGTGTGTGTTCAATGGTGATACAGAAGGGGTCAAAGAGATCGAATACCATGCTCTTTCCCAATGAAAATGACCACGATATGGACGCTGAGTACTATCCCTCGTTGATCCTTGAAATATAGGAGAAAATCGCAAAAAAATTACGTTGGCGGTAGCGTTAGGGCTTGTAACACCGCATTGATGAATGGATGTTGAGGATTAAGGTGATCCTGAGACATCTATCGCCTCAATTATGTCCCAATAGGAACGAAGACGCACATGCGTCCAATGTGCTATCATGTGGAAAAATTCCACGAAAATGCTTGGATTAGAATCCTACCGTATACTAGAACCCTAATGAATGGATAAAAAGAACCTTTAATTCACCAGTTAATTAATGATGTACATGTTCCTTTAAAACGAGGAAGCATGTACGAAGAAAAACTGTGGGAATATCCATGCCGATGCATGGATGAAAGAGAAAAAAAAACTTTCTCTTACCCCTTATAGGGATTTGTACCAATTGGTTTCGGAAAAATAATTGCTTTTTTAGCAATTAATATTCCTTTTCAATGAATATAATATGTTTTTAAACACTTGCGCACATTAAATTTATTGAAAGAAAAGTTATCTGCTGCATATAATGTAACTTTAATTAATTTCAAAGAAAACTTTTTAATGTTCAATGCGAACGAGACGATGGGCGAAAATTGAATGGGCGAGACCACATGAGTCTGTTTCAGATGTCTATACTCATGCCTGGATTTCTCTTATGAGATTGATTGGTTGTGCCATAGAAATTCTGAACTCTGTAATACTTCTGTGTCGCGTTCTTAAATGTAACAATAGCACTTCGTTCTCCTATCTGTTATACTTGATGGTTTTATATTTCCACAAATAATTTACCTAGAGTGAAAACGTTAGAACCAAAGAAAAGATTCTAGGTTGAATTATTATTTTGACCCGTAAAACGCTACACGTAAGTATTCAGTAAAAGCAAACCATGGATTTTCGTGGTTGCGATGGCTTAACATTAACATCTAAACATTCGGCTGCCACGATGATATGCCGAATGCCGATGCAGAGGTGTCTAACCTTGAGGGGAGGGAGGATCAATGGTGTTAAGTGATCCTCCTGGTCTCTCAACCCACCCAATTCAACTACCGAAATCAGCTCTCCAGTAGTGACCATGGCTACCTTCGGACCTACGAGTCCCCACGACTCGAATCAATGTTATGGGTAGCCCCATAAATGAAAAG
Source organism: Platycheirus albimanus (assembly GCA_916050605.2). NCBI lineage: Eukaryota > Metazoa > Arthropoda > Insecta > Diptera > Syrphidae > Platycheirus > Platycheirus albimanus. The sequence continues at coordinate 210,969,229 of OU696696.1, forward strand.
GCAAGCTAAAAAGCTTGCTTAAATCTTCTTCCCTCCTAGCTCATAGTACCTAATCAAACTACTATGACCTAGACCATAAACGTTGCATCCCTGAGTGAAGCTCTCGACGCGCACCACCATGTTCCAAACGCGAAGTTCGAGGGTTACCACCCTCCCTATAGAAACTTAAACCGTCATCATGAAGGATATGAAATTCCTTCACCAAAAATATTTAAAGTCAAATGAAAAGATAAACTGCAATAATTTCTCAAATCGTTATAAAATCAACAACTTATTAGATTTATTAATCATTTCTTAAAAACTAACAAAATCGAAATTTATATCTTAAATAACTAATAATCAAGTTTCTCAATAATTCTCTAAACCTTATTTTGATTCTTTTACTTCATTGCCTGGCTCAACCAGCTAGAAAGTTATCTGATATTAAAAAGGTATAGCTAAGAGAAACCTGTGTAGCAAAAATGCTTCAAAGCTCATATATATAAAATAATACTTCTAAGTTTATAACATTACTATCATTGAAGTCTAATAGTAACATACAAAATACTTAACGAATGAAACCTTGATATACAAATCAATGGTAGATCTATGTGATAGGATCTTCAAAAACAAAGTGTTATCTTAATCTTTATGCGTAGTATAAAACGCTAACCGAGTTTGGAAATTATATTTACGATAACTAAATGCTAGCGCGATATTATATGCTTTCTATCGTCTCCAATATTAATAAGAACGGTTTGAATTACGTTGAAACGCGATTAATATGGTCGACAGTATATTTCAAATTATTGTCGAATTAACCAAACACACGGACGAACAATGAACATTAAACCTTCTCGCGATAATATTCTATAAAAGCCTATCCCAAAAGACAAGATGTAATAAAAATCCCGACCGAGGATGAAAGGATCTGAACCGGCTGTCCTTTCCCAGAGTAGTAGGTATAGATATGGATATATATATGTATATTAAATATGATTTATCAATACCACATACACATGGAACACAATTCGCATCCCATATGTACGATCGATAGCAATTCAATAAAAGCAATATCAAATTAAAAAGGAAAAATTCAATATAAAGGTGTTAAATTAATATTATCCTGCTACCAATGGGGTAGGTCAGGAATACGTCGTCCGCTTTCGATGTTCCGGAAGTGCACTTCTGCAACAGCTGAAAGGGTTAGTAAAGAAAATATATATATATGATATAGAAGGTGAAGCTACTTTTGATATTGTTCCAATAAACGACTTTGATAAATCCTTATCTACTGTGCATACATTTGGGTTAGGTGAAGGCTATCGACGCTTAATCAGGCGTGATGTACTTTCTTAACTATCTGCTCGATACGTCGCAGATACTACAGACACAATTAATCTGTATAATAGACGGAGTCTGGGTATAAATGACACAATACAAGATAAACAAAAAAAAAATTAAGTCTACTATAATATTATTTAAGTGAGAGTTGCTACAAACATAAGCAAACGATATGCGCGAACGCGGCGTTGAAATTCGTGAGGGGTTGGTCGCTACCGACGCGAAGAGTAAAAATGTCTTTACGACGAGTGATAATCAAAACAAAAAAAGGTGAAAATTAAAAACAGTGATAATAATGATTAAATTTACTGATGAGCTGCAATATGACAGCGGGATAAATGTAGCTCTCACTATATTATAGCACAATATGCAATCTGTGCGCGAGAAAACGCGGGTTTCAAAGACCGGCTTCCGCTAGAAATCGATCTCGGTACGATAACAGTTAAGATGATTTCGCGATACTAGGCGTTATTGACTCTCAGTAAATAGTTATAAGACAATTCAGACACTTAGTTTCATGAAGTAACCACGATTCTATGATACACTAATATGTAAATCAAATATAAAGGTAGTGGGTGTAGCACTTGCCATCAATAATTATTCACAAGATAATGTTAGTGATATAAAAAGTACCACCGTCCGTGGTATAAAGTGACATACGCAGATGTACGTAACGATGGTATGCTCACCAATGCGTCGGCATTCATGTGGTCGAGCTTTTTGGGCTCCCACGAGTATTAACAAATTATAAAAATAGCAAAAATTTCTTTACCTGTTCTTAGGTGCAAATAAAATACCCTTAGATGTTCTTTCTTTATATTTAATATACAATAGCAGCTGCTTGATGAAATTATAGATGAGTATAAAGTTGCTGGAACGTCCCGCGGTGCTCCGTAGCAGGAATCGCGGAGTTGTTGATCCTTGTGTGGACCGGCATCGGCTATACAACAACCCGCCAGATGTCCTGGTGATCGAGTTGTTTTTCTCCCGCGTTGCGGCCTTCAGCCAATATTAGCTGCTTGCCGATGGTATGGCGGTGCTCTGAGGTAGCTTCAAAGCTACGAGAATTGTCCGGAATGGCGTCTGCTTCGGCCAATGGAGCGTTATCACTAACGGCTCGGTGTATGTCACACGAGTGAGTGTGATTTAAGTGGGCGTAAATTGCCAGGAGTAGGTCGCAGGATACCACCAAAAAAAAAAAGGTGGTGGATCTGCAATAAGCGTTGTGGTGTAATCACGGAATATTCATCAAAAAAAAAATGCATCCGTAAGTGGGAAATGTAAAATAAACGTTGTGGACAGGTCGGCGGGCGATGAGTTAGTGATTGCAAGTAGATACCTTGCTGTCCAATTGCGGCGCGCATCTTTGACGCCGCGTGTATCAGAGTCAGAAGATGACGATATGTCTCTTGCAAGAAAAAAAAAATTGCAAAAAAGAAAACTCTGTCGTTCGATCTTCGGTGCAATTAACGTGGCGAATATTTTAATTATTAAATGTAAATGGGATTACAATTGTCTTCATGCGTCAGCACGTGTAGCCAGGTTGGTATCTTGCTCCAATGCCAGATACTTTCTCGTAGACTTCCTTGATTCCTCGCCGAACCTATCCACTGGTTTTAGGATGTGATACGCCACTCAACTATGGTGGAGGTGCCTTCCTAAAAGGAATTAAAATTGATTCGGGCATGAGTCGACAAATTCGGCCATGTGACGCTTCTAACGAAAAACCATTTTGCACAAAGAAGCAGGAAGAAACAACTTCTTTCATCTGTGTGCATAATTTTTCGATTAGACTTACCTTATTTATGTTGTTAAATCCTATTTAGTGTTGTAAATTCATCTAATTGCCATGCTATTAGGAATTTTATCTCTCTTAGGGAGATGTAAAATGGCCGCAGCACGAATAAAAAAAAAACTTTTTTTTTTCTGATGCGCGGTTCTTCTGAAGCGTTGTCTTCTGGTCTGTGGTCTTCTTTGAAATGAAATGGAATCCAATGTCGGCTTTCTGGATTGTGTTTCCACTTTCCATTTAGCCAACGCCCAGACTTCCATTCTTATTTCTTACTTTCCAGTACTAGTTCTGTTCGATTTCGGTTTTGTCGATGGAGTGTAGCTACAAATGTTTATGGACAGTACGCACTGTGTTACTTTTACAGATATCGATTTCTCGCTAATTGATAGTTCAATTGACGCAAAGATGTGAGTAAAAATAATCAGGGGCCGAATTACCGCATCCGTGAGCAAGTGAGTAACATTCATACGTTACTGATTTACGTAATCAACACATCGGGATGATGGCATACGAAGCATCACGTATCGAGCACATTCTTAATTGTACTAGGGTGAATCTATTACATTTCATTATAAACGTCATTTAGACATCTGTCATTTACCTATTTGTCACAGCTGTTATTATATTTTTAATTTGCATTCGATTTTAAAAATAAAATATAAAAAATGGATTTCTTCCTTTTGTCATCATCCGATTCCTCAGAAGATGAATTTTGCGAACGTCTTCAGCGCAGGGTCTTAAGAGACAAAAGTAATATTCTTACACTACGGAATTCCGCGTAAGTGTTTAAAAATAAACTATACCTGCCTTTCCTCAGCCATTGAAATGAATCCTTGCTTTTTTTTTCAGTTTTATAAAGCGATTTAGGCTAAGTAAACCTGCCTTTGCTTACGTTTTCAACACATTAGAGTTCAAAGGACATATGTCGACGGCTGTCCCTGCGACGTTGCAATTAGCTGCAACATTGTCGTTGCTAGGAAGTGGAGGCTACCAATATTCCATAGGTATATATAAAAACTGACTGGTGATTCAATTTACTTTAAGCTTTGTTCAAATCAATTATTGTTTTATTTAGGAAATGATTATCTCATCGGCTTATCACAAAGTGCATTGTCTAAGATAACAGCCAGGGTACTTAATGAGATAGAAGAAAAGCTCTGTCCTCTCAAAATCAATTTCGACGAAAACAAGGATGAAACCATGAACTGGTTTTTTAATAAATTTAAAATACCAGGAGGTTAGTAAACTTAATTGAAAAATGTTTAATGCAGTAAGTAATATTAAACTATTCTTGTCCTAGTTATAGGCTGTGTTGATGGCACTCACATTGGCTTGCAAAGGCCAAAACAAAACGAGCATATGTTCTTCAACAGAAAAGGATTCCACAGCCTTAATTCTATGATTGTAAGGGTACAATTAAATTTAATTTGTATGTATTTAATTTTACTGATTTTGTTTTAAAGATTTGCAACCATGAGAACAGAATAAATGCGATCGACTCATGCTATGGAGGTGCTGCCCATGATTCCTTTGTTTGGAAGCATTCCGATGCAAGGCGATTTTTGGAGGAGAGATTTATCGTAGACCATAACACTAACACTTGGTTGCTAGGTTGTTTCTATTAAAAGTAATAAATATAAAGTGTGTTATATCCAATTTTGTCTTCTTTAGGTGATTCTGGATATCCTCTAGAGCCTTGGTGTCTCACTCCATATAGACACCCACGAGACAACTCTAGGGAGGCTCGTTTCAATGACGTCCATTCTAAAGCACGAAGTATTGTGGAAAGGACCATAGGGATTTTAAAAGGACGTTGGCGAATCCTTATATATGAGAACAGAGGACGCTATGCTCCGGAAAAGCATGCAAAATTCAGCAATGTTTGTGCTGCTCTTCACAACGTATGCATCGACTTCAAGGTTCCATTAAGCCATGCATACGACGAAGAACAGGACGATCCTGACCCAGTCGAAGTTGAAAGTGGCACCAACTACCAAATCGGACTTCAAATCCGTGATTACATTGCGAATGCACTACTGTAAATGATTAAATAATAAAAGCATTAATTTAAATAAAAAAAGAAAAATCATATTTTATTTATCTCAAGGTACATGTAGGTTTAGTTCACAGCTCATGTTATTATAATTGACTTGGAAGGTATGTAAAAAAATAAATAATATTTTATAATAAGTAAAAAAAGTAATATAGCACATTCTCATTAAAAGCCACTCATTGTTTTTAAATCTTCCAACTGAAGCTTCTTTATTTGCAATTCAATTGCATTTACCTCAAGAAAAACATTGTGTTTATTTTCTTTGATTTCCAAGATTCGTTCTTGAATTTTAACTTTTCTTTCTTCAAGCTCAATGTGTTTCTCCAAGGCATTTATCACTCTCGTCTGGAACACATTTTCGGATAGTATCTTCTCCTTAAGCAGACCAAGTTTGGTTTCCTCCTTTTTCTTGGGTGTATATGCACATTTTATTTTTCTTGCCCCAGATGTTGGTGAAGCGGGTGATGGTTGTGCTGGTGCTGGTTGTGCTGGTGCTGAAGGTGGAGACGGCGAGTCATATACATACTCAACAGAGTAATTTGGTGATGGGCTCTTTGGTTCCGTATCAATCTTGTAGCTACATCCTGGACTTTCACTCAAAATCTCTTCTCTTAATTCTTGTTTAGTTTGTATTCCAAATTTTTTTGAGTTAAGACCCTCCACTGAGGCCTCCAGGCCAGCTGCAGAGACAATTAATTCATCCATCTGCGACAACATTTTCTCTTCGTAGGGACCACCTCCAGTTTTTTTTTTGAAAGCTTGTTGAAAGACATTTTACTTTTTATTTGGTACTTCTGGTCAGCGAACGTCTACGAAAAATAAAAGTATAAACATAGTTTCTATTTTCAACCAAAAGATATGTAGTTACCTTTCTCCACGCTTTCAAATCCTTTATTGGGGGTCCCTTCGAATTTAGGCGTGCAGTGAGCTTTTCCCACAGCCTAAGACTTGTTGTCTTCCCTTGAGATGAATTCGGAAAAATATTTTTTTCCCAAATCCGGATGCTCTGCCATAAAATCAGCAAGGATATTTTTTTGTATGCTGTTGATTTTGTTTAAATTCATCCTGAAACATTTCACTTTTTATATTTTGTTTTCATATTATGTGTTAAAAATAAAATACTTACATTTTATCAGCCATAATATTATTATTATTCCTATCCGTGACTGGTGACTCGTTTACGATTGCCTAGAATCAATCGAGTATAAAAACGAACATTCACTGAAAAGGGAATGCCAAAAATTGTATTCGATACTCGATACCGAGCTCGATATCGTAAGCAGTAATGCCAAATGCAAATAATTCAGTGACGTATTGCTTACCTACGGATGCGGTAATTCGGCCCCAGATTTAGTGTTCTGATCACACTATTAGGTGTTGTTAGCTTTCTAGAAGACTATGAATATTATCGTTCTACTGAATGTTGACAATTAGTGGCGACCGTTTTTTTTTCTGAACTAAGTGTCAAATGGGAAAAGAACTTTGGTACTACGAGTATTACTACCTTCGACTTCAGGTTCAATTGTTAAGTGTCTGGTGCGACATTGGGTTTTCGTCTGGTTTCGCTGCTACAGATATCGAATTAATACTGAATTTTTAAATGAAAACCTGTCAAAAATTAGCGACTGACGGCATTCCATTAGGCCTCAGTTATCTCAACATTTTGCTGCCCACCCTCCCTTTTACCACCAGTGTGAACACCGTTGGGTGCAACCTCGATGCGAACTGGGTATAACTTCTAGAACAAATAAAAAGGGTGTCTGTCGCTTGTCGCTTTAAGGCACTTCCATTAGAAATGGTGGAGTGCGCATGTCTGAAATATCCCAACAGATATTTGGAAATCTTGTGGACTCCTTCCTGGAAGTGGATTCTAATGCAGTTGTGGGTTCCATTTGTGGAATCCTTTTTCTGGTGGACTGTGACGGGTGCATTCAGCTTGGTGTGAGTATTAGAGAAGTTTCTCTAATAGATGGCACCAGTCATAAAAGCTATTTGCAAATGAAAAGCGAGAAAGTTTTTCCCTTCAGGCTACAACTGCTTCTGAAGCGCGGTGTCACAGTTTCGAATTAGAAACACTGCCAGTCATATATGCTTTGCGACGTTTTGATGTCTATTAGGACAAAATTCTGTTTAAGATTGTTACAGATTGTAACTCGCTGATAATGACGTTAAATAAAAAACAACTTAATCGAAAAATAGGGCCCTGGGCCTTAGAATTGAGAATTATAACTACACAACCCAGCATCGGGGTGGTGTAAATATGGGGCACGTTGATGCTTTGAGCCGTTGCCATACGGCAGGAACTAGCCACCCCGCGAGATCGCTATGTGGTGCCATAAAAAGATAAATTGAGATACCCAACCACCGTTGTAGTACTACATGCTGTAGATTCTGATGAGATAGACTTTCAGATCCAAATCACCCAAAATCACGACGAGACTATAAAACAATTGCGCGAACGATTAGAGACAGAATGGGTGGTAGGCTATGATCTAGTAGATGGGTTGGTTTTTAGAAAAAATAACGCTGGAGTACTGCAGTTTTTGTTCCGAGCGAAATGGAAGGCAACGTGATTAGGTTGATTCATGAAAAAATTGGTCACTTAGGTGTTGGAAAAACATGCGATCAGTTGAAAAAAAACTATTGGTTCCCAAAAATGACAGAGAAGGTTGAAAAGTTTATACGAAATTGTATTCGTTGTATAATGTGTTCGGCTCCCGCTCGTATAAACGAGCGCAATCTGTACAGTATTCTTAAGGAACCAGTCCCGTTCGATACCATACATTTGGACCATTTTGGCCCCTTGCCGTCTATAATTTCAAAACGTAAACACATCTTGGCGGTCATCGATGCTCTTACGAAATATGTGCGGTTGTATGCGGTTAATTCTACGAGCACTAAAAAAGTTAAAGCGTGCCTGGACAAGTATTTTAGTTACTATACCAAGGCTTATGCTCTACGTTCCTTGAGTTTGATGCTTACCTTCTGGAGCATAAGATTACTCATGTTAAGGTAGCCGCAGCATCTCCACAAGCGAACGGGCAAGTGGAAAGAGTAAACAGAGTCATTAAATAAGTGAACCCGTTAGTCATGCCGACTGGTCTAACCTGTTAGGTTGTGTTGAATATAGTCTAAATAACACCGTGCACTCAACTACGAAGCAAACACCGAGTAAGTTTTTGTTCGGTATAGAGCAGAGAGGTGAGCTAGTTGATGAGTTTACAGAATATCTTGAGGAGAAACGGGGTACAGCTACAGAACGTGACTTGGAAGGGATGAGAACATCTGCCTCGAATGCTATTGCTAGCTCGCAGGATTATAATTTGAATTATTTTTTAGCGCGAAGTAAACCTGCAAAGACGTACTCCGAAGTCGATTTCGTCGTTATTCGTATTGTCGACACAGAGATAGGTACCAACAAAAAATTCATACCGAAGTATCGCGGTCCATATCTTGTTCACAAGGTTTTGCCCCATGACCGATATGTCATTAGGGATATTGAAAATTGCCAGATATTGTTGAGGCTTCGCGTATGAGAAAATGGATAATAGATGATTATGCACTGAGTGATCCGACGCAACTTGAGGTGGGCTACACTTGCTAAAATGTAAGTAATCGTAATAATTAATTAATCAAATCGAGGTCGATTTTTGTGTCAGATCAGCCGAGTTGTAATGTTTTAACAATCGCCCTATGTAAACACCTAGTTAACAGCTCGATACGTTCGACGATAGAATCGGGATGTCAAAATAAAGAAAACGAAAAAGCCAAGTGCCCAATGAGAGAGCTCGTTCTATTTAACTTTCTCGATAAGCAGATGTGAAAACAAGTAGTTTAGTTAGTTCTTGTTATTATTGGAGACGAATTGGGTCGAGCCATTGAGCAAGAGAATTGGAAATTAAAAACGCTTACTTTAATTTTATTTAAATAAAACGAAATATTATAAAATAAAACATTGCCATATTATATCTCAGATGTGGGGTATATTTACCAAATAAACTACAAAATATTTAAGACCACAAATGTATACCAAGCCGAAGACAACAACATACGCAATGGCCGACCACCTTGTTACGTAAAAATATATAGAAATAAGAGAAATAAAAAGATTTAAATATAAACCTCCTAGAAAACTCTCGAATATTCATCGAAGTACCATATCCCCTATATGGCACTTACCCAAATACCAACGAAGAAGATGAAGCGAGAAGAGAACAAACCACCAAACCTCCTTGGCATCCACACCAAGACACAGAACCTGCATCCTCGTTCAACCGCGTATCTGTGTATCCAGTACCTAGATAAAAAACCACCAAGAAAAATACTTACACTTAGCAAACACGGTTCCCTGCTCTTCTCACTTCCCTCCTGCTCTTTTCTCATATTTCCCAATCCATCCCAATTACAGAAGCACGAACCATCTAACAGCGTACCATAGGTTCTGACTACAGAGCACCGTAGAACAGCCTAGAGGGCACCTGCCAGCATGTCCGCGCCTATCCGCTACGAATCTTAGATGTCCTCTTCGTAGCAATACCTTGTTGTAGCCTGAACCAATAAACCATGGTCTCTACTTAAACCCCCATGCTTATAACTAGAACTGAAATGCTGAAATTAGAATCAACTCACACATACCACCAGAGCTCTCACCCCAGATCGCATCTTCTAATCTAGCTATGGCTATCTATTCCTGTATGAAGGGATGGAAGCGATCCTATGCCGGCAACGCCCCCTACTCGTCAACTGTCAATGTAAACAGTCAGCGAGAACGGCATGCGACAACGTAGAACCGTGGCCGAGATCGACCGTCGCGGTGGATCTTTTTCACTGCCGACCGTTGAACTTAAGATGTGCAAGTTCGAATAATAAATTTTAATATGCTTAATGGCCCTCATAACCGTTGAAGCAAAGACGTGTAAGAATTGATTGAAAAGTAAAAGTTGACTCAAGATCGCACCTCCTCTTAGCAAAGAGTGAAATCGTAAATCGAAAGTTAAAATTTCACGGCTGAAATTATTCTACTGACCCATTAAACGCAACACATAAGTATTTGAACGCAAGCAAGTCATAGATGTACGTGACTGCTGTGGCGTATTATTAACTTCCACCTCTTCTGCTGCCACGTTGATGTGCAGAAGGTGGAAGAAGAGGTGTCTAACTATGTGGGGAGGGAGGATCTAAGGTGGTAAACAGATCCCCTTGGTCTCACAACCCGCCCAAAATGATCACAGAAATGAACTCTTCTGTTATCATCGTTTGGCTGACCCTGGACCCCTTGAGTCCCCATGACTCTAAAACGATTGTGGGCAGCCCCTGACATAATAAGCAAGCTAGAAAACTGCTTGTCTATAAATCCACTCTACCAAAGCAAAGTACCTAACATCGAAATTTAACCAAATCCCGATAACGTACCAAACTACTTCATCTCTGCACACACACTAACCTGTCCCGTCCAAAGGGATTGCGAGGGTTACCACCCTCCCTATGAATAACTTAAACTGTCATCCTGAAAATTCTGAAATGTCTTCAAGTAAATTTCAAAGAAATAAAATCAACGATTAGAATTCTGAAAAACGTTATAAACGTATGTCTTATTTATTAAATCATCAAATAAATCTTAAAATCGTTAGCTTATATACTTATCTAAAAAAAAATAATCTGTATTTCAAAGTTAAATCTACAATGCTCTTCTCACATATTTCAAACAAGATCTATTTAAATTCGTATGAGGTTATTTCATAACCAGTTCTGTTCAACAGACTAAAGAAATTCAATTAATTCGCGCTTTCTTATTCAGCGCTCTTCAAATTTAACCGGATGTTAAAGCTTCCTTACTTATATACTAACTAACTCGAATCTTAAAGGAATATGAAAAGTGAAATATGGTTAAAGTTATTTTCTTAATTAATCTCTTAAAATGTTTTGATATCTTTTGCTATACGATACCCAGATAGAGATCTCTTGTTCAAAAATTAAAGATATGTAGGTATTCATGTCCGAACTATTATTTTTTTTTATCGCGGCATAAAAAAAAGGTTCAATCACGAAAGTAAAATTTCCGACGATGGATATAATTCAAGGTTAACTAACCCTCTTTCCGCGAAATTAACTTAATATAACCTGTACGCGACAGTAAGACACGAAACATAAATGAAACCGGACAATCAAGAAGGGAAATGGTCATAGAATCCCACCCCAAAATGATATGTGTAAATTCAGCAACAACAAAAAAAATATATAAAAAAGGTACCATATATGTATGGATCCAACTCGGCTCCGTACATATAATCGATCGCAAAATATATGTCAATATAGTGAAATGCAAAATAAAATATGATGTAATATATTTCAACTAGATTAAGATTCAAAAATGAGATTCCTACCAATAGGGTAGATGAAATCTCAAAGATTCACTTTGCGTCGTTCCGGAAGTGCAATCCTGAAAAACCTGTGAAATTTTATTAAAAGTATATATTGTTTTAGCTATTATTAGCACCATATTATCATTTAAATGCTCAAATACGTTTAGCTGTGTTGAGCTACCGTGCGAGTATTGACCGCTAAATGTTGCTACCTAATTATGTAGACGTATGCCTCAGCGCTGCTGATTAGTTTGTCACCGATACGATCGAATCGATCAACGATTCGGGGCGTGGAGCGTATAGAGTTCGCGCTTTCAAATTGAGACACGAATTGTAAAACGAAACAAGGACGAAACAAAAGCAGTACAATAAAAAAAGGAAATTTGAGTATCTAAAAGTGAGTAAAGTAGTGAAAGTGAGTATAAACCAAAAGCTAAATGCTTAAAGAATGTTAATAACCGACGCGGCGTTGAATCGCGCTTACGACTGGTCGCTACCGACGCAAAAAGAAACTGTCACGAAGACTAAGTGAGTATATAACGCGATGTAAACCGCTACGAAAGCTGATCGCAATAGAGAACCAAACGTTATCCGTAGGAACTCAATTGCTAGGATTCAACACTGACCCTTGGTCATCGAGAAGATCCAAAAATGATTTCAATAGCGCGTATCAAAAAGAGGTAGGTACTACCAAGTTTACTTTAGTTGGACAAAATCTATTAACTCGTGTTATCTCACTGTGGAATTACACTCTTAATAATTCTGTTTCACGTTTTCATCCCGGATATAAAAGAAATGTAAGGACGACGCGGATTGAGATTCCTTTTTCTTTTTCGAAAACACAAAAAAAAATTGGACATTTCACTTCCCATGCACACTATAATATAATCCTACATACATATATAATTCAAGGTAAAATCTATGCACAAACTAATAACGTAATGGGGTGGAGGAGGCGTTAGGTCCTCACACCTTGTTGTGCGTATATGACTGTGTAAATCTTTAAACAACCACCGTCCGTGGTTGTATAGTGCTGGACGCAGGCGTTAAACGCAGCGTCAGATCGCAATGTGGATCAAGATACGGGTCCAATGAAAATATTGTTGGATTGGTATGAGCTTTATTGCTCCCACTCAAGACACACAGGAATAATACAAAAAAGTAAAAAGTTTTCTTACCTGGATTCTTAATGATTTGTAAATCGATTTGTTCCTTAAAATACTTAGATACACACAAAATAAGTTGGCTTTGATGCTCCTGCGGGTGATTAAAGATGATATTAAGCTGCTTACTCCCGCGTTGCTCCAATACATTTAATCTTGGAGTTGATGGTCTGATGGGGACCGGCATCCGTGCAACTGCACGCGCCAATACGTCCTGGTGAACGAAAAAGAATCTTCCTTCTTAAATCCGGAAGTAATCTTCAGCCTATTCGAGACTGGGTGTTTTTGTATAGGGTGATGTGAGCGTTGGGCCTAGAAGCCAGTGTTAATGGTACAGTGTCCAATATATATTGATAAAGAAGTTGGGCCTAGAAGCCATAGATAAATTTGGGTGCACGTGTGGCACGATAAATAGTATGCAAAAGGGGTGAGAAAAAATCCCTGAGTGCGAACGTGGTCGTCGACGGGCCGTTGATCGGATCGCCGTCGTACGGACGCACGTGGCTGGCTCGCTTGGTATCAGGACAATGTCCTTGGTGTTGCGCAAAAACGTGCGCCTCTGAGGTTTGGGGAGTGGTCCAACACCAAAAAGAAGATGACCACCTCCTAGCTTATAGCACGTTCTGTACTAATTAATGTGTATTTCAGTGTAATTTATAGGCATACACAAAAGATTCGCACATGTAGGCAAAAAAGTATGTAATATTAAATCCACCGATAAACGTGGCGTGGGTATGCTTCTTCGATGAAGAAAATCCTTCTGGGTGATATAAAATTCGGTGCAGCCTCGCCTGCCTTGTCTACTTGGGGATGATGCCTGTCGCAATTCCTTTATGGGGATAAAACTCCTAGAGACAAGAAAACAAAACTGTGTTATAGCTTGTCGCCATGTGTCACCATTGAAATCATATTCGTCAGGGAAACAAAATTTTCTGGTCCGATTACAATCTCAAATAAACTATACTTACCTTGCAGTTATGGTGATAAATTCCTTATAATATATTGAATTGCATATTTGCGCATGCAATTAAAGGTATCCTTAGTAAAAAAGTGAAATGAAGGCGCGGTTCCGCTGCTTGCAAAAATTTTCTTCGGTTCTGAATCGGAGTTGTTCTCTAGTCTAGAAGTGTCTTCAAAATGAAGTCTGTAGTCAAAGTTGAGTTCCACACCAGCCAACGCCCTGTTTTCCCGTCATATTTCTTATTTCCAGGATGCCGTTCCAGTCGACATAGCGAATTAGATGGGCTGAAGTAACGAATGTTAACATTCTGTTCACACTACGCTACTTCTGTCAAGACATGAACTACACGTAACATAATCGTGTGATGTGGCAAGTAATCGAACGAGATGATGTCACTTGAGGCTCTGGTTACACTGTAGAATCGGAAATTGTTTGATGACTAGAATACTGGTGGCATAAGTACTGAGTAATGGTGACATTTCAGGGACACTAATTACCTGACATTCTTGTCAATTTCCCGAAATTGCATTCCTGACAGCGCTAGTAATTTTCTTTTTCAGGTTATAATTGGTTACCTTTGGATAATATAAACTTAACCACACACGGCTTTAAATCGTAATGTCATGCTGCCTGTTGGGTGTTTGGTAATGGAAATCGGTATCATCTGGTAAATATTTGTCATTACTTTATTTCTTGACCTGAGCGTATGACAGTTTTGGTAATAACAAAAGGTAAGTATAAGATTTTTTTAGCTTTTGTGACGTGTAGCGGTATGGAATGAGGGTTCGCTTTTTTGTTGTTTTATTGACGACGTTCTCATTCCGCTGCGTCGTTGAGTCACATATGTCATATTTCTAGGCAGACCAGAAATGAAATTACGAAATTCACGAGTAGTAGACTGACAGCTTAGTTGCGGGTTCAGATTGCCGATTTGAATAAATACTCGGCCGCATCGACTATTTTCTTCAAAGTGGGTATCTGACAGCTGGATGTCAACTCTGTGTTTCTGTTATGCGTTGTGACGTGACCGACACTACTTACTGTAGAATTACCTAGTGTGACCACTACGCCTGTGAATTCAGTGTGCGTACTACCTAATCCAAACTAACGAGTACTTGTCTCATGATGTTCAATTTCGATTCCACTGACTTTGTGGAAACCAGATCATACTGGAAGTCTGTTTTGTAGGGGAAATCTTGTGGATTATAATCCAAAGTGGAATCTATCTTCCAAAATGGCTTCCTTTTTGTGGAACCTTCTCTGGTGGATCGCATTGGGTGCGTTCAGCACATTGCGAGTAAAGTTTGAGTTTCGCTCATAGATGGCACCAGTGTCACTTATTTTATGCCAGTGATTGGCGAGAAAGTTTTCCCTACAACCTTACAAAAGGACAAATGATGGATGCACTGAAAAGTGCAGGCATTGACGTGCCTATAACCATCACCTTGTCCCGGCTAAAACAGATGCACGGCAACCTGAGTGTTATAGCTGCTGGCCCTTCAAGAACTGACGAAACCGCTGCCAAAAATCAGGCCGACCCCGCTGTTCGCCCAACTGAGGACACTAATGCCACTGACGACGTCTATGCCGAAGCCCAACAGACACCAGAGGACAACGAATTGTCTGACGAGCCTGCTGTAACCGATGAAACCGAAGCCGAACTCAATCAACAATTGGTCCTGTTGCGCAAACGCCACTAAATTTTGGTGCTACAACAATCAGTAGCCAGATTGGAGCGAGCCGAAGCAACACCTACGCAATGCACCACACCAATGCCTACAATGTCCATAGCGTCAACATCTAGATTGACCTTTAGGGACGTCGAACACACCATAGTCAAGTTCGACGGTGAGTCCAAGACCTATAATGTTGTAACGTAAAAATTATTTGCGATGGAAATATTCCGAAGAATTTCTTAATTGGAAACAGGGTTTGGCAATTATAAGCGAAGCTCGAAAACTCCCCTAGATTCTTGGGATTTCATAAGAACCCACGACTCCCTTTTTCATTGCTGATGAACACCTGATTTCACCCCAAATACCCTATGTATACCTAAGACTCAACCCCGATGTCTATCAACAATGTAAACCAGAGAGGAAGCAGGAAGAGACAAGCGAATATACCTCCTTGACTCCTATACCAAGGACCTGTATCTCCATCACCCTGTGCTCGTGTATCGGTGTATCATATACTCCTCCTAAAAGGCATACTTACACTTCGCTAACACTAACACTCGCTCTCCCTACTCCTCTCCCCATTCCTCCAACCTATTAACCCTTCAATTCCATCACCATCCCCATCACAAAGCGCAAGCCATCTGGTAGCCCACCCCAGGTACTGACCACAAAACACCGCAGAACAGCCTAAGGTATATCTGCCAGTATGCCTGCGCCTATCCACTACGAGTAATAGATGTTCTCCTCGTAGCCATATCATGTTGTAGTTCACACCAAAAAACCAGGGATTCTACTGTACCTTATACCCATAACTAGGATCGTGATGCAGCTCAGTTAGTGTGTCAGCTCTTTCCCAGAGGTTTCACTCCAGGTTGCACCTATCACTCTAGCTATGACTATCTACCTCTAACTCTGAAGGGATGGTGTTGGCGACGAAATCGACCATAAAGAAAAACGACTTATTGTGACAATATAAAACCCTTTATTGTTGCGAAAGCAACTTTTCAATGATTGTTTGTTTGTTTGTTTTATATCTAAAATACAATAAATTAAATACATGATAATATTTATTTTTAACATTTTATAAAAGAGAAATCTTACTTGGTCTCCTTAATACGGGCGGCGTGGTCGATCGTCTTACTTCTTTTCAAAATGGCTCTTTTTCATAAAATTTTATTCTTTTTTTTTTAGGTTAAGACTTCCGCCAATTACTTCACTTTTCTATCGACCACGTCGCCACTATCGATAAGGAGACATTTTAAGCGACATTATTATGCGATAACATCCCGGCCCCCGTGAATCGCTTTGGAAGATTCACCAGCTATGTCCAGTTTGGCAAGTTTTGAGACTGGTCTTTTTATCGTCCCCGTTGAAGTTTTAACGAGTGCTGATCTTACTTGACTATCAGGCGCTGGGAAGACTTTCACAACTCTTCCTCGTTTCCATTGTCCACGACTCTCATTCTCATCACAGACAACAACAATATTTCCCACTTGCAATGGCTCAGTTTTTTCATGCCATTTTGTTCGACGCGATAAAGTAGGAAGATATTCTAATACCCATCTCTTCCAGAACGTTTGTTTGAGTTGCTGAAGTATATGCCATTGTTTACGAAGATGTGTGCCACTACCAACCATAGGCGTCTGTATAAAATTGGAACACCCCAAAAGAAAATGATTCGGAGTAAGCGGTTCAGCTGTTTCGCTTTCGATCGGCAGGTGAGTGAGAGGTCGTGAATTCACCAAGTTCTCGGCCTCTATTAGTAGACTCTGAAGCGTTTCAATTTGTGGTGCCTTTTCTTTCAGCGTAAATGAAAGAACCTTTTTAACGCTCTGTACCATCCTCTCCCAAACTCCTCCAGCCGATGGATTCCCAGGTGTATTAAATATCCATTCAATGCCTCGTCGCGTACATTTGCTTTGAATTCCGGTCTCTGTTAAAACCCACTCTTTCTTAGTCGCTCCGATAAAATTTGTACCACAGTCACTCCGTAGTCGAACTGGAACCCCTCGACGGTTTATAAAATTTCGTAAACATAAAATCACTGCATCAGTCGATAAATCCTTAGCTAGTTCCAGATGTACTGCACGTACCGAAAGGCATGTAAACAATGCCACCCATCTCTTCTCCTGACGGCGTCCTATAGTGATCAGAATCGGGCCGAAATAATCAAGGCCAGTGTACGAAAAGGGCCGAACGTACGCAGTAAGGCGATCAGCTGGCAATTGTCCCATCTGTGGTGTTTTAGGTACAGCGCTCAAATTCTTACACAACTGACAGTCTTTTTTAGACCTTTTGACAATTTGGCGTATATTTGGAATCCAAAATTTTGTTCTTATGGCGCATGCGATCGCTTCTTGGTTATGATGGTGAAAGAGTTCATGATAATGTTTCGTTATCATTGTTGAAAATTTATGATGATTCGGCAAAATAACAGGTCTCTTAGTATCAATTGGTAAACATGTGGCATTATCGATACGACCTCCAAGCCGTATAATATTGTCTTCATCAAGTACTGGTGTTAATTTGAAAATCGAACTACCCTTCGAAATTTTTTGTTTTGACAAGAGAGCATGCATTTCTTTAGAGAACACCTCCTCTTGAACGAGACGGCAAATCAGTTTCTCCGAATCTTTTATTTCCTGAACTGTAAGTGGAGTGTTCGGTGATTTAAGTTCAGATTTTTCCACCTTATTCAAAATATTTTTGAAACCATTAATCCCACGTCGTATCCAACAAACAATTCGAAGAAATTTGAAGTAGCATGAATACCGTTCAAATGGTATAGGTGTGTCTTTTTCGAAATTCGTAAAAACAAATTTTGATCGTTTTTCGCTGTTCGTGTCGTTCGAGGCGATGTCATTCGGTTGCTCTGGCCATTCTTCTTCATCATACATTAGAAAGGTGGAACCTTTTATCCACGCCGAGTCAACAGATGCTTTTTTGTTGGGCCTTGTAGCATCGTCAGCTGGATTTAGAATCCCTGGCACCCACTTCCAGTCCTTTACTTCCGAGTCCTCCAAAATCTCGGAAACACGATGAGCCACAAACTGCTTGTAAGAACGACAGTCGGATCTTATCCAATGAATCACCGTTTTCGAGTCAGACCAGAAAATTATTTTGCTCGGCTGAATATCATGAGCATCCACAATTATATTTTTCAGACGGACACCTAAGAGGGCTGCTTGAAGTTCGAGCCTGGGTATTGATTGGATCTTCAATGGACTGCATCTCGTCTTACCCATAACGAAAACAATTTCTACTTGACCACCATAACAGACACGCCAATATCCAACAGCTGAATAGGCTACCTCGCTCGCGTCCACAAATATATGGAGTTGAACGTCGGTATTCGAATCCATTATGTGTAAGTTATAGCATCTTAAAACTCTTAAGCACTTGACTTCTTCTAGACCTTTGTACCACTCGTACCATCGCCGGTAAGTGTCTTCAGGAATGGGTTCATTCCAACCAATGTTGACTCTCCATAGTTCTTGTAACATAAGCTTTGACTTTATAATTATGTTGGCCAAAAACCCGAAGGGATCGAAAATAGACATTGTAATGCTTAAAACTTGACTTTTTGTTGGTATTACTCTTCCTTCTAAGATTGGCTTTGGTATTCTTCCGAATTTAAGAATAAAACAAAATTCATCTGTACTCGAATTCCAGTGCATTCCAAGAATTTTTTCGGTTGACGTGTCACTGTGACTAATATCTTTTAATTCCGAAACTGGTATATCATTTTTTGTAAAACCATTAATCGTTTTCAAATATTCAGATGAGTTCGAAACAAATCCTCTTAGTTCAAACCCACCCTTACTGTGGATCTCAATTATTTGTCTGGAAACTGAACACGCCTCGGCGACAGAATGAAAACAATCAACGTAGTCATCGACATAATGACATTCAATAATTGCCTTGACAGCTGATGGATAAATATTCTTAAATTCATTTGCGTTTAAATTCTTCACGAACTGTGCCGAGCAAGGAGAACTGGTAGAACCAAAAATCATCGCGTCCATAACATACACTTCTGGTGGCCTTTGTCGATCTGCGTCTCTCCATAAAAACCTCTGGGCATCTTGGTCTTCTCTTCGAATTTTAATACGATGAAACATTTCTCGTATATCGGCACATACTCCTATTTGTTTTTGCCGAAATTTCATTAGAATTGATAGAAGTGGCTTCGGTTGGTATACTTCGGGACCCTTCATCAACATTGAGTTCAGAGATGTACCATTGACGGCGGCAGCGGCATCGAAAACCAGTCGCAACTTATTTCCCTTGTTGATGTTGGCGACGGCGAAGTGCGGAAGATACCATAAACGCGGATTTGAAACGGAGGCTTCTAGTGGTGTTAATTTTCGGGCATAATTCTTTGAAACGTATTCTTTTATTTTGTCTCTATACCATTTGGCCAAATTCGGTTCTTTTTCCATTTTCGTTTCAGTATTTAGCAACCGTTTCAAAGCCATGTTGTAACTTCCAGACTGTATCTGCACATTATCATCTCTCCAGAGAAGTCCAGTTTCATATTGGCCATTAACTTTTCTTGTTGTTTCTTTCAGGATCTTCTCGGCTCTCTTGTCGACTTCTGATATAATTGTTCTTGTCGGCCGGACAACATTTTCAAGAGCAAAATACTCGGCTACCTGCTTCTGAAGATCTATCAAAATATTTTCTTCGGGTTCGATGAAACTCAAAACAGTATCTGCAGTACACTCTTCGTTAGAACCGAAAAGAGTCCAACCAAGTTTTGTTTTATGCACGGAGAAGCCTTCGGCGAAGTTGACGACTTTCAATGGTCTCACCAAGTTTGTATGTGGAATGCCGATAAGCATTCGTGGCATCTCATTCGAATAGTCAAAGACCGGAATCTTTTTAAGTTCATCAAAATCATCATGGAACCGTTGCATTTCGAGAGTCTGAGCCGGCAGGAGCAGTTGTTTGGTAGTTCGAACGTTTTTCATTTGGTATTTTGAAGCGCTATTGTGCACCCCAGATATTTCAAGGTCGACATGTTGAGATAACTCACTTGTTGTCTGGTCACCAATCCATCTCAGTGACAACATGTCAGACTGTCCTCTTATGCCGATTGCATTGACCACGTTTTCTTCGATCAACGATATTTTGGCACCATCGTCAATAAAAGCCATTATATTACGTGTCCCTTTTGGACCACTCAAGCAGACAGGAAGAAATTTTAAAAGTGTTTTCTTTTCGTTCTCTCTGCTGAGAATCGTGCCTACGGGGATCTCGTTGACGGGCTTATCTTTTGAAATTCCAGATGCTGCTGCGGGAGCACGATTGACAGTGTAACCAGCTGATGTATGTGGAACTTGCTTTGATTGTCCCTTAGTGTCATGGAGAAGACGGTTATGGCATTTATGACAGGAAGCAATTCCACATTCACGACGAAAAGAGCATTGTGCCACGCTATGACCACTGCGTAAGCAACAAAAACAAACGCGATTATTTTTAACTATTTGCCATCTATCCGGAACAGTAGCGTCTCTAAATTTTAAACACTGGTACAATTTGTGGTTTTGTTGGCACACCACACAAACGTTCGGTTTCTCCTTTTCGTTTCCAACCGGGCATATGGCATTAACATGTTTGGTCTTCTTTTCAATTGAGTCGAGCTTTATATCTGTGGCTGTCGATACATAAGCGGCAACTTGCTTAAGCCAGGCACTAAACTCACGCACAGAAGGATATTGATGTCCAGTTGAAAACGAATGTTTTGCCCATTCTACTCTTTTGGACAAGGGCAATTTAAAAACGAGTTCGTCGAGAAGTGACCGATCATATAAATAAGGCACTGCACCAGAGTTTTCCAAAAAGGCTGTTAAATTCGAGACAGTAGTACTAAAAGGTATGATTTCCATAATGCGGGAATCAGTTATGTTAGGGAAAGATTTGGCCTTGGTAATTTGGCTTCTTACCAAAACGTCTGGCCGTCCGAAGCTATTCTCTAACTCTAGCATTATAGCACTAACACTGCTCGAATGTATAAGTAAACTCTCTACAGTGGTTTTTGCAATTCCCTTTAGGGCCTTTTGCAGACGAGTTAAATTCTCGAGGTCGGTGTAACCGTATGCCAATGTAGTTTCTCGAAACGAAACTGAAAACATTGGCCACTGCTCTGGCTGACCGGAGAACTCCGGCAAGTCTAGTAGTTTACGAATCGGAGGACGACTAGGAGGCAACTGATGCAGTGGTGGCTGGTTTGTTTGAGCGTAATAGGAAGAGGGTGCAGGCATATGTTGTGATTGAATGGGTTGCGAATAAGGGTTAGACGATGTTTTTGTCGGACATGGAGGCACTGAATAAATTGTCGTTGAATATATGTTTGGGCTCGAATTATACCCAAATACGTTTTCAGGCGGTAGTGGCACAGATTTATTTGTGTAAAATGGCATGTGATTTGAAAATGGATACATACCTTGATGGGCAATATTGTTGCTATCATGATGTAGCGGGCTGGTGGATTTTGTGGACGTGATGACAGCGAATGGTGTGGACGTGGCGGCAGTGAATGATGATGTGGACGTGGCGGCAGTGATTGATGATGTGGACGTGGCGGCAGTGAATGATGGTGTGGACGTGGCGGCAGTGATTGATGATGTGGACGTGGCGGCAGTAAATGATGACATGATGGACTTGGCGGCAGAGTGATGTTCGTATTCCTTCACTGTTGTTAATTGCAGTTGCAGCTGCTGCTGTAATATAGTTTTTTCTTCCTCAGCATGGGCGAGAGATAACATCAGGTTATCGACTGTACTTTGTAAGGCTTCTAATGTGATATGATCTTCCTCAACGATTGTTTTATCGTTGTCCTCTACGGAATTATCGAGGTCTGATGATGTATCTGACACCTTTGGCGATCCTTTTTTATATTTGGGCGGCATGATCTTAATAATTAAAGCCAAAGATTCGGCGTTGGCGGCTATGTATATATATATCGACACAAATATAAAAATTTGTTGGCGACGAAATCGACCATAAAGAAAAACGACTTATTGTGACAATATAAAACCCTTTATTGTTGCGAAAGCAACTTTTCAATGATTGTTTGTTTGTTTGTTTTATATCTAAAATACAATAAATTAAATACATGATAATATTTATTTTTAACATTTTATAAAAGAGAAATCTTACTTGGTCTCCTTAATACGGGCGGCGTGGTCGATCGTCTTACTTCTTTTCAAAATGGCTCTTTTTCATAAAATTTTGTTCTTTTTTTTTAGGTTAAGACTTCCGCCAATTACTTCACTTTTCTATCGACCACGTCGCCACTATCGATAAGGAGACATTTTAAGCGACATTATTATGCGATAACAGATGGTATTGATCCTTTGCCGGCAACGCCCCCTTTCCTGTGACTAGTTCGTTAAAACAATCCACAGGAACGGCATGCGACAACGCAGAACCATGGTCGAGATCGACCGTCGCGGTGGCCGGCAGCACCCATGCCTCGACTAGCTCAGCCAGGCCATGGGCACTTGCTTCGGGATCTACACAACCGGTGTTACCTCTTAATATCCTGCCGACCGTTGAGCTCAAGATGGATGAGCTCGAATAAAAATGTTAGAATGCTTACTGGCCCTCATAATTCACAAAGAAAAGACCTGATAGAAATGATTGAAAAGAAATTTTGATCCTAGGATGCACCTCAGGAAGGAAAGTATGAGTGAACGTTGGAATGAAGTAAGAAATCACGTTTGGACTGTTAATTCAACCTGTAGAACAACACACGTAAGTATTTCTAAATTAGCAAAACATAGGTGATCATCTTTGCAGTGGCTTCTAGAACCTTTCCACCCATTCTGCTACCACGTAGCTCTGCAGAATATGGAGGATGAGGTGTCTAACTCATAGGGGAGGGAGGATCAAAGGTGTTAAGGTGATCCCCCAGGTCTCTCAACCCGCCCAAAACAATAGTAAAAATCATCTCTCCTACTACTGACCAGTGGCTATCCATGGACCTTATGAGTCCCCAGACTCAATGACGATTTCGGTAGCCCCTTAACATGATTGCAAGCAAAAGAAAATTGCTTGCTTACTATAACACTACAACTAAACCATGGTACCTATTAAAAAGCTGTACCAAAAACCAAATAACCTCGAAATTACACAAAGAGTATTTTAAAAGTACTCCATGCTCGCACTACCTTGTTCCGTCCGAAGTGGGATGAGGATTACCACTCTCCCTTGTAACAACCTAAACCGTCATTATGAATACTAAACCTGAAAAAGTCTCCAAGAAAATCTCATGATTAAGAAAAGAAAAAACTGAAAATTTTTGTTTTCTGAATCGTTATAAAAGTAAGATTGTTTTATTTAAAGTAAGTCTTATGATCTAACAGCGCTTTAACTTAATTGAATATACTATAAAGTTTCGTTCGAATCTATTCTTATCGAATACAAGTAAGTATTAATCTGATTAAATCTAAATACCTGTAATATATGTTTGAGCTTATTCAATAAAAAAAAATAAAGAAGTCTTTAGCAACAGCTAATATAGACAAAAGAGTTCCTCTTTATTAACTTTGTCAACTTGAGTTAACTATCTAAACAATAGAAGCAAGGTCTGAATTAAATGAAACTAAAATCTACGATAAGCTGGACAAGATGATACTCAATCAATGAGTCACCATCAATAAATACCTATTTGTGAATTTAATATTATTATTAAAGGTGTGCGATCAAAAATAAAAAAAATCAGAAGAAAAGAATTTAAAGTCTATTTATAATTTTAAAAGATAATTTGCGGATCTTTACAGGCGCGACAATAGGATCATTAAGTCCTTCTATAACATGAACGCGATTATAGAAACTTTATTATATGTCGCCGAGCAAAATATCAAGGAATTTCTAAACTAAAACATAAAGGACGAAACGAGATTCTTTAGATAATCGTACCGGAATCACAAAAGCAAACAATGCAAAGCGTCAGACAGATGGATCTGATTAAGGTACTTCACCTCAACACAGCAAAAAGGATAGTCAGTTGATATTTAAATAAGATAAGGATGTTAATGGTGTAAAATACCATGTATGACAGAACACAATTTGCGTCTGACACACACTCGATATAGTAATTTAAGTTTATATCAAAGAAATATTTTTAAAAATCAAGCCATGCAAATATATTAAAATCAATATAGTAGGGTGATACTATTGAGAATCTTTGTCTCAGTATCTTTCTTACAACGGCGATCCGGGAGTGCACTGCTGGACACCTTCCTGTGAACAAAATGTTTATTGATTGAAGTAATAAGTATCTCTACCTTAAACACTGACTTCTGACTATTCTCTGTTCCAAAGCTCTGAACTTCAAGTAGTTCGTTAATGTTGTCTTCGTTAACCGATTGAGTTAAAACACAATACGTGGGTACAAAATACATAGACAAGGAAAAAGGAAACCAAATCGCGTTTCCTGTAAGACGGTATGTGGCCACCGGTATCACCGACTCACTATGTGGTAGTAGTTGCGTGTAGTTCATAAATATACAAATAATAACACGAATCCCAACTAATTATGTATAGGATAGGTATATCGTCACCCGAATATACGACAAGACAGTGTTATCAAAACGCGTTTGAAAAATCGATAATGATTTGAAAAAAAAACAGTTCTCAAAAAAAAGAAAACTATCGCGGAGTTTCAACGTTAAGTTAAGCGGTCGCTACCGACGCGGTACAGAACAGTCACGAAGACCAAGTGAGAAAAAGAAATAATAAATCGAAAGTATGTTGATTCATAAAAAGGAATCCGTAAAGGAAATATATAAAAAAAGAATTATGTTTATTAAGTGGATAAGTGAGTAAGATTTCTCTAATCTCGAAGAGAGCACGACAATTAGGAATTTATATGGCCATTAGAAAAGCTCATATTACCAGATCTGATTCCGAATCAGAATAAGATTACCGATTACCGATATGCTGTACACATTTCCCGATCAATTATACTATCGTTCAAAGAAAAACAATAATCGATTTCAAGAAAGAAACATTTACACGCGAGGATACTTTATAGACTTCGTCTTATTATCTTAGATGAGGATTCTACTTATACCTCTCTACACACCAAAGCAATTAAAATCACAACACATCACTTTCTAAATATATATACTTATATACCTAAATAGATCATCATAGGTAATATCCAAAATTTCTTAACAAAGTACGGAGGAGGAGGCGTGAAGTCCTGCCTTCCGACTGGTAAGATCGAACAATCGTACCACCGTCCGTGGCCGACAGCGTTGGACGCTGGTGACACTCGTGTAAGTTTGTGCCAGAGAAACAAATTGCGCTGGTATTTACCAGGAGTGCTGTTGGAGCATAAACGCTCCCAGTGCATTCACAAAATTTAGTAAAATACAAAATAATCGTTACCTGATAGATTGTTGGTATCAAAGCACCTTATTTTGGGTTTTATATATTTTATAATTTTACATGTATATAATCCGGAACTGGTGAGTTAAAGATGACGTTGACTCTGGAGTCGAATGATTGTGTTTTTTGGAGTTTAAATCCCGCGTTGTATACAGATGATGAGTATTATGCTGGTGGATCGGCATCCATGCTTTAGCATGTGCCAGACATCCAGGTGATATCTTGAAGAGGCTGTCCTCCTAATGATTGAAGTGAAATCGGTCTTTTAAAGACTAGTGGTGTAAGGAGTTGGCTCTGATATAGGTGATTCCTTCGATGTCTCAAGAAGATCCTGTGCAGGAATCGTGTAGATGGCATGCCACCATAAAAGTAAAAAGGAAATGTGGCGTGGCTGGCCACAAAAAGGTCTGGTAGTTGTTGACGAGCCTATCGGATCAACATCAGACAACTACGCACACAGGATTACTTCGAAACTCAGATAGGGGTTCCGGGACGCCAGCGCGTGGCCTAAGGATGTATTCCGATGGAGCGGACTATGTATCCGGACGCTCAGAAAAACAATGTAATACACTTTGAATTGAATAGTGCAGCCTGCGCTCGAGAATTTATTCGCTTCGGCCGAATGTACATGGATATTTGGGCGGAGCAGTTGCTCATGCGTATAGATAAATAAAAAGAATATGATTCCCAAGGATCTGGGTGGGTCGGTCCTAAAATCCTGCCATGTGGCTGTTGGACAAATTCCGTTGGAGCTATATATAAGGTCTCCTCTGGATTAATTCCATGCTCCTGTTCCTATAAATACAAAAAGGATCCATAGAAACAAGGTGGCCAAGTGTTGCGACGGATTTCGTTGCTATATCTTCGAGCAAATCTTTTACAATTGCTCTCGATAAGCTTGTCACTATATCTCCTTAATCTTAGCTTTTTATCCTAATATTATTGGTGTTTGTATGATTTAAATCCTTAATTGCTTGCGCAATTAAAGGATTTTTCCTTTAGAGTTAAAACAAAATGGAGGGCGGTCTGCTGCACAAAAAAAAATTTCGTCTCCGTTCTGCAAGGGTGAAGTGGCTTCGTCTATGGATATCTTCAGAATGAGATCCACTTCCGAAAAACTGATAGACGTTGCTACTTCCAAGTAGCCAACGCCCTATTTCCAATATGATTTTCAGTTTCCCCTGTTTGTTTTAATATCTCGCTCACACTATAGGTGGCGTGCAAAAATAGCATTAAGGTGCCATGTTCACTGTGTCACTTTCGTTATTCTGATTTTGTGACGTATCAGATATGCAACAAAATTGACTAATTTGACATGAACCAGTGACTTAAGGCTCAGATGACACTGGTTACTGAGAAATCTATATCGAACAATACATGTTAAGTGGAAAAGACTCTGATTACCGTGAAGGTCTGATATGATTGTCATAGATATTTTTGACGAAGGAAACGGTGAAAGGCATAAAAGTGGATTAGTGACGTAAGTATTCGTAACAATATTTGTATCTAGGTGCGTTTTACTCTACAGACTTTTGCAAGAGCACAAGGTTATCATCTCACTCGGACTGAGTCATCTGTCAGTTGCGATTTTTAGTGGAGCCTAGTGGATATATCAGATTCAGCTGATGGTTTGCTCTTCGCATCGTCTACATAACCAGTTGACAGTTTGTTCGTCCATTCGAGTGTACGAAATTTTCATGGCGACAATAAGGGTCAGAATACGTTACGAGTGGTCAAACGATAAATGTGACGCTGAATTTTGATCTACATGCCGTATTTTGGCTTGTCAGGTTTCTTGGCTTTGACAGGTGTCAGTGAATTTTGGTAGAATGTCACAATGAGACCTGGAATAGCAAACGAGAGTTATGGCAGTAGGTCAGATTAACGCTTGGAGGAAAATTAATCGGCCGCATCGAGAAATCTCTCTCAAATGCAACTTGACGTCTGCCTGTCACTTTTTTTTCAAGTCTGGCATTCTTCATGTCACAGATATTATTACTTTTAAAATTGAACTTCGGTCAAAATGATCATTTCCCTTGTTATAGCCTATTCACACCGCACTCGTTTTGGCTATTCGTTTACCAAAACGAGTAGAGCGTTCACACCGAACATTTACTCGTTTTTGTTTGACATTTTAATTGTTTGAAATTGAAAATAAAAAAAATTCAAATTAAATTAAATTGAAATCTAAACCTTTGGTACGTGGTACAAAAATAGTTTTGTATTTTGTATATAATGAGGACCAGAGGTAATATTTGGAGGAAAGCAAGACCAAGGATATCGTCAACAAGCACTCTCAGTTCATTGGCTACCCAATGAAGTTGCTCGTCGAGAAAGAGCCCGACTAGGAAGTCAAGTGACGAAGAGTGAAATGGAAACCGACGAGCCTAAAATTTAAGATGCCGGCTAGGATGATGACACCGATAAGAAAAATACTGTTAAAATAAAACTATGTTTATTTGTTTCTTCATATAAAATGATTTTTGAACTTCGCTTTGTCTTCCTCGCGTTTTTTTTTCTCCCCTCGTCTTGAGGCAAATCCAATCCGTCCTGGGTCACAAATACCAGCCTTTATATTTCTTGAGGTGCTATCGCTAGCTGTCATATTCATGCTTCACAACCAAATTAGTGGTCCTTCCATTCGTTTGTACCTTATTATTATATAAAAATAACAATGATATAAAAGTATTTCTTAAAAATATTAGGTACTTACCGCTGCCAAGAATGTTTTCAAATCGTCGAAATATTGGATTTGTTTTGACAGCAGCCGTCAGCTGTTCTTTTTTTTTAGTCTATTCACAATAACATCACAAAAAAATCTGTTCGTGTAGTTCATCTTCAAATTGCAATTCGTTTTCAAGTCGTTTTGCGGAAAACGAGTCGTTTTGCAAAACGAGTTGGGTATGGAAAATGTATGGGAAAACGAGTCGTTTTGGGTAGTCATTTTGCGAAAAACGAGTAAATGCTCGTTTTTGGTTTGGTGTGAATAGGCTATTAGGCTTAGTGCGAATGGGGTGTTATTTGAAATAATGCGCATTTTGTCTTTCGTTCCATCATATCCTTCCATCGAAAGTGTATGGGAACGACCGCACATTGGAACTCAGACAGGGTGGGGAACTTAGAAATTCAAAATGGCAGGTGGAATCTATTTTCTTGTGTGGATTCCAATTCGTGTGGAACCTTCTTTGGGTGGAATCCATCGAGTGCGTTCAGCACGTTGCGAGTAAAGTGGAAGTCTCGCATGTAGATGGCACCGCTGGTGTACACTGGTACATGTACTGGCGAGAAAGTTCACCCTACAAAGCTTGGAATTTCGACTAAGTCTACTTAGTCTAATTTCCAAGAAAAGGAGAACTGCTCGCGAAATAACTTCGTCGTAAGAAGTTTTCTCACTCGTCGTATCTTAATGACACTGCGACTCTTTCACGTCTAGTCGTTCGAAGACAAATATAATAGAAGTACGTTGTATACCTTCTGATGACGTTTGCGAACCCTATAGGTTTCCTGTAAGAAAAAAAAAATTTCAACCAAGATTCTCATGCACAGCTGAGAGCCGGGCATACGTCACAGTCTTAAGCAGGATATGCGACCTTAATCACTTTGTACACAATGCCTGAAGAAAATGGTTGCGACCTCTATGATCTAAATTAAAAAAAAAAATTTACATCTGGTATTTAATTTAAGGTTTCAAGTCAGGGAAATAAGTACAAAAGGTACTTGTATTGGGTTGGCTGGTAAATCATTAACGACCTCAAGGATCGGAATGAAAAATGTTAAAATCAAGGAAATAGTTGTAATTCAAGTGTCTTATCTCTTTAAGTCCATTGTATGGCAGGTCGACTTATGGCCTCGCCTATCTTCAACTTTATAAAGATTGTTACCAATTACTTGACTTACACGAACTTCCACAAACTTTGGACATAATTTTGCGCTCAGATGTTTCGACGCGTCACTCAGGACATGATTCCTTGCATAGATTTCATCTCCTACTTTATACATCACTTTCTTACTCCGAAGATTGTAATTCTTTTCGTATGCTTCATGAGTTTGGACTAGTGCTTGCTTGAGATACGAGTGGACGATGTTCATTTTGGCGACTTTGGGGAGCCAATCTATCTCCGAACAGTTCAGCCCACCCAACTCTCTCAACAAACGATAGTCTGCCCCATGCTCTATCATGCGATGCCCGAATAAGGCTTCGTATGGGGACATCGAGAGGGTTGAATGCACCGTCGTGCGTAAAGCACTACTGATCGATGACAGATGGGCATCCCAATCCGTCTGCCTGGGGTTGACACATGAACGAATTGCCGCAAGAATCGAGCGATTGACGCGTTCGCTTGCGTTAGACTGGGGAGCATACACTGCCGTTCGATAGTATTTGACCCCGAAAACATCCAAAAGTTTTCGAAACTCCTTCCCAACAAATTGTGTACCATTGTCAGAGAGTATGCTCTCTGGTACTCCGTAAATCAGAAAAACTTTGTCTCTCAAGAATTTTACAACGTTCGCGGCCGTTGCTTTGCGTAGTGGTTTGATGAAGACAAATTTGGTTAGTTTATCTAACACGATGATGATATAAACATTTCCGGATCTTGACCTGGGGTACGGCCCAAGAAAATCAACATATAAATGTTGAAACGGCCTATCCACCTCGAAACTGTTTCCCATCTCTGTTCTCAACGTCATGTTAGCTGCCTTACTGGTCTTGCATGTCTCACACCTGTCTACGTAAAGTTTGACTTGCATGTACAGGCCGGGCCAGTAGAATCTATCTTTCAACTTATAAACCGTCTTTACCACTCCACCATGCGAAGCACGTGGCGGATTGTGAGCCAACGAGATCAACGACTCCGTCATCTCTGAGGGGACCCACAACTTCCAAGTTAGATCGTCGGTCAAGGGATTACCTACCGCATGTTTAGTGTGCTTGTATATGTACCCTTCCAACACTTTGAGGTCAGGTAGACGCTCCTGTTCCTTCCTGATATGACTGATAATATCAAGGTAACTTTCAGATTTAAAGGACGGATCCTCAAGGTCGATGTGGAGTACCTCCGAGGCATCGATCCGTGGTAGACAAGAAAGGAAAGCTGACACTGTCAACTCATCGTCTTCATATGCTCTCGACAGAGCATCTGGCACAACATTCAATGTACCCTTTCTATGCTCAACCACAAAATCGAAACCTTGGAGTCGCATACTCCACCTCGCTAATCTTCCAGTTGGATCCTTCATAGTCATCAGCCATTTCAGGCTGGAATGGTCTGTAATGACACGAAAATGGTATCCCTCAACGTAAGACCCAAACTTCTGGATACCTTCAAAAGCTGCTAGGCACTCGCGCTCTGTCACCGAATAGTTTCTCTGTGCAGCATTCAGTTTCCGTTAGAAGTAGTATATAGGCTGCTCCGCCCCGGATTCGTCCCGCTGACAGAGCACACATCCGATGCCAGTCGCGGATGCGTCGCAAAGAATGATGAATTCTTTGGAGAAGTCTGGATTGACTAACACAGGTGCTGAAGTCAAAGCTTGTTTGATTTGCAGGAATGCTTCAATAGCTTCTGGACTCAGCTTGAAGACTTTTCCCTTTTTCAGTATCTCGGTCAAGGGTGCGGCTAGGGTGCTGAAGTCCTTTACAAATCGCCCATACCAACCTGCCATACTGTAGGGGTGACTTACTCGCCCGTACTCACAATCAGAGTACGCCAGTGGTGCCACCTACTCGAGCAAACTTATTAGTTACTCATTTTGTGCTGAACTCACTACGCACCATCTACCCGTAAAAGAATCTGTAAATAGAATCCATTTTCCAGAGTGGTATCCACTCTGTTCCAATTCAAAATAGATTTCCTAGTTATGTGTAGTCCACTATTTTTATAGAAATATTGTTGAAGCAACACTGAAACGTTTATTTTTCCGCTCAGGACATCCGCACATCAAAATAAAGACCATGTAAACCCTTTTCGGGGGACATAATTTCATATAACAGTCGGATTCCCATTCAGTGTGACCAACTTCATTCTGAAACCACTCTAAAATCTACATCTACACGTCATCGTGACATTTCTCATGTTGCAGCAAAATTCTGAACGAAGAGTACCTACAGAGTGACATGGAATAACTTTTCGCTGTCATAATAGGCGGAGTATAACACTTACGCTTTCTGACACATACTGTCAGTTGCAAATGCAAGTGCAATCCAATACTTTGTGACAATACCACTCGTGGGAAATACTCGTGACGTCATGAGTGAATAAGGTGTTATTTGTTTAATCTCGACGTTTCGAACATGTATATGCTCTTCATCAGGCTTTTATTTTCAAAAATCAAAACATAAAAATAGAAAAGAACAACATATAAGTACCTCACATAAAGTGACAAGTCAATTAAACTTACAAAATATTTTTATAACGATTTTTTAACGTTTTACAGCAATATCACATTTCGTATCAGAGTAAACATACAAATTAAACTGAAATTTAGAATTGCAATTAAAATTAAAGTTAAACTATCAAGTATAGGCTATTTTAATAAATTACTTTCTATATGTAGACATAATATACACACATACATCTGTATATCCAAATCCACACACGACGCGTCAACCGTCAACGCTTACAAACCAAACTTATTTAATCCAGTATTGTTTTTTGGCCTCTGAATCAGCTGGCTGTATGCATTGCTTAAATTATCACAGTCTGAACGGCGATTCACAGCATTATCATTATTTATTATATGCAACATCTCAAGTAGAAATCTCTTTCCTTGGTGTTTCTCTGTTTCCAGGATTTTGACTCTTTTCAAATCTGGTGCATGCTTCTCTTTCAAACAGTGAAGTGCGAGTGCTGTTTTTTGTTCCCCCCCGCAGTTAATGTCTGATCTATGGCCAGAGAGACGTTTTTTCAATTTCTGCTTTGATGTGCCAATATACACAGAGGGGCAAGTCGTGCCATTACCTCCTAGGCAATTGATTTTGTATACCACATTTGATCTTTCCATGTTGTCTATTTTACCTTTTGTATTGGTAAAGAGATGGGTTCTAATGGGATTTGCTGGTCTGAAAGCTATTTTTGTTTTTTCTTTGTTTCTTATCGGTGCCGATTGCATGCGATTCGAGAGGAAGGGGACATATAAAGAGCTTATGTATGTCACCGGTTGTGCATTTGTTTTCTCTGTAGGTGATTTTTCTTTGTCAAAATTTGAAATTAATTTGTTTATTAGTGGGACTGGGAAAGAGTTGGACAACAGGGTGTTCCGAATCACTTCGATGTTTTTTTCCCGAAAAATTATATTACTTGTACTAAGCACTCGGTTTACAAAATTTTGAGCTGTATTCAGAATCACTCCTTTCTGCTGTTTTGAATTAAAGTTGATAAGGCGACCGGAAGAGGTGGGTTTTTTGTACCAGTCGAAAATTATGTTGGTATTTTGTCTTATCACTTTTAAATCCAGATACGGAAGCTGACCTTTATCTTCTACTTCAACCGTAAATTTAAGCTTATTATTAAAAGAGTTGAGTGCTTTTAACGTGTCGTTAACGTCCGAAGCTTTTACTACAGCGAATAGGTCATCCACATATTTGGTTAGAATCTTGGGTTTGCGAACGAGCTTATCCAATACTTCATCCAACAATGTTTCCATTACAATATCAGCAAGGATGGGTGATGCTGGGCTGCCCATCGGAACACCTTGTTTCTGCTGATATATTGAATCGTTGAATTGAATGTAGTTATTATCAATAATACAGAAGCGAAGCATTTCTATGAACATTGATTTTTGGATTCTTGTGTGTTCTTTTATAATGTTCCACTTCTTTTCAACCATTGTCACAACCAAGTGTATAGGTATACTTGTGAAAAGTGAGACGACATCAAAGGAGACAAGAATATCGTCTTCTTCTAGGCGGATTGGAGAGACAGCTTTTATAAATTCATTGGTATTTTTCACATTATAGGATGAGTTATCGGTGATATTTTGTAGTAGTTTGACCATGAATTTGGATAGTTCATAACAAGGAACACCAATCGAAGCACAAATCGGTCTTAATGGCATACCATCTTTGTGAATTTTAGGTAAACCATAAATTCTTGGTGGATTTGCAGTATAAGTGGTCATGCGTTTCTTTTCAAATTCTGATAAGATCCCATTTTGGAATAGACGTTTTACAAAATCGTTGTTCTTGGTTTGAAGAGTAGAAGTAGGATCATTTCTTAAGATACGATAAACACCTCTATCAGCCATTAGGTCTTTCATTTTCTGCACGTAGTCATGCTTATATATGGCTACTGTTACATTCCCTTTGTCCGCAGGAACAATGTAAATGTCTTTATGTTGTGTGAGGAATTTGTTCGTATCTTCATACGTTTTGTTTAAGAACTTATCAAAAAATGGTGTTGGTGTTGTTCTTAGGTAGTTCTGTATTAAGTTTGTGAAATTAGAGCGTGCGGATTCCTGGTCACCCTGTTCCATGGTTTTTATCATCTCTTCACCATCAGCGATTAATTTGAAGAGAGGAAAATCTCCTTTCTTCACTGGTAAGGCGAATTTGGGACCCAACGATAGCAACCACTTCACATCTGACGGGAAATCTATGTCTGTTCTATTAACAAACCAATTCTCTTGGAGGTTAATGCCCATATTCTGTTTTAAGCTCATTTTCAAACGTTCTAATTTACTCTTTTGTGTGGCTTTTGTTTCAACATTGATTCTGTCGTGCTTTTCTTCTTGGCTCTCGAAAAACTGTAATTGGTCAGCTTCTGTCAATTTGTCTGCGATGCGTTCTCTGAGGTGGTGAATAGAGTTTTTTTGTTTTTTGGTTTGTAATTGTTTTAGTGAGATGGCGATGTTGAGTAGCTTCCTATGGAAATTTTCCATAGAAGAAATAATCTTTTTCTCTAGGTGTTTTTCCCCTTGTGTCATGTCGTGTGAGAAATCGAACATGTTCCAAACGTTCGCTGTGGTATTACTTAGAAAATTTGGAATCAATCCGAATTCTCTACATTTGTGGAGAAAAATCAATGTATTTTTATGTCTGATGTGTGAAACTGTGATTTTACTGTATTTTTTAAGTGTATGGCAAGTTTTGGTGTCGTACTTGCTCCTTATATAGTTGTAAAATTCCATTGTTTTGTGTTTGATACGGCGTGCCCTCCGTTATGATAACAATTGTTTTTGTTTTTGTGACCTGTTTTATTTAAACTGAGTTAAGGCTAAGTTAAGTGGGCTGTAGGTCAATAAAAGATGTTATTTGTTTAATCTCGACGTTTCGAACATGTATATGCTCTTCATCAGGCTTTTATTTTCAAAAATCAAAACATAAAAATAGAAAAGAACAACATATAAGTACCTCACATAAAGTGACAAGTCAATTAAACTTACAAAATATTTTTATAACGATTTTTTAACGTTTTACAGCAATATCACATTTCGTATCAGAGTAAACATACAAATTAAACTGAAATTTAGAATTGCAATTAAAATTAAAGTTAAACTATCAAGTATAGGCTATTTTAATAAATTACTTTCTATATGTAGACATAATATACACACATACATCTGTATATCCAAATCCACACACGACGCGTCAACCGTCAACGCTTACAAACCAAACTTATTTAATCCAGTATTGTTTTTTGGCCTCTGAATCAGCTGGCTGTATGCATTGCTTAAATTATCACAGTCTGAACGGCGATTCACAGCATTATCGGTATTTATTATATGCAACATCTCAAGTAGAAATCTCTTTCCTTGGTGTTTCTCTGTTTCCAGGATTTTGACTCTTTTCAAATCTGGTGCATGCTTCTCTTTCAAACAGTGAAGTGCGAGTGCTGTTTTTTGTTCCCCCCCGCAGTTAATGTCTGATCTATGGCCAGAGAGACGTTTTTTCAATTTCTGCTTTGATGTGCCAATATACACAGAGGGGCAAGTCGTGCCATTACCTCCTAGGCAATTGATTTTGTATACCACATTTGATCTTTCCATGTTGTCTATTTTACCTTTTGTATTGGTAAAGAGATGGGTTCTAATGGGATTTGCTGGTCTGAAAGCTATTTTTGTTTTTTCTTTGTTTCTTATCGGTGCCGATTGCATGCGATTCGAGAGGAAGGGGACATATAAAGAGCTTATGTATGTCACCGGTTGTGCATTTGTTTTCTCTGTAGGTGATTTTTCTTTGTCAAAATTTGAAATTAATTTGTTTATTAGTGGGACTGGGAAAGAGTTGGACAACAGGGTGTTCCGAATCACTTCGATGTTTTTTTCCCGAAAAATTATATTACTTGTACTAAGCACTCGGTTTACAAAATTTTGAGCTGTATTCAGAATCACTCCTTTCTGCTGTTTTGAATTAAAGTTGATAAGGCGACCGGAAGAGGTGGGTTTTTTGTACCAGTCGAAAATTATGTTGGTATTTTGTCTTATCACTTTTAAATCCAGATACGGAAGCTGACCTTTATCTTCTACTTCAACCGTAAATTTAAGCTTATTATTAAAAGAGTTGAGTGCTTTTAACGTGTCGTTAACGTCCGAAGCTTTTACTACAGCGAATAGGTCATCCACATATTTGGTTAGAATCTTGGGTTTGCGAACGAGCTTATAATGCTGTGAATCGCCGTTCAGACTGTGATAATTTAAGCAATGCATACAGCCAGCTGATTCAGAGGCCAAAAAACAATACTGGATTAAATAAGTTTGGTTTGTAAGCGTTGACGGTTGACGCGTCGTGTGTGGATTTGGATATACAGATGTATGTGTGTATATTATGTCTACATATAGAAAGTAATTTATTAAAATAGCCTATACTTGATAGTTTAACTTTAATTTTAATTGCAATTCTAAATTTCAGTTTAATTTGTATGTTTACTCTGATACGAAATGTGATATTGCTGTAAAACGTTAAAAAATCGTTATAAAAATATTTTGTAAGTTTAATTGACTTGTCACTTTATGTGAGGTACTTATATGTTGTTCTTTTCTATTTTTATGTTTTGATTTTTGAAAATAAAAGCCTGATGAAGAGCATATACATGTTCGAAACGTCGAGATTAAACAAATAACATCTTTTATTGACCTACAGCCCACTTAACTTAGCCTTAACTCAGTTTAAATAAAACAGGTCACAAAAACAAAAACAATTGTTATCATAACGGAGGGCACGCCGTATCAAACACAAAACAATGGAATTTTACAACTATATAAGGAGCAAGTACGACACCAAAACTTGCCATACACTTAAAAAATACAGTAAAATCACAGTTTCACACATCAGACATAAAAATACATTGATTTTTCTCCACAAATGTAGAGAATTCGGATTGATTCCAAATTTTCTAAGTAATACCACAGCGAACGTTTGGAACATGTTCGATTTCTCACACGACATGACACAAGGGGAAAAACACCTAGAGAAAAAGATTATTTCTTCTATGGAAAATTTCCATAGGAAGCTACTCAACATCGCCATCTCACTAAAACAATTACAAACCAAAAAACAAAAAAACTCTATTCACCACCTCAGAGAACGCATCGCAGACAAATTGACAGAAGCTGACCAATTACAGTTTTTCGAGAGCCAAGAAGAAAAGCACGACAGAATCAATGTTGAAACAAAAGCCACACAAAAGAGTAAATTAGAACGTTTGAAAATGAGCTTAAAACAGAATATGGGCATTAACCTCCAAGAGAATTGGTTTGTTAATAGAACAGACATAGATTTCCCGTCAGATGTGAAGTGGTTGCTATCGTTGGGTCCCAA
This sequence comes from Platycheirus albimanus, assembly GCA_916050605.2. Taxonomy (NCBI): domain Eukaryota; kingdom Metazoa; phylum Arthropoda; class Insecta; order Diptera; family Syrphidae; genus Platycheirus; species Platycheirus albimanus. The sequence goes on from OU696696.1 coordinate 211,006,718, forward strand.
ATTCGCCTTACCAGTGAAGAAAGGAGATTTTCCTCTCTTCAAATTAATCGCTGATGGTGAAGAGATGATAAAAACCATGGAACAGGGTGACCAGGAATCCGCACGCTCTAATTTCACAAACTTAATACAGAACTACCTAAGAACAACACCAACACCATTTTTTGATAAGTTCTTAAACAAAACGTATGAAGATACGAACAAATTCCTCACACAACATAAAGACATTTACATTGTTCCTGCGGACAAAGGGAATGTAACAGTAGCCATATATAAGCATGACTACGTGCAGAAAATGAAAGACCTAATGGCTGATAGAGGTGTTTATCGTATCTTAAGAAATGATCGTACTTCTACTCTTCAAACCAAGAACAACGATTTTGTAAAACGTCTATTCCAAAATGGGATCTTATCAGAATTTGAAAAGAAACGCATGACCACTTATACTGCAAATCCACCAAGAATTTATGGTTTACCTAAAATTCACAAAGATGGTATGCCATTAAGACCGATTTGTGCTTCGATTGGTGTTCCTTGTTATGAACTATCCAAATTCATGGTCAAACTACTACAAAATATCACCGATAACTCATCCTATAATGTGAAAAATACCAATGAATTTATAAAAGCTGTCTCTCCAATCCGCCTAGAAGAAGACGATATTCTTGTCTCCTTTGATGTCGTCTCACTTTTCACAAGTATACCTATACACTTGGTTGTGACAATGGTTGAAAAGAAGTGGAACATTATAAAAGAACACACAAGAATCCAAAAATCAATGTTCATAGAAATGCTTCGCTTCTGTATTATTGATAATAACTACATTCAATTCAACGATTCAATATATCAGCAGAAACAAGGTGTTCCGATGGGCAGCCCAGCATCACCCATCCTTGCTGATATTGTAATGGAAACATTGTTGGATGAAGTATTGGATAAGCTCGTTCGCAAACCCAAGATTCTAACCAAATATGTGGATGACCTATTCGCTGTAGTAAAAGCTTCGGACGTTAACGACACGTTAAAAGCACTCAACTCTTTTAATAATAAGCTTAAATTTACGGTTGAAGTAGAAGATAAAGGTCAGCTTCCGTATCTGGATTTAAAAGTGATAAGACAAAATACCAACATAATTTTCGACTGGTACAAAAAACCCACCTCTTCCGGTCGCCTTATCAACTTTAATTCAAAACAGCAGAAAGGAGTGATTCTGAATACAGCTCAAAATTTTGTAAACCGAGTGCTTAGTACAAGTAATATAATTTTTCGGGAAAAAAACATCGAAGTGATTCGGAACACCCTGTTGTCCAACTCTTTCCCAGTCCCACTAATAAACAAATTAATTTCAAATTTTGACAAAGAAAAATCACCTACAGAGAAAACAAATGCACAACCGGTGACATACATAAGCTCTTTATATGTCCCCTTCCTCTCGAATCGCATGCAATCGGCACCGATAAGAAACAAAGAAAAAACAAAAATAGCTTTCAGACCAGCAAATCCCATTAGAACCCATCTCTTTACCAATACAAAAGGTAAAATAGACAACATGGAAAGATCAAATGTGGTATACAAAATCAATTGCCTAGGAGGTAATGGCACGACTTGCCCCTCTGTGTATATTGGCACATCAAAGCAGAAATTGAAAAAACGTCTCTCTGGCCATAGATCAGACATTAACTGCGGGGGGGAACAAAAAACAGCACTCGCACTTCACTGTTTGAAAGAGAAGCATGCACCAGATTTGAAAAGAGTCAAAATCCTGGAAACAGAGAAACACCAAGGAAAGAGATTTCTACTTGAGATGTTGCATATAATAAATACCGATAATGCTGTGAATCGCCGTTCAGACTGTGATAATTTAAGCAATGCATACAGCCAGCTGATTCAGAGGCCAAAAAACAATACTGGATTAAATAAGTTTGGTTTGTAAGCGTTGACGGTTGACGCGTCGTGTGTGGATTTGGATATACAGATGTATGTGTGTATATTATGTCTACATATAGAAAGTAATTTATTAAAATAGCCTATACTTGATAGTTTAACTTTAATTTTAATTGCAATTCTAAATTTCAGTTTAATTTGTATGTTTACTCTGATACGAAATGTGATATTGCTGTAAAACGTTAAAAAAAAAAATCGTTATAAAAATATTTTGTAAGTTTAATTGACTTGTCACTTTATGTGAGGTACTTATATGTTGTTCTTTTCTATTTTTATGTTTTGATTTTTGAAAATAAAAGCCTGATGAAGAGCATATACATGTTCGAAACGTCGAGATTAAACAAATAACATCTTTTATTGACCTACAGCCCACTTAACTTAGCCTTAACTCAGTTTAAATAAAACAGGTCACAAAAACAAAAACAATTGTTATGAGTGAATAAGTTTTTAGACCAAACAGTAGCAGACCACGGACAAAATTTATTCTCGATGTGACGTGAGTCTGACCGTAATCATGATCCGTCATATCATCATCATCAGGCAGGCATCATAGTTTCATTGTTGACAGGTGTCATTGCTGTCCGAAGATACTTACCTGCCATACTTACGCTACTATATCTGTCAATCTTTTTTTTTTTTGTTCTTACACTACTGGTATTTATCAAAACAGTAAAAATGAGTTCCAAAAAGTCAGAAACACTTCCAACGTAAAAATATCATTCACCCAGTGTGATTGAAACATTAAGTTGGCAATTTCCACTTATTCGTGAACATGAAATATACCTGTCAAGGAGTGAAGACTCTGTGCCAACAAAGTCGGTACAGTGATTACTACTCTATGGCACATATTTTGATTAAGCCACCTAACGGGTGGAAAAAGAAGTAAGAATAATGACATGATGCGAGAAAAGGCAGTAAAAACTGCGCGTTTTTTCTGTTTTGGTAAGGAAGTCAGAGAAACTGATGAATGAAATTGTCTGTGAATCGGACTTCATTTTGAAAAAGACAACGAGCGGGTGAACACCACCCTGCAGAACATTTTACAAAGTTAGTAAAGTAATTTTTTTTTTACTTCGGGCCGCGGCCATATTACTTTCTTCATCTTCTCTAATAAGAAGATTCTTTTAATTGCCTAGGGCAATTACGATTATTATCAATTAACTCTGGATAAAACCACATCAATTAAGGTAAGATTTCTCGTTATTATATTTCTCAGAAGCAGAAGGACTAGTTCCTTCGGCTTCGAGAAATTTCTCGTGGCCACGCCACATGGGCGACACAATTCATAGATTGTCTTCTTTACTAGACATCATCGACCAGCGAGAGGATTGCTGGGGGCATTTTGTCCCACATCCATCGTACTGGACAGGCGAGACGGCCCGAGGATTTCTTCCATTTATGGACCTCAAAGATTTAGCAGTTAATTGAGGGGTTATTTTAAGCCTCCAACGCTCGTTAATTTGGGTTACCGCGTGGAATACCCACGTGCATGAAACGTGCCTTATTTTCGTTGTACATATGCTGAAATATATACTTGGCAGCGCAATATACGCATTATAATCATCTTCGACTCATTATTTCTTGGGGTGAAATCGCATAGAATTTGTGCATGATCGTAAGTTCGCGACGAGACCTACGCCGCTCATCCTTTTTATGGGCACAATATTCCTCTGACGCCGGGGTAGAAAGCGCCAACTGTCCCATCGACAGCACCAGCTACATATTAGTAGCGCACATTTATCAGACCGAGGTGGAACACCTCGTGGTATTTGACCATTTGACAGTGTTCAGGGAGGATAATCGTCAGCGGGTCCAAGGACTGAACCCAGCCGCGATAGGCTGATGTAATAAGGAGCAACAGCAGCAGCAGCAGCAGCAGCAACAGCAGCATCAGCAGCAACATCAACATAACAACGCGCAGCAGGACGTCTGGCGCGTGCTTAAGCACGGATGCCGGTCCCCAACACATGTGTTGTGAAGCACCTAAGGACCAGAGAAGCAGATTGCGGAATTTTATGCAAATCATCACGGATTTACAAGACACGTGAAATAAAGTTTTTATAAAGTTCATTAAGAATATCGTAGCATGGAATATCAGGTAACCAAAAAGTTCTTGTATTAATTGTCTGTGTGTTATATGAAAGGACGAGGAAGTATTCCGTCCCAACAAGGCCCACAGGCGGGTCATATCTTTGCCTGACAGCGTACACAACGAGCTGTTGTACGACGCGTACGACCACGGACGGTGGTGCACGCCAGAAAATTTTAGTTTTGTTTTGTAATTCCCTATGGAAGGCAGGACTTGACGCCTCCTCCTCCATATATATATGTGAATTCATGTGTGTGTTATATAAGTATTCTTAAGGTTAATAAGCTTACTGTAATCTCAGTGGATATTTTAAACACAAAGTGGAAACTTTTCTTTCGGTTTGGTTCGGAAGCCAATAATTATTTTTGAAATCCTGACTTATCCTTTGAATACTGTCGTTTCTAACTTTTTTGTATGTGTCGCGATCAAAGCTTTTATTTTTGAGTGATACTTCTAATTATAAATACTCTCTTTACCGGATACATTGCTATTTCGTCGGAACACTTGCTCGCGTGTAAGATTTCTTGATCCTGCGATAGTGGAATACTCCCCTTGGATATTCCTTACCAGCCTCCTTGAGTAAGTTTCTCTCATTTGCTGGTAGGTCAAGCGGTATTTGACCATACATACTAGTCGGTTTTCGAAGTGTCGTTCGTGTTTGAACTTTTACTTCAACTGGTTTCCTTTAATGTACCTGGTCTTACAGACATTTCTTCCTTTGCGTCGGTAGCGACCAACCGCGTTTGTACTTTAACGTCGCGCGAATTTTATTTTTGAATTTTCACTAGCCTATGGCTCTTATCACTCCTTTAAATTACTTTTTCTTTTTCACTCGAGTTAATCTGAAGATTACTCTTCGCTTTAATCCTCATAGATCGCGTTAGATTGTACTTTTTTTTTGTCGTCGCGTTATTGTTTATGTCCGATAGTTTTTTTTTTGCCTTGAATTGAACTAGTTCATGAAAATTCTGATCTCTACTCAATAAACAATTCAATAAACGATCAACATCTCATTTGATCGCAATTTGCCAAACGATCACGGAATAGCGGTAGCTAATAGTATCAGCTATAGTAATCTATTGTAGTGTAGCATTATCCTTTTTATTTAATAATCATTTCCAGGCGGAGCTGAAGTGCACTTCGACGTCACCTATAAATGAATGTGGGTTTAACTTTACCATAGTCATCTGGTAGCACACTTACCAATATAAACTTTTATAAATATAAAGTTTACCTTTTTTTACTATATTTACTATTGATTGCATGATTGTTTATCGAATATACGGCTGGATGCGAATTGTATCCATACGTATAGGGTATTTTGCATGAATATTGAATTATATATATATATGTTTACTGTTTTAGAAGATTCATATTAAGCCAGTTCATTCTTGACTCATTACCGAATTAGTTCAATCGTCTTATTCGTACGTCCGCTTTATTTAAACACCGTCTCGATTAGGGATTGTTTCAATCTTCCTTTAGATTGAAGTAGCTTATATCTGCTACAATAAGTATCCACGGGGATACCATTTTTTTTTTAAAACCATTATCGTTGGTAGAAATTACAACGATAACGTTTTCGCTATATCGCGGTAGGAAGCTTTCATATTATTATCGACTTCCTTATACAAGATTAGATACCGTGTTTCAAATAGCTTTCGTTTAAAATAGCTATAAACGATTTACGAAAAATTTACTCTATTTTTAATCATAAACCCACTTGAATTTTTAATCTCCACGTAATCTTGCTATTGAGATATTAAGTTTCTAGGTATTTAAGACATATAGTCTGGTAGATTAAGCTTTCTTTTTATCCCAGTTGATAACTTTGTCATTCATATTACTTCTTTGAATAGGTCATAAGATTTTATGAAAATTTACGAAAGAACACAGTTTCATTGTTAAAAATACAGTTCAATAAGATTTTGATTTTAGATTTAGTACTAATCTGTTAGATATAAGATATACTTATTAATAAAATACTTGAGTTTTATAACGATTTAAAAAGGAAATTTTGATGTTGAATTTCTTTTTGCTTTTCTTGAAGACATACATTTCAGGATGATAGGGTAATTTAGCTATAGGGAGAGAGGTCTCTCTCACTTTTCTCTGGAGCTGAACAAGGTGTAGTATGGTTGTTCGTTCTTGAGGTTTCTCTTCTGTTGATACAGTTTTGAAAGTTAATATAGGTTTTCGATGATAGGTATTAGTTTAGATAGTGATAGTATGTGAGCAGGCAGTTATTGCTTGCTTATCATGTTAAGGGGTTGCCCGAGAATATAATCGAGTTTGGGGACTCGTAGGTCCGCGGACAACCAAGGTCAACACCGAGAGAGTTGATTTTCGGTGTTGAATTGGGTGGGTTGAGAGACCAAGGGGGATCAAATAACATCTTGGATCCTCCCTCCCCTCGGAGTTAGTCACCTCTGCATCCACGGATAGCATACCATCGTGCCAACTATCCGTGTAGATGATAATTATTTGCCATGGCTGCCACCAAGATCTATGGTCAGCTTTTGTTTTAAATACTTACGCGTCATGTTCTTTGGGATAGTATAAGATCCAAAACAGAATTCTTTTCCTTCTTACTATGTTTTCTCACTCTACATTAAGAGGTGCAATAGAGATTCGACTTACCATGTAATCAGTTTCGGCATAATCTTTTCTTCGACGGTTATGAGGGCCCTTAAGCGAATTAACATTAATATTCGAGTTCAAACATCAGAACTCAACGGTCGGCAGGATAATAAGAGGTAACACCGGTTGTATAGATCCCGAAGCAAGTGCCCACGGCCTGGCTGAGCTAGCTAAGGCATGGGTGCTGCCGGCCACCGCGACGGTCGATCTCGACCACGACCCTGCGTTGTCGCATGCCGTTCCCAACAGCTATTTTTACCAAGTAGTTGTTGAGAAAGGGGGCGTTGCCGGCATGGGGTTGCTTCCATCCCAGTCACTCGGAGTCAAACGAAGGTAGCTAGACGTAGAAGTGCATACCGGAGTAGAAACTCTGGAAGGTCCATTGAAGGTTTATTTGATAAGGGCACGATAGGTCTAGGTACTTTCGAAGGGATTAAAGTAGGGTCCATGGTTTTCAGGTGTAGACTACCACACATGTGAGCTGCAAGCGGAACACCTAGCTCTTGCGGCGGATAGGCGTAAACATGCTGCCAGGTACCCTCTAGGCTGTTCTACGGGATTTTGTAGTCAGTACCTATGGTAGGCTGGTGGATGGTTTATGCTTCTGTGATGAGGATGGAAAGGGAAATTGGAAGGACGGGGAGGGGAGTAGGAAGAACAAGGGGCCAAGGTGTGGAAGTGTAAGTATGTTTATGTTAGGAATACTACGTGCACTGAAGCATGGTTGGATGACGACGGAGTTGCTATTCCTTGGCGAGGATCAAGGATAAGCGGGGCGCTTGTTTCTTCTTGCTTCCTCTCTGGTTTGTGTTGTCGATAGGTCTCAGGTTCGGACTGCGAATGTCCATAGGAGGTTCGGGGTAGGATCGTGGATCTATTGATGGGCACGGGTGGGTATGTGTAAGTTTACACATTATTCCCAACATTCTTCTTTTAATTTTCTTTAATAATTTATTTTTACGTTACAGATGGCGCCCAACGTGGGCCCGAATTAGCTTGAGAAGTTAAGATTGGAATTGATCAGAGTTAGGTCGATTCAGAGAAGCGTAGAAGAGAGTTGAGAATTTCCGAAAATGTTTGAAATTTTTTTTTTGAAAATTCTTTTTATTGAAGATGTTGTTTGTTTGCGATGAAGATTCTTAGATGGAGGAATACCATCGAGGATAGTGGAGTAGGCACTATTTTGTCCAGTGGTTTAGTGATATTTTCCTGAGTCAATCTGTTGCATTAGGTCTATTCACTTCTCCTCTACCTCTTGTCACTTAGGTTTGTCTTCGATCTCTGTCCGGGTTGAGCAGGAGTATATGCTTGATCGTCAGTAGCTGAGGTGTTGATTTTATCCTAGTAGTGAAGTTTAAGATTCCGATCGTGTGAGAGCAGGATGAGCAGCTGACCGGTGGTTGGTGCTTTTTGCCCGACGCACGTCAGCTGCAGAAGCTGGTTGTTCACTCAAGCACGACCCAATTTATTTCAACGACAAATTAGCTTATCTTTTGTTAGATTTATTGAGCTACCCGGTTTGTTTTAGGAGCCGTAGTCATTTCGTATATTCGTATGAAAGTGATGGTACGCGCCGAGACATGAAGCGCTAACCCGTAGTTGGTGTTTTTGTACCCGACGTACGTCTGCAGTAGCGTAATGTCGCCGTCGCATTCCTGATCAATCTGTTGAGTAGAAGAAATTGTCTTTCCTTTAGCAATAGAACGCCGTAATGTGTTACTAAGTCCAAACACACTAATTTTTTTTTTTATTAATACTTTAAAATTCTTTTTTTTTTTAGTGAGTTCTAGAGTAGAACTAAAAATTGTAAACACCTTGTTCCAGAGAAGGGAGGGGTACCCTCTCCCGAATCCATTTATGAGAAATAAAACTTTATATAGATTTAGATATTTTTTGAGTTCAGTATACAGTATTATCGAGTTATTTTGAGTATTCCGTCAATTGAGTTGAGACGTAAACTTCTCAATTGATGTGTAGTTTTGGGATAGTGCCCACCATTTAGACATTTTTGAGTTTTGAGTTATTGAGTTTTGAGTTATTGAGTTTCCGTCAATCAAGTTGAGACGTAACTTCTCGATTGGACGTGTAGTTTTGGGATAGAGCCCGCCATTATAGTTATAGATTATTTTTTTTGAGTACTTAGTTTATAGATTATTTAGTTTTTTTTTTGAGAAATTATCTAGCTTAGATTTTTTTTTTAATTTTGTTTTTGAGACAAAACCCAATATTGTTAAGTATTTGACTTAAGTTTGATGTATTAAGTTGGTTGGACTGTAATGTCGCTTGCTGCTGAGTAGACGTGTTTTTTGTAGTGCGCTTGATTTTTATTTGTTATTTCTAATAAAAGTAACTCATATTTCTACCTGGATTTGAATTGGCAATAGTTTGATTTAATTTGATTAATTAGTGAGTGAAAGAAAATTTGGTGTTTTCTTATTAAGTAATAATAAAAATATTACTGAAACTAATTTTTGTTTGTCACATGACTACAAAGACTACAAATCGTTCGCCGAAACGTCGTGTGTGCAAAGTGCCCCCTACATCCTTCCCTTCGTCTCGCTCTAAAACTCCCGTAGCCATCATCGATATGCCGCCAAAACCTCAACAGACACCTGCCCTTACAATGGATAACCTTGAAGATAAACTGAACAAGCAGAGTGAGTTGATAGTAAATTTAATTTCATCAAAACTAAATGAATCTGAGGAAAAGATTTTAAATATAATTGAAAAAGATGTAAAATCTATTAAACTCAGCTTAGTTAAAATAGAAGAGAGGGTGCTAAAATTGGAGGGGGGGCAAACATCGATCGAATCTCTTGAATATGAAGTTAGTCAACTTAAGAGACACATACAGATTCAAGAGAACAAAGCAATCGCAGGTGATGCGATCATGTATATAGTACCTGTGAGCCCCAACGAGAATCTCAAATCTATGTTTCAATATCTCTGCCAAAAAACATTATCCATAACTTCTCCCAATCTTAAAAACATTTACCGCACCAAAACCAAAGTTCTTTCACAAAATCATCCACCAATTATGATAAAATTCAACTCCGCCTAAGAAAAAAATTTTATTTTAAAAACAATTGCCAGTCATTGTAAAAAGAGCAAAGTGCAGCTGAGTTCCAACGACATCGGAATTGAAACACTCCCACGAGTCAACATTTTTATTCATGAATGTCTCACTAAACATAATCATACACTCTTACAACAAGCTTTAATATACAAAAAACAAATGAAACTCTCATCAGTCTTCTCTTCGCGTGGACGAGTATTCGTTAAGCTGTCTGCAAACGGAGATGCTCTTTCTGTAGAAAACAAAAATGATCTTATCAAAATCGCAAGCGACTATGAAACCCAAGAAAACATTGCAGCCACTTTAGATGACCTGCAGCCAGAAGACGTTCAGCACTGACATCAGAATATAAACACTTATCTTGTTTTCTTTTGCTTTCCTTATTAATTAGTTCTTAACCTATAACTTGTGAAATCGAACTGTTATAATTGTTATTTAAAAGTCCTTTTTGAATTATTGAATAAATTTATCTACTTACTTTTATTCTATTAATTAATTGTATTCTTCTATCTCGTTTTGTAAAAAAAAAAAAAAAAAAAAAAAAAAAAAAAAAAAAAAAAAAAAAAAAATAATGAATAATTTAACTACAGCTTATGGCACGAATGAAGTTTCTTCTCGGGTGGTTTTAAATGTGTTATCTGAATCTAAAGAAGGTTTTAAGATTTGCTGTCTTAACGCACGTAGTTTGAACTCATCTAAGACTGATTATTTGCGTTATATTTTTAACAAGGCAACGGTTGATGTGATTTGCATTAATGAAACTTGGTTTAAAGAACATGTGGACGATTCTTTTCACAATTTGCCTGGCTACAATTTGATACGTAATGATCGTATAACCAGCACTGTTGGCGGTGGTATTGCAATATATTACAAGTCTTCAGTTAACTGCAGAGTCCTTAAAAAATCTTTAGGCTCTAATGTTGAGTACATTATAACAGAGGTTTATGACGGCAATATTAAATGCATAGTTTGTTGTGTTTATATCCCAGACAGAAGTGTGTCTCCTGAACCCTTCTTCTCAGCGCTTTCTGAATTCTCGTCGACCTTAAAGCACGTAATTATTTGTGGAGACTTCAACAGTGATATGCTATTAAAAGATTCTCGTGCACGTCAGTTGCAGGACATGTCTGATTCCCTAGGATTAAGCATTATCAACTCATACCCTACTAGATATGGTCCAAACCAGCGACCCAGCTTGCTGGACTTGTTTATGGTAGCTGATAAAACTTCCGTTCTTTTGATTGACCAAATCTCGCTAGCTGGAGTTTCAGATCATGATATGCTTTTCTGTACATACAACTTAGACTTTTCTCATCGAAGCGTTCCTAGTTCTTTTAGTTTTAAGGATTTCAGTTCAATCAATATGGAAGCACTTTGGATTACAGCAAACGCACTCCCTTGGGAATTTTGTAGGTCACTTTCTAATCCAAGCGAAAAACTAAAGCACTTTCAATCCTTAATATCTTATTTATACAATCTGCATGTTCCAACAAAAACAGTTTTAATACGTAATAAAGACTGCCCCTGGTATACTTCTGATGTTTTAAGAGCAATAAAAAATAGAAACAATTGTTACAGTAAATGGAAACATTGTCCCAATGGAAGGAGTTGGTCTAATTACAAACTTGCACGTAACAATGCTACCAAAGTTCTTCGCGATGCCAAGACAAATTACTTCACCTCTAAACTAAGTACTGCCCTTCCTTCTAAGGAACTTTGGCGCAATATTCGAGAAATTGGAATTGGTAACAAATTAAAGGATGATTCTGCCCTAGATGCCAATGATTTAAATAATTATTTCTTGTCTGATACAACTCAAAGACCTAGCATTGATTCTAATTTCATTGCTCAAATCAGCACTAGACCGAAATTCACCTTTGAAGTGATATCTTGTCTTGATGTTATGCAAAGCCTTTTAGATATTAAATCAAATTCTGTTGGTGAGGATGGATTATCTCTTCGATTTGTAAAAATTATTGCTCCTCTTGTAATTACTCACTTAACGCATATTATTAACTTTTGCATAATGGTTTCAGTGTTCCCTACTGATTGGAAGGTAGCAAAAGTTATACCTGTCCCGAAAAAATCTAATCCTTGTTTGACCAGTGACTTTAGACCTATTAGCATACTACCAAGTTTATCTAAGGTTTTTGAAGGTGTTTTGGCTAAGCAAATCAAAAAGTATCTTGAAAAATATAACTTACTATTCTACAAGCAATCAGGGTTCAGACCAAGACACAGTTGCTCAACTGCCATGGTGAATATTCTTGAGGAAATTCGGCAAGATTATGACAAGGGACATTTATCCCTCCTGTGTTTGCTAGATTTTTCGAAGGCGTTCGATAAAGTTGACCATAATATTCTTTGTTGGAAACTTAAGAACTTTTTCAATTTCGAGAGAAACGCAGCTAAGTTGATTGAGAGCTACTTAGATAAGAGGTCACAAAGAGTTGTTTTTAAGGACAGATCTTCATCACAAAAATATATCAAACAAGGCGTACCACAGGGATCAATTTTAGGCCCAATCCTGTTTTGCATTTTTATAAACGACTTGCCTCAAGAATCCCTAAATTGTTCTGTTCATATGTATGCGGACGACGTACAACTTCATATTGCAAAACCCTTTACGTGCCTTCCTCGGCTGGTTGCTCTTTTAAATGAAGATTTAACAAGAATCAATGAGTGGTCAATCAGAAATGGCCTTCTTTTAAATGCAAGAAAGTCTCAAGCTATTGGTATTTCACACACAAATTTCGATAAAAATATATTACATGATATAATGCTGTCAAACAATAAACTTACTTTAGTTGATTCAGTGATAAGCCTTGGAATCCGTATCAATGAAAAACTATCTTGTTGCAACCATATAAATTCTGTTATTGGCAAAATTTATGGTTGTTTAAGAAAGCTTTGGGTAGCTGCTAGCTATACTCCTTTCGATACGCGTAAGAGATTGGTAATAACATTAATTTTACCAATTATTACATATTCTGAAGTAGTATATAGTGAACTTGACTCGTTATCAAGGCATAAACTGGATGTGGCTTTTAATGATTGCGTGCGCTACATTTTTGGAGTTAGACGCCATAACCATATATCAGCATACACCCGTAGCATTATTGGATGTTCGTTGGTAAATTATAGTAGGGCCAGAAATTGTATTTTTCTCCATTTTGCGTAGATTTAAGCACATACATTTAGGTATATATATTCTAAGAAAATAAATTAAGTATTAACTGAAGTTATTTTGTAAAATTCTTGAAAATATTTTTGAAGTAATATTTTCGAGAGACGAAATATAATTATACTTACCCCTAGATTTAAGCAATGTAAACATTTTTTTTTGAAATTACTTGATTGAGAAATATTCGTTTGAGGTTTACTCACGAATCATTTGAAAATTTACTTACCCAGACTTACTTTTACATTGTTGTTGAGTAGTTTCCGTTCAAGGATTTCTCACGGACTACAAAACCATTATCTTTTTTTGTATCTTTGATTTACACGTTTGACGTGGTGTACCCGTTTTCACTCACTGTTGCAATTGAATGAAAGGCTCAAGGCCTAGAAGAACTGTTAAAAGTACTTACCTCTCAAAGTACAGAGAGTTTGATACAATGGCTCCTGGGGGATCGAAGCCGAAACCCGGTCGCGTTCAAAACGACGTCGCGGAGGATCACTCCGAGGACGAAGACAGCGTAGCCGAGAGTCTACCCAGAGATAACACAGTCGATAGAAGTGTCGTAGTAGACGACGAGGAAGTAGCGAGAGCAGAAGAGCAATTACGTAAGGACGCTGCTGATCACTCAGCGTACATTCAGAGAGTAGTTTCTGCTACTATTGACCTGCACAGGGTCGACGACAGGAAGTTCATGGCAGAGTCATTGGAGAAAAGCCACATGCGCTTGCTAGACCAAGTAACCCAACTGCTACAAAAACGTACAGTAAAGGCAACACAACCTGTCGCTCCTCCTAAACCCAATGCTCCTTCTAAGTCTGCTGCTCCTTCAAAATCAGTTGAACCTCTCGGTGTCACGTCAACACAAAGGGCTACACGGCAAGTCAACTTAGCCGATCCAGACACTACACGTGTCGGTAACCAAAATGTCCAGTCTGCGTACAGACCAAACGATGAAATCGATTTGGCAGACCGAATCACGCCACATTATGAGCCAGCTAGAGTGCCACCTTTGTCGGATGTTAACCCCGCACAAATGCCTCTAGGCTCCAATTTAGATGAATTTATGGAGCGGGTAAACGCTTTCAATTTCGACTACGAGTCACCTCTGTCGCCACCCAGACCACCACCCTCGAATGCTACGTCTTCGAACCGAGTTCATCCATTCCATAAATGGGGACTGAAGTTGGACGGGAAGAATATGTATTATTATTATTATTATTATTTTATTTATTTGTGTTGAAAAAAGTTTGACATTTCATTATAATGGTAACATAAATATGGCATGGATATTTCCGTCTGCCAGAGTGATCGTTTCACATTGAATTTTAAGTATACAAAATTCTCTATTAAAAATTGGGATATATGTATAATCAAGAATATATTAAGCCTAGCTTATTTTATCCTTGGATTGCACACGAAGCATAAGTGGGATTTAATCCACTCCAAAGATGGGGTTATATTCACACCGAGCGCCCCTAGTCGCCCGTTGTTGGCGCTTCTTATGTTCTCCGCACTTTTAGTTAGTAGGCTTACAATTGAAATTTAATGCAAAATAATATTTAAAAGAAACTATTTCTGTATATAAAGGCATGTCTACAATAATTTGCTAGGGTTTTCCAGGACGCTTCACCATTTAGTATTCCATAACATTCGTTTGTAGTAATTCTACTCTTTCCAAAATAGAGTCTCCTAATCTCTTGAAGAATGGGACATAAACCAAGGAAGTGAATAATATCCTCTCTTTCGTTGAGATTACAGAGGCCACATATTCCTGTTAAATCTTCCCTGTAAGGAATAAAATTGAGATTAAGTATTTCTGTTCTCGCCCTTAAAATAAAACTAATATTTTCAATACTCAAATCATCCGTGAAATAATTACCACTCCCTAACCGATGGTTAAGGTTCCTGTAAATTAAACGAGTCTCCGAAGAAGATGCTTTTAAGACGTTGTCCAGATAGATCTTTTCGTCGACAACTGCAATCAAGTCATAGAAGATTCCTTGCCATTCTAAAAAGTTGCCCGTAAAGTTGAGCGTGTGATTGAAGTCATGTGCTAACTTAAACCAATCTTCAAAGAGCCCGTTTTTAGATCTTAGCAGCGATAGTATCACCGTTTTTTGCAAACTATCGTTGTCCTTTTGCATTGTCCTCACAAGGAAATCCGCATTGGCTTTTAAGTTTCGCAAAAAGATATTTCGTAACCCGGTCTCTACATATATTGCGTACGTTGGGGTTGTATTAGGAAGCCGAAACAAGCGCTTAAAGAAAAATCTCTGAAGCTTCTCAAACTCTTCTACAGGTGTACACCCATAAACCACACTACCATAGCACAAACATGAATTAACTTTAGCCTCAAAAACTTTATATTTTGCAGAAATACAAATGTTGCTGTTACTATAAAATTTTTTCCACATTGTATTTATGGCAATTTTCGCTGCAGAACATTTTGCTTCTATATGTTTATTCCATCTCAGGTTTGAAGTAAAAGTCACTCCTAAATACTTGTAATCTCTAACAACTTCAAGTCTCTCGTTGTTCAGAACCCAAAATTCATTTTCAACTTGTCTACGGGATCCAAACACCATGACCTTGGATTTTTCAGTGTTAATCTGGAGATCCCACAGTCTACAGTACTCAGCCAGTTTATTTATCATTAGCTGGAGAGATTTTGGTTCCTCTGCCAGAACGACCAAGTCGTCGGCATAAAGTAAGACTTTCAGGGTTAGACCAGCAAATCTTGCTCCCCCCGGTAAGTTTTTAACGATGTCGTCGACGAAAAGTGCAAAAATAATAGGACTTAATATACATCCTTGGGGTACACCGGTTGTCGTTGGGAAAAAACTTGAATTTTGCGAGTCTCCATAAACAGCGGCAGACGATCCCGATAAAAGTTCTTGATATAATCTCATAAATTTTTTTGATATTTTATGAGTGGAGCACAGTTTAAAGATAAGGCTATTTCTATTGACTTTGTCAAAGGCAGCCTTGAAGTCCACAAAAAAGCAGTACAATTTTTTCTTGTTATCTATGAAATTCCTCGCAGTGCTTTGCAGTAAGAATATTTGATCGATTGTTGAATACCCTGCTCGGAAACCCGCCTGACAGTTACTCAACAGATGATTACACTCAACCCATGACGACAGTCTATTGTACATTACTTGTGTAAATATTTTTCTTATTGAATTCAGGAACGAAATACCTCTATAGTTTTCTGGCATGGCACTATCACCTTTTTTGAATATAGGGTAAATAAGAGCCTTCTTAAAGTCCGCCGGTACATTACCATTCTCAAAAATTTCATTGTAGAAATGCGTTAATTTACCCATAAATTCGTGCGTTGAAAACTTATAAAATTCTATTGGTATCCCATCGGAGCCAGATGCTTTACCATTTTTCATTTGTTTCAAAGCACTTTCAACTTCCGGAATAGTTATCGTGTGGTCTAATTCTGCTATATGAATATCAGGAAGTGCAAAATGATAATTGAGCTGTTCTGTATGGATGCTTAAAAGGTTTTTAAAATGCTCTGATAACACTTCAGTTTGCACAAGAACACTTGAAGTCGATTGAAGATCTCCTATATCCTTGACGATTTTCCAAAATTCCTTTGGATTTTTAGAAAATTCGAGCTTGCGTGCAAGCGAGTTGTAGAAGTTGGTTTTCTTCATTTTGCACAGTTTTTTATAGCTTTCATTTTTATTTAGATACTGAGTTTTAAATATATCTGAGTTTGTAGCTCTAAATAGATTTAAAAGCGCGAAACAAGTTTTTCTCAGCTTCCTACACTCTGCATCAAACCACAAGCTTTTCCGTTCATTCTTTTTCGAATTTAAGTTTTGAGGAGCTGCTTTTATTATAGCATTTTGTATGTGATTCAGCAGTTGGTCAGTACTCTGCATCTGCGAGATTGCTGTTGAGCTCTCTTCTAATTCACGATCAAGATTCCTTTTATATCGACCTTGAAAGTCTTCTCTCCATTTCAATTTTCTTACTAAGATTGGCTGCCTTTGGGGTATTTCACAGGTTGCATCAAAAGAGATCACTAATGGGAGATGTGCTGAAAAGTTTTTACTTTGAATTTCAAAATTTGTCACATAGTTCATCCAGTCACCATTGATAGCAGCATAGTCAATTAAAGACTTGCCCTGACCTCCAATAAAGGAGAGTTCACCACGACAGTCATCCTTTGAAACTCCGTTGAGCACATACAGGCTGAAACTATCAAACATTTCTATTAATCGTTTGCCTTGATTATTCACAGTCGCATCTTTCGATTCTCTTTTCTCACTAAAGTTGTTAGGCAAAGACACTACCGGGGAATGTGAGTTTTGAAAAGAACCTATTCTGGCATTGAAATCCCCAACTATCATTAAGTCATTCGAGCAACCATTTAATAAAAGATCATTAAGATTCTCAAAATCATTTGTCCAATTGGTACAGTTAAGATACACAGGAACAATATTAAGTTTTTTCTTTGGGAGTGAAAGCTCAATTATTTGTGTGTTTAAATATTGGCTAAATCTAGCAACCTTGCCAACCGTGCTATTTTTTATACCACAAAGTATACCACCGCTGGCCCTTCCATATACACTATTTCGTTTTGCAGGTAGCCATTTCAATGAAAATCCACTAAAATATTTCAAAAAATCAATCTCTTTGCCCTCCTCAATAAAAGTTTCTATTAATATAAAAATATCGAATTCATTTACGTAATTAAAAAATTCAGGGAATAAAATTTTATTTTTAAGCCCTGTAATGTTATAGCTTAAAATGTTTAAAAAGATTTTATTTTGGCAGACGGCGAGTTCCTACTGCTCATCTCTATCATTTCGATGTTGTGAGCTCGATCTTGGCTGAGCTACGTTACCGACACTGTTGTGTTTGCTTGTGGATTGTGTTGTGGATTCTGTTGTATATGGTAGAAAAAGAGATAAAGCAGATTCCCTAAACATTTGACAGATGAAGAAATTGTCATCGGCTGACATGAGGCAAACACCACTTCCCAATTTGTAAACAAATTCGCGATTGTTTATTATTAGTTTTTCATTTTTGACTAAAATTTTTGGAACTTTGTTAATTTCTCTTAACTTATTTTTAACAATCATTAGTGCTTGTCTGCGTTTTCGATATTGCACTGTTTGTTCGCGATGAATAACAATGCCAGTGTTCTTTAAATTTCTTGCCACACTTAGTACATCCGCTACCACCTCCCCCGATTGCAATTCCACTGACACCAGAGATTTGTGTGGGTTTTTTGTTGGGATTTCTCGAATTTTCTTTGCTGGCAAATCGCTAATGTTCTTTAAGTTTAAAAGACCAGCACAAGTCTGTCTTGCTAATTCTTCAGCCGTTGAGTTTGCATCTCGCGGTATATGCATTATTAAATCACATTCGTGAGTCTTTCGGAAAAGTGGTTCAAATTGTTTTTCAAGATCATCACACCGCGCTCGCATGTCTGACAGCTGACCGCTTAGTTGTTTATTTTGACACCGAAGTTCTTGTATCTCAACAGAAATGGCCGCCACGTCCTTCTTTGTTGCAAGATCCTTAATCGAGACCCGAATAGAGTCGTTAAGAAGAAATTTAAGGTCTTCAATGCTCATGTTGCCCACAGCCATCTTATGAAGTGTTGATTCACTCAAATATTGTTTACTATTTGAATTGGATTCAGGGGATATTGTTCCAACTTTTCTTTTGTTCATGAAAGCTACCGGTTACTTTGCCCCTCGTAATTTTCAAACTCAAATATTTCGTACCTGTTTCTTTAAATGATCGCAATTTTATATTTCCGAGAGATGTTTTTGCTTTAACTTTAAGATTTGCAACTTTTTATTATTTTTAATGGTATTTTATATAAAGAAAAAACTAGTTTAAAAATCGACTATATACTTTTAAGTGCACACAAAATGACAGTTTAAACGTCACTCCGTGGACGATTTCCTGTTCCGCCTGAGGTGTATCCGTAATAGCTACGGAGTGTCATGATATGAGATTAACGCTAACTTTTACCATTTTGTATCAGGTTCAGTGGAATCTTGGTACTGGGTGTACCTCAAAGGAAATAAACACGCGACGTGGGACGAGTTGAAAACTGCTTTGGTAGAACAGTACCGCAGTTTGGAAAGTGATACCGAGTTATTCCGCAAGTTGTCCGATCGTAAGATGATGAATGGAGAGTCATTCAACGAGTTCTTTGACGCCATACAATATTTAAATTCTAGGATGCGAGTTCCGGGACCGGAAAAGGAACTTATAGAAATCATAAAAACAAATGTCCGTAGGCGCATGGGTGAACTCCTCATCACCTACAGTCCGTCTAGCTTAAGACAGCTAGCCTATTACTGTCGAGCTATCGAGAAAGCTCAATCTCAATACGAGAATGTCCGTCCGAATTTCGTGCCGAGCGCACAACGTCCACCTGCAAGAAGATTAGTCAATGAAATCGTTGACGAACCTTGTCAGGATTTAACTGTGGCAATACCCTCTACAAGCGTTGAAGCTATCCAGAGAGATCGTAAGCCACAGAAATGCTGGAACTGCCAGGTATTTGGCCACAATGTTCGTGACTGTGCTAAACCCATAGATAAAGTTTTCTGCTTCCGTTGCGGTTTAGCCGATGAATATAGTCCGTCCTGTCCGAATTGTTTAGCGGGAAACGAGAGGAGGAACAACCCATCAACCGGGGGGGTTCGCTCCGATTAGACGCACCCGGAGTTCAAGTGTCCAAGCCGACAAAGCCTCTTGAACTTCCGAAGATTACTATTTTAAAACCAGACAAGACAATTGAATTACCTAATAATAATGATTGTAGAACAATCCCTGTTTTGAATGAAGAATCCAAACCAGAAACAGATTTGAATATGAATAAAAATAATATAGAACCATTATACCGTAAACCTTTCCATGAAAGGCTACGCAATTATAACGAAGTGCGAAGAAGAATAGTCACTTTTCCAGATTTATCCAAACGGATACGAAGAGTAAGGGAACGCTTCCATCGGAAGCGGACTACTTACCGTAACATTGCGTCGGCAACGATAGGCCGAGAGTCATCTGACCCACGTCCTTATGTGACGTTCGGTCTTTTTGGTGACAACCTCCTAGGTTTACTCGATTCAGGGGCCAGCATTAGTTGCTTAGGCACTAATATACTGCCCTATTTAAAAAACAAAAATGTTACGGTAAGGAAGGTAGAGACTACCGTGTCCACGGCCGATGGACACAAGCAATCCATAGTGGGAGTGATCACCACTCCAATTCAATATAAGAATGTGACTAAAGATATCGATCTTTATATTGTGCCATCGTTAAGCCAACGTCTATATTTAGGCGTTGATTTCTGGCAAAAATTCCAGATCGCACCTAATGTAATTGCGGGTCTTTCAGGAATTAAGATCGGTGAGCCAGATGAGAGACCCACCAACCAAATAAAGTTGAATGATGAAGAGTCTAAACGACTAGAAGCTGTTGTTCGTAGATTTCCTTCTTTCGCAGTCCATGGACTCGGGAAGACAAATCTAGTACAGCATTATATAGACACGGGTGATGCCGTACCAATAAAGCAAAGGTACTATCCCGATACAAACTCTTAAGTATGCGGAGTTGGATCGCATGCTTTCGTTGGGAGTCATCGAGGAAAGTTCCAGCGCATGGAGTTCCCCAGTTGTGCTTGTGCGCAAACCTGGTAAGAACCGATTGTGTCTGGACTTTCGGAAGGTGAACTCCGTGACAAAGAAAGATGCTCGTCCAATTGCGCATATAGAGGGGCTGCTAGCACGTCTGACAGAGACACGCTATATTTCCAGCGTGGATCTGAAGGATGCGTTTTGGCAGATACCGCTGGAGCAAAGTTCGAGGGAAAAGACCGCTTTTACGGTACCTGGCCGACCACTGTACCAATTTAAGGTCATGCCTTTCGGTCTTTGTAATGCGGCACAAAGTTTGAGCTACCTAATGAGTCGCGTAATCCCTTCCGGATTACGAGATCAAGTCTTTGTTTACTTAGATGATCTGTTGGTTGTGTCAAGGGATTTCGACGAACACATACAGACTCTGGAGATAGTCGGAAAGTGCTTGACGGATGCAGGTCTGACGATTAACGTCGAGAAGTCGAAGTTTTGTTTTGATGAGCTTCACTATCTCAGTTATAAGGTCGGTCAGGGTTGCTTGAAAGCTGATCCTGACAAGATTTCAGCAATTACTAGCTTTCCGTTGCCAACCACAACTCGCCAAGTCCGTCCGCCGATTCCTCGGTATGGCAGGTTGGTATAGACGGTTTGTTAGGGATTTCAGCATCCAAGCCGCACCCTTGACCAAGACACTGAAAAAGGGAAAAGTCTTTAAGCTAGGACCAGAAGCTATTGAAGCATTCCTGCAAATCAAGCAAGCTTTGACTTCAGCGCCTGTATAAGTCAATCCGGACTTCTCTAAAGAATTCATCATTCTCTGCGACGCATCCGCGAATGGAATCGGATGTGTACTCTGTCAGCGAGATGAATCCGGGGCGGAGCAGCCTATTTACTACTTCTCTCGGAAACTGAACGCTGCACAGAGAAACTATTCGGTGACAGAGCGCGAGTGCTTAGCAGCTTTTGAGGGTATCCAGAAGTTTAGATCGTACGTTGAGGGATACCATTTTCGCGTTATAATGGATCATTCCAGCCTGAAAAGGCTGATGACTATGAAGGATCCAACTGGAAGATTAGCGAGGTGGAGTATGCGACTTTAAGGATTCGATTTTGTGGTGGAGCATCGAAAGGGAACATTAAATGTCGTGCCAGACGCTCTATCAAGAGCTTATGAAGTTGATGAGTTGACAGTGTCAGCTTTCCTTTCATGTCTACCACAGATCGGTGCTTCGGAGGTACTCCACATCGATCTCGAGGATCCATCCTTAAAGTCTGAAAGTTATCTTGATATCATCAGTCATATCAGGAAGGAACAAGAGCGTCTGCCGGATCTCAAAGTGTCGGAAGGATACATATACAAACGCACTAAACATGCGGTTGGTAATCCCTTGGCGGACGATCTAACTTGGAAGTTGTGGGTTCCATCAGAAATGACGGAATCTCTAATCTTACTAGCTCACAACCCGCCGCGTGCTTCGCATGGTGGGGTGGTGAAGACTATTTATCGATTGAAAGATAGGTTCTACTGGCCTGGTATGTTCACTCAGGTTAAACTTTACGTTGACCGGTGTGAAACATGCAAGACCAGTAAAGCAGCGAATATGACATTACGGGCAGAGATGGGAAAAAGTTTTGAAGTTGATAGACCATTTCAACATTTGTATGTTGACTTTCTTGGGCCGTACCCCAGATCAAAATCCGGAAATGTGTATATTGTAATCGCGTTGGATCAGTTAACTAAATTCGTCTTCATCAAACCACTACGCAAGGCAACAGCCGCGAGCGTGGTCAAATTCTTAAAAGATGAGATCTTTTTGATTTACGGAGTGCCAGAGAGTATTCTCTCTGATAATGGCACGCAATTTGTTGGTAAGGAGTTCCAAAAATTCCTAGATGTTTTCGGGGTCAAACACTACCGGACGGCAGTGTATGCTCCCCAGTCAAATGCAAGTGAACGTGTGAATCGTTCAATCTTGGCGGCCATACGATCGTATGTCAATCCTCGACAAACGGATTGGGATGCCCATCTATCGTCCATCAGCAGTGCTTTACGCACAACAGTGCATTCAACTCTATTGATGTCCCCATATGAAGCCTTGTTCGGCCAACGTATGATTGAACATGGGGCTGACTATCGTCTTCTAAGAGAGTTGGGTGGACTGAACTGTTCGGAGATAGATTGGCTTCCCAAAGTCGCCAAGATGAACATCATCCACTCATACCTGAAACAAGCACTAATGAAAACACACGAAGCATATGAGAAAACATATAATCTACGAAGTAGGGACGTTACATTTAAAGTAGGTGACGAGATTTACAAGCGTAACCATGTCTTAAGTGACGCAACTAAGCATTTAAACGCGAAGTTGTGTCCTAAGTTTATTAAAGTTCGTGTCAACAGAGTTATCGGTAGTAATCTATACGAAGTGGAGGATAGGCGAGGTCACTTATCTACCTGCCACACGAATGATCTAAAAAGATAAAACACTTGATTTACAACTATATCCCAGACTTGACAATATTTTTTTTTTTGATCTTTGAGATCAAAAACATTTTTATCAGACATTACATATGAATACTTCGTAGTACTTGGTTATCTTGCTTCAACCAATGCCCGGCTCTCAGCTGAGCATGAGACTCTTTGTTGATTCCGATTAACTTATAAAATTTTTTTTGTTATCTTTATTGTTCCTAGATAGACCAAGGAGTATCCTGACGTCATTGGAGCACATATGCCATACATCCTTTGAGAAATATTTTTTTTTGTCTTCGACCAACTAGACGGTAAAGAGTCGCAGTGTCTTCACGACACGACCGGTGAAGAGATTATTATTGTTGAAACACATTTGCGTGAAGTCCTCCGTTTTCTTGATAATTAGACCAAGTAGACTCGGTCAAAATATCATGTTTTGTAGGGGTGACTTACTCGTCCGTTCTCACAATCAGAGTACGCCAGTGGTGCCACCTACTCGAGCAAACTTATTAGTTACTCATTTTGTGCTGAACGCACTACGCACCATCTACCCGTAAAAGAATCTGTAAATAGAATCCATTTTCCAGAGTGGTATCCACTCTGTTCCAATTCAAAATA
The DNA here is from genome assembly GCA_916050605.2 of Platycheirus albimanus. NCBI lineage: Eukaryota > Metazoa > Arthropoda > Insecta > Diptera > Syrphidae > Platycheirus > Platycheirus albimanus. Next base: position 211,030,364 of record OU696696.1, read on the forward strand.
GATTTCCTAGTTATGTGCAGTCCACTATTTTTATAGAAATATTGTTGAAGCAACACTGAAACGTTTATTTTTCCGCTCAGGACATCCGCACATCAAAATAAAGACCATGTAAACCCTTTTCGGGGGACATAATTTCATATAACAGTCGGATTTCCATTCAGTGTGACCAACTTCATTCTGAAACCACTCTAAAATCTACATCTACACGTCATCGTGACATTTCTCATGTTGCAGCAAAATTCTGAACGAAGAGTACCTACAGAGTGACATGGAATAACTTTTCGCTGTCATAATAGGCGGAGTATAACACTTACGCTTTCTGACACATACTGTCAGTTGCAAATGCAAGTGCAATCCAATACTTTGTGACAATACCACTCGTGGGAAATACTCGTGACGTCATGAGTGAATAAGTTTTTAGACCAAACAGTAGCAGACCACGGACAAAATTTATTCTCGATGTGACGTGAGTCTGACCGTAATCATGATCCGTCATATCATCATCATCAGGCAGGCATCATAGTTTCATTTTTGACAGGTGTCATTGCTGTCCGAAGATACTTACCTGCCATACTTACGCTACTATATCTGTCAATCTTTTTTTTGTTGTTCTTACACTACTGGTATTTATCAAAACAGTAAAAATGAGTTCCAAAAAGTCAGAAACACTTCCAACGTAAAAATATCATTCACCCAGTGTGATTGAAACATTAAGTTGGCAATTTCCACTTATTCGTGAACATGAAATATACCTGTCAAGGAGTGAAGACTCTGTGCCAACAAAGTCGGTACAGTGATTACTACTCTATGGCACATATTTTGATTACGCCACCTAACGGGTGGAAAAAGAAGTAAAAATAATGACATGATGCGAGAAAAGGCAGTAAAAACTGCGCCTTTTTTCTGTTTTGGTAAGGAAGTCAGAGAAACTGATGAAGGAAATTGTCTGTGAATCGTACTTCATTTTGAAAAAGACAACGAGCGGGTGAACACCACCCTGCAGAACATTTTACAAAGTTAGTAAAGTAATTTTTTTTTACTTCGGGCCGCGGCCATATTACTTTCTTCATCTTCTCTAATAAGAAGATTCTTTTAATTGCCTAGGGCAATTACGATTATTATCAATTAACTCTGGATAAAACCACATCAATTAAGGTAAGATTTCTCGTTATTATATTTCTCAGAAGCAGAAGGACTAGTTCCTTCGGCTTCGAGAAATATCTCGTGGCCACGCCACATGGGCGACACAATTCATAGATTGTCTTCTTTACTAGACATCATCGACCAGCGAGAGGATTGCTGGGGGCATTTTGTCCCACATCCATCGTACTGGACAGGCGAGACGGCCCGAGGATTTCTTCCATTTATGGACCTCAAAGATTTAGCAGTTAATTGAGGGGTTATTTTAAGCCTCCAACGCTCGTTAATTTGGGTTACCGCGTGGAATACCCACGTGCATGAAACGTGCCTTATTTTCGTTGTACATATGCTGAAATATATACTTGGCAGCGCAATATACGCATTATAATCATCTTCCACTCATTCTTTCTTGGGGTGAAATCGCATAGAATTTGTGCATGATCGTAAGTTCGCGACGAGACCTACGCCGCTCATCCTTTTTATGGGCAAAATATTCCTCTGACGCCGGGGTAGAAAGCGCCAACTGTCCCATCGACAGCACCAGCTACATATTTGTAGCGCACATTTATCAGACCGAGGTGGAACACCTCGTGGTATTTGACCATTTGACAGTGTTCAGGGAGGATAATCGTCAGCGGGTCCAAGGACTGAACCCAGCCGCGATAGGCTGATGTAATAAGGAGCAACAGCAGCAGCAGCAGCAGCAGCAGCAGCAGCAACAGCAGCAACATCAACATAACAACGCGCAGCAGGACGTCTGGCGCGTGCTTAAGCTCGGATGCCGGTCCCCAACACATGTGTTGTGAAGCACCTAAGGACCAGAGAAGCAGATTGCGGAATTTTATGGAAATCATCACGGATTTACAAGACACGTGAAATAAAGTTTTTATAAAGTTCATTAAGAATATCGTAGCATGGAATATCAGGTAACCAAAAAGTACTTGTATTAATTGTCTGTGTGTTATATGAAAGGACAAGGAAGTATTCCGTCCCAACAAGGCCCACAGGCGGGTCATATCTTTGCCTGACAGCGTACACAACGAGCTGTTGTACGACGCGTACGACCACGGACGGTGGTGCACGCCAGAAAATTTTAGTTTTGTTTTGTAATTCCCTATGGAAGGCAGGACTTGACGCCTCCTCCTCCATATATATGTGAATTCATGTGTGTGTTATATAAGTATTCTTAAGGTTAATAAGCTTACTGTAATCTCAGTGGATATTTTAAACACAAAGTGGAAACTTTTCTTTCGGTTTGGTTCGGAATCCAATAATTATTTTTGAAATCCTTACTTATCCTTTGAATACTGTCGTTTCTAACTTTTTTGTATGTGTCGCGATCAAAGCTTTTATTTTTGAGTGATACTTCTAATTATAAATACTCTCTTTACCGGATACATAGCTATTTCGTCGGAACACTTGCTCGCGTGTAAGATTTCTTGATCCTGCGATAGTGGAATACTCCCCTTGGATATTCCTTACCAGCCTCCTTGAGTAAGTTTCTCTCATTTGCTGGTAGGTCAAGCGGTATTTGACCATACATACTAGTCGGTTTTCGAAGTGTCGTTCGTGTTTGAACTTTTACTTCAACTGGTTTCCTTTAATGTACCTGGTCTTACAGACATTTCTTCCTTTGCGTCGGTAGCGACCAACCGCGTTTGTACTTTAACGTCGCGCGAATTTTATTTTTGAATTTTCACTAGCCTATGGCTCTTATCACTCCTTTAAATTACTTTTTCTTTTTCACTCGAGTTAATCTGAAGATTACTCTTCGCTTTAATCCTCATAGATCGCGTTAGATTGTACTTTTTTTTTGTCGTCGCGTTATTGTTTATGTCCGATAGTTTTTTTTTGCCTTGAATTGAACTAGTTCATGAAAATTCTGATCTCTACTCAATAAACAATTCAATAAACGATCAACATCTCATTTGATCGCAATTTGCCAAACGATCACGAAATAGCGGTAGCTAATAGTATCAGCTATAGTAATCTATTGTAGTGTAGCATTATCCTTTTTATTTAATAATCATTTCCAGGCGGAGCTGAAGTGCACTTCGACGTCACCTATAAATGAATGTGGATTTAACTTTACCATAGTCATCTGGTAGCACACTTACCAATATAAACTTTTATAAATATAAAGTTTACCTTTTTTTACTATATTTACTATTGATTGCATGATTGTTTATCGAATATACGGCTGGATGCGAATTGTATCCATACGTATAGGGTATTTTGCATGAATATTGAATTATATATATATATGTTTACTGTTTTAGAAGATTCATATTAAGCCAGTTCATTCTTGACTCATTACCGAATTAGTTCAATCGTCTTATTCGTACGTCCGCTTTATTTAAACACCGTCTCGATTAGGGATTGTTTCAATCTTCCTTTAGATTGAAGTAGCTTATATCTGCTACAATAAGTATCCACGGGGATACCATTTTTTTTTAAAACCATTATCGTTGGTAGAAATTACAACGATAACGTTTTCGCTATATCGCGGTAGGAAGCTTTCATATTATTATCGACTTCCTTATACAAGATTAGATACCGTGTTTCAAATAGCTTTCGTTTAAAATAGCTATAAACGATTTACGAAAAATTTACTCTATTTTTAATCATAAGCCCACTTGAATTTTTAATCTCCACGTAATCTTGCTATTGAGATATTAAGTTTCTAGGTATTTAAGACATATAGTCTGGTAGATTAAGCTTTCTTTTTATCCCAGTTGATAACTTTGTCATTCATATTACTTCTTTGAATAGGTCATAAGATTTCATGAAACTTTACGAAAGAACAAAGTTTCATTGTTAAAAATACAGTTCAATAAGATTTTGATTTTAGATTTAGTACTAATCTGTTAGATATAAGATATACTTATTAATAAAATACTTGAGTTTTATAACGATTTAAAAAGGAAATTTTGATGTTGAATTTCTTTTTGCTTTTCTTGAAGACATACATTTCAGGATGATAGGGTAATTTAGCTATAGGGAGAGAGGTCTCTCTCACTTTTCTCTGGAGCTGAACAAGGTGTAGTATGGTTGTCCGTTCTTGAGGTTTCTCTTCTGTTGATACAGTTTTGAAAGTTAATATAGGTTTTCGATGATAGGTATTAGTTTAGATAGTGATAGTATGTAAGCAGGCAGTTATTGCTTGCTTATCATGTTAAGGGGTTGCCCGAGAATATAATCGAGTTTGGGGACTCGTAGGTCCGCGGACAACCAAGGTCAACACCGAGAGGGTTGATTTTCGGTGTTGAATTGGGTGGGTTGAGAGACCAAGGGGGATCAAATTACATCTTGGATCCTCCCTCCCCTCGGAGTTAGTCACCTCTGCATCCACGGATAGCATACCATCGTGCCAACTATCCGTGTAGATGATAATTATTTGCCATGGCTGCCACCAAGATCTATCTTCAGCTTTTGTTTTAAATACTTACGTGTCATGTTCTTTGGGATAGTATAAGATCCAAAACAGAATTCTTTTCCTTCTTACTATGTTTTCTCACTCTACATCAAGAGGTGCAATAGAGATTCGACTTACCATGTAATCAGTTTCGGCATAATCTTTTCTTCGACGGTTATGAGGGCCCTTAAGCGAATTAACATTAATATTCGAGTTCAAATATCAGAACTCAACGGTCGGCAGGATAATAAGAGGTAACACCGGTTGTATAGATCCCGAAGCAAGTGCCCACGGCCTGGCTGAGCTAGCTAAGGCATGGGTGCTGCCGGCCACCGCGACGGTCGATCTCGACCACGACCCTGCGTTGTCGCATGCCGTTCCCAACAGCTATTTTTACCAAGTAGTTGTTGAGAAAGGGGGCGTTGCCGGCATGGGGTTGCTTCCATCACAGTCACTCGGAGTCAAACGAAGGTAGCTAGACGTAGAAGTGCATACCGGAGTAGAATCTCTGGAAGGTCCATTGAAGGTTTATTTGATAAGGGCACGATAGGTCTAGGTACTTTCGAAGGGATTAAAGTAGGGTCCATGGTTTTCAGGTGTAGACTACCACACATGTGAGCTGCAAGCGGAACACCTAGCTCTTGCGGCGGATAGGCGTAAACATGCTGCCAGGTACCCTCTAGGCTGTTCTGGGATTTTGTAGTCAGTACCTATGGTAGGCTGGTGGATGGTTTATGCTTCTGTGATGAGGATGGAAAGGGAAATTGGAAGGACGGAGAGGGGAGTAGGAAGAACAAGGGGCCAAGGTGTGGAAGTGTAAGTATGTTTATGTTAGGAATACTACGTGCACTGAAGCATGGTTGGATGACGACGGAGTTGCTATTCCTTGGCGAGGATCAAGGATAAGCGGGGCGCTTGTTTCTTCTTGCTTCCTCTCTGGTTTGTGTTGTCGATAGGTCTCAGGTTCGGACTGCGAATGTCCATAGGAGGTTCGGGGTAGGATCGTGGATCTATTGATGGGCACGGGTGGGTATGTGTAAGTTTACACATTATTCCCAACTTTCTTCTTTTAATTTTCTTTAATAATTTATTTTTACGTTACAATACCGAGAAACCGGCGAACTTGGCGAGTTGTGGTTGGTAAAGGAAAGCTAGTAATAGCTGCGATCTTATCTGGATCAGCTTTCAAGCAACCCTGACCGACCTTATAACCGAGGTAGTGAAGCTCATCAAAACAAAACTTCGACTTCTCGACGTTAATCGTCAGTCCTGCTTTAGTCAAGCACTTTCCAACTATCTCCAGAGTCTCTAGATGCTCGTCGAAATCCCTCGATACAACCAACAGATCATCCAAGTATACAAATACTTGATCTCGTAACCCTGATGGGATTACGCGACTCATCAGGTAACTCAAACTTTGGGCCGCATTATATAGACCGAAGGGCATGACCTTAAATTGGTACAGTGGTCGACCAGGTACCGTAAAAGCGGTCTTCTCCCTCGAACTTTGCTCCAGCGGTATCTGCCAAAACGCATCCTTCAGATTTTTCATTTCATTTCATTTATTTATTTCAATGGAAGCTTTTACAATGGGCTTTGAAGCCTATACAATAAGTAGTAAAAGTTAAAGATAGTATTTATTAGTTAAGTTAAAATTCAAGTTAAGTTTTATATAAATTAAATTTGGAAAATGACAGGCAAGACATACATACGAATTTTGCATCAAATCAAAAATTACTTTACAGTCTTTGTTTCCTTTTATTTCCTTTGAAGTACATACCTACTTTATTTTTAATTTAATTTTTATTTAATTTCCTGCCAAGTATCTGAATAACGCCGCATCAAATTGCGTCGTGCCGCGAAGTCTTCTAATGACGTAGGGTAAGCTGTTCCACTGCCTGATAACATTAACAAAAAACTGACTCTCAGAGTTTCGGCAAGTGAATCTAGGTTGCAACAACATAAATGACCGAGACGAGTTCACAAACTGTATTTTTTCAAAAAGATATGCCGGCTGTTTGCTCATTAAAATCTTGTTTAGTGTTTTAAGGGAAAAATATTTAAAATACGTGTAGAGACCACAACCAAGGATGTTGTTTGTATAGTTCGATACGTGGTCATATCTCCCGAGATTGTATACATAACGCGTAATATTATTGAAAGCTACTGTCAAGTTTTGTTTCGTTTCAGAGTTATGGGTGCTTACAATTTGGCATCCATATGTAATAATCGGAAGGACTAATGTTTTTGCCAAGCGTAGCTTAACATGCTGAGGAGTAAAATGCTTTGAAAGAGAAAGACTGCGTAAAGAGCCGTATACTTTTCCGATAACCATTTGAATATGATCATCCCAAGTTAGAGTGCGATTAAACAGAATACCTAAGTTTTTAGCTTTCTCATGTTGCAGCAAAATTCTGAACGAAGAGTACCTACAGAGTGACATGGAATAACTTTTCGCTGTCATAATAGGCGGAGTATAACACTTACGCTTTCTGACACATACTGTCAGTTGCAAATGCAAGTGCAATCCAATACTTTGTGACAATACCACTCGTGGGAAATACTCGTGACGTCATGAGTGAATAAGTTTTTAGACCAAACAGTAGCAGACCACGTACAAAATTTATTCTCGATGTGACGTGAGTCTGACCGTAATCATGATCCGTCATATCATCATCATCAGGCAGGCATCATAGTTTCATTGTTGACAGGTGTCATTGCTGTCCGAAGATACTTACCTGCCATACTTACGCTACTATATCTGTCAATCTTTTTTTTGTTGTTCTTACACTACTGGTATTTATCAAAACAGTAAAAATGAGTTCCAAAAAGTCAGAAATACTTCCAACGTAAAAATATCATTCACCCAGTGTGATTGAAACATTAAGTTGGCAATTTCCACTTATTCGTGAACATGAAATATACCTGTCAAGGAGTGAAGACTCTGTGCCAACAAAGTCGGTACAGTGATTACTACTCTATGGCACATATTTTGATTACGCCACCTAACGGGTGGAAAAAGAAGTAAAAATAATGACATGATGCGAGAAAAGGCAGTAAAAACTGCGCCTTTTTTCTGTTTTGGTAAGGAAGTCAGAGAAACTGATGAAGGAAATTGTCTGTGAATCGTACTTCATTTTGAAAAAGACAACGAGCGGGTGAACACCACCCTGCAGAACATTTTACAAAGTTAGTAAAGTAATTTTTTTTTACTTCGGGCCGCGGCCATATTACTTTCTTCATCTTCTCTAATAAGAAGATTCTTTTAATTGCCTAGGGCAATTACGATTATTATCAATTAACTCTGGATAAAACCACATCAATTAAGGTAAGATTTCTCGTTATTATATTTCTCAGAAGCAGAAGGACTAGTTCCTTCGGCTTCGAGAAATATCTCGTGGCCACGCCACATGGGCGACACAATTCATAGATTGTCTTCTTTACTAGACATCATCGACCAGCGAGAGGATTGCTGGGGGCATTTTGTCCCACATCCATCGTACTGGACAGGCGAGACGGCCCGAGGATTTCTTCCATTTATGGACCTCAAAGATTTAGCAGTTAATTGAGGGGTTATTTTAAGCCTCCAACGCTCGTTAATTTGGGTTACCGCGTGGAATACCCACGTGCATGAAACGTGCCTTATTTTCGTTGTACATATGCTGAAATATATACTTGGCAGCGCAATATACGCATTATAATCATCTTCCACTCATTCTTTCTTGGGGTGAAATCGCATAGAATTTGTGCATGATCGTAAGTTCGCGACGAGACCTACGCCGCTCATCCTTTTTATGGGCAAAATATTCCTCTGACGCCGGGGTAGAAAGCGCCAACTGTCCCATCGACAGCACCAGCTACATATTTGTAGCGCACATTTATCAGACCGAGGTGGAACACCTCGTGGTATTTGACCATTTGACAGTGTTCAGGGAGGATAATCGTCAGCGGGTCCAAGGACTGAACCCAGCCGCGATAGGCTGATGTAATAAGGAGCAACAGCAGCAGCAGCAGCAGCAGCAGCAACAGCAGCAACATCAACATAACAACGCGCAGCAGGACGTCTGGCGCGTGCTTAAGCTCGGATGCCGGTCCCCAACACATGTGTTGTGAAGCACCTAAGGACCAGAGAAGCAGATTGCGGAATTTTATGGAAATCATCACGGATTTACAAGACACGTGAAATAAAGTTTTTATAAAGTTCATTAAGAATATCGTAGCATGGAATATCAGGTAACCAAAAAGTACTTGTATTAATTGTCTGTGTGTTATATGAAAGGACAAGGAAGTATTCCGTCCCAACAAGGCAAACAGGCGGGTCATATCTTTGCCTGACAGCGTACACAACGAGCTGTTGTACGACGCGTACGACCACGGACGGTGGTGCACGCCAGAAAATTTTAGTTTTGTTTTGTAATTCCCTATGGAAGGCAGGACTTGACGCCTCCTCCTCCATATATATATGTGAATCCATGTGTGTGTTATATAAGTATTCTTAAGGTTAATAAGCTTACTGTAATCTCAGTGGATATTTTAAACACAAAGTGGAAACTTTTCTTTCGGTTTGGTTCGGAATCCAATAATTATTTTTGAAATCCTTACTTATCCTTTGAATACTGTCGTTTCTAACTTTTTTGTATGTGTCGCGATCAAAGCTTTTATTTTTGAGTGATACTTCTAATTATAAATACTCTCTTTACCGGATACATAGCTATTTCGTCGGAACACTCGCGTGTAAGATTTCTTGATCCTGCGATAGTGGAATACTCCCCTTGGATATTCCTTACCAGCCTCCTTGAGTAAGTTTCTCTCATTTGCTGGTAGGTCAAGCGGTATTTGACCATACATACTAGTCGGTTTTCGAAGTGTCGTTCGTGTTTGAACTTTTACTTCAACTGGTTTCCTTTAATGTACCTGGTCTTACAGACATTTCTTCCTTTGCGTCGGTAGCGACCAATCGCGTTTGTACTTTAACGTCGCGCGAATTTTATTTTTGAATTTTCACTAGCCTATGGCTCTTATCACTCCTTTAAATTACTTTTTCTTTTTCACTCGAGTTAATCTGAAGATTACTCTTCGCTTTAATCCTCATAGATCGCGTTAGATTGTACTTTTTTTTTGTCGTCGCGTTATTGTTTATGTCCGATAGTTTTTTTTTTGCCTTGAATTGAACTAGTTCATGAAAATTCTGATCTCTACTCAATAAACAATTCAATAAACGATCAACATCTCATTTGATCGCAATTTGCCAAACGATCACGGAATAGCGGTAGCTAATAGTATCAGCTATAGTAATCTATTGTAGTGTAGCATTATCCTTTTTATTTAATAATCATTTCCAGGCGGAGCTGAAGTGCACTTCGACGTCACCTATAAATGAATGTGGATTTAACTTTACCATAGTCATCTGGTAGCACACTTACCAATATAAACTTTTATAAATATAAAGTTTACCTTTTTTTACTATATTTACTATTGATTGCATGATTGTTTATCGAATATACGGCTGGATGCGAATTGTATCCATACGTATAGGGTATTTTGCATGAATATTGAATTATATATATATATGTTTACTGTTTTAGAAGATTCATATTAAGCCAGTTCATTCTTGACTCATTACCGAATTAGTTCAATCGTCTTATTCGTACGTCCGCTTTATTTAAACACCGTCTCGATTAGGGATTGTTTCAATCTTCCTTTAGATTGAAGTAGCTTATATCTGCTACAATAAGTATCCACGGGGATACCATTTTTTTTTAAAACCATTATCGTTGGTAGAAATTACAACGATAACGTTTTCGCTATATCGCGGTAGGAAGCTTTCATATTATTATCGACTTCCTTATACAAGATTAGATACCGTGTTTCAAATAGCTTTCGTTTAAAATAGCTATAAACGATTTACGAAAAATTTACTCTATTTTTAATCATAAGCCCACTTGAATTTTTAATCTCCACGTAATCTTGCTATTGAGATATTAAGTTTCTAGGTATTTAAGACATATAGTCTGGTAGATTAAGCTTTCTTTTTATCCCAGTTGATAACTTTGTCATTCATATTACTTCTTTGAATAGGTCATAAGATTTCATGAAACTTTACGAAAGAACAAAGTTTCATTGTTAAAAATACAGTTCAATAAGATTTTGATTTTAGATTTAGTACTAATCTGTTAGATATAAGATATACTTATTAATAAAATACTTGAGTTTTATAACGATTTAAAAAGGAAATTTTGATGTTGAATTTCTTTTTGCTTTTCTTGAAGACATACATTTCAGGATGATAGGGTAATTTAGCTATAGGGAGAGAGGTCTCTCTCACTTTTCTCTGGAGCTGAACAAGGTGTAGTATGGTTGTCCGTTCTTGAGGTTTCTCTTCTGTTGATACAGTTTTGAAAGTTAATATAGGTTTTCGATGATAGGTATTAGTTTAGATAGTGATAGTATGAAAGCAGGCAGTTATTGCTTGCTTATCATGTTAAGGGGTTGCCCGAGAATATAATCGAGTTTGGGGACTCGTAGGTCCGCGGACAACCAAGGTCAACACCGAGAGGGTTGATTTTCGGTGTTGAATTGGGTGGGTTGAGAGACCAAGGGGGATCAAATTACATCTTGGATCCTCCCTCCCCTCGGAGTTAGTCACCTCTGCATCCACGGATAGCATACCATCGTGCCAACTATCCGTGTAGATGATAATTATTTGCCATGGCTGCCACCAAGATCTATCTTCAGCTTTTGTTTTAAATACTTACGTGTCATGTTCTTTGGGATAGTATAAGATCCAAAACAGAATTCTTTTCCTTCTTACTATGTTTTCTCACTCTACATCAAGAGGTGCAATAGAGATTCGACTTACCATGTAATCAGTTTCGGCATAATCTTTTCTTCGACGGTTATGAGGGCCCTTAAGCGAATTAACATTAATATTCGAGTTCAAATATCAGAACTCAACGGTCGGCAGGATAATAAGAGGTAACACCGGTTGTATAGATCCCGAAGCAAGTGCCCACGGCCTGGCTGAGCTAGCTAAGGCATGGGTGCTGCCGGCCATTGCGACGGTCGATCTCGACCACGACCCTGCGTTGTCGCATGCCGTTCCCAACAGCTATTTTTACCAAGTAGTTGTTGAGAAAGGGGGCGTTGCCGGCATGGGGTTGCTTCCATCACAGTCACTCGGAGTCAAACGAAGGTAGCTAGACGTAGAAGTGCATACCGGAGTAGAATCTCTGGAAGGTCCATTGAAGGTTTATTTGATAAGGGCACGATAGGTCTAGGTACTTTCGAAGGGATTAAAGTAGGGTCCATGGTTTTCAGGTGTAGACTACCACACATGTGAGCTGCAAGCGGAACACCTAGCTCTTGCGGCGGATAGGCGTAAACATGCTGCCAGGTACCCTCTAGGCTGTTCTGGGATTTTGTAGTCAGTACCTATGGTAGGCTGGTGGATGGTTTATGCTTCTGTGATGAGGATGGAAAGGGAAATTGGAAGGACGGGGAGGGGAGTAGGAAGAACAAGGGGCCAAGGTGTGGAAGTGTAAGTATGTTTATGTTAGGAATACTACGTGCACTGAAGCATGGTTGGATGACGACGGAGTTGCTATTCCTTGGCGAGGATCAAGGATAAGCGGGGCGCTTGTTTCTTCTTGCTTCCTCTCTGGTTTGTGTTGTCGATAGGTCTCAGGTTCGGACTGCGAATGTCCATAGGAGGTTCGGGGTAGGATCGTGGATCTATTGATGGGCACGGGTGGGTATGTGTAAGTTTACACATTATTCCCAACTTTCTTCTTTTAATTTTCTTTAATAATTTATTTTTACGTTACAATACCGAGAAACCGGCGAACTTGGCGAGTTGTGGTTGGTAAAGGAAAGCTAGTAATAGCTGCGATCTTATCTGGATCAGCTTTCAAGCAACCCTGACCGACCTTATAACCGAGGTAGTGAAGCTCATCAAAACAAAACTTCGACTTCTCGACGTTAATCGTCAGTCCTGCTTTAGTCAAGCACTTTCCAACTATCTCCAGAGTCTCTAGATGATCGTCGAAATCCCTCGATACAACCAACAGATCATCCAAGTATACAAATACTTGATCTCGTAACCCTGATGGGATTACGCGACTCATCAGGTAACTCAAACTTTGGGCCGCATTATATAGACCGAAGGGCATGACCTTAAATTGGTACAGTGGTCGACCAGGTACCGTAAAAGCGGTCTTCTCCCTCGAACTTTGCTCCAGCGGTATCTGCCAAAACGCATCCTTCAGATTTTTCATTTCATTTCATTTATTTATTTCAATGGAAGCTTTTACAATGGGCTTTGAAGCCTATACAATAAGTAGTAAAAGTTAAAGATAGTATTTATTAGTTAAGTTAAAATTCAAGTTAAGTTTTATATAAATTCAATTTGGAAAATGACAGGCAAGACATACATACGAATTTTGCATCAAATCAAAAATTACTTTACAGTCTTTGTTTCCTTTTATTTCCTTTGAAGTACATACCTACTTTATTTTTAATTTAATTTTTATTTAATTTCCTGCCAAGTATCTGAATAACGCCGCATCAAATTGCGTCGTGCCGCGAAGTCTTCTAATGACGTAGGGTAAGCTGTTCCACTGCCTGATAACATTAACAAAAAACTGACTCTCAGAGTTTCGGCAAGTGAATCTAGGTTGCAACAACATAAATGACCGAGACGAGTTCACAAACTGTATTTTTTCAAAAAGATATGCCGGCTGTTTGCTCATTAAAATCTTGTTTAGTGTTTTAAGGGAAAAATATTTAAAATACGTGTAGAGACCATAACCAAGGATGTTGTTTGTATAGTTCGATACGTGGTCATATCTCCCGAGATTGTATACATAACGCGTAATATTATTGAAAGCTACTGTCAAGTTTTGTTTCGTTTCAGAGTTATGGGTGCTTACAATTTGGCATCCATATGTAATAATCGGAAGGACTAATGTTTTTGCCAAGCGTAGCTTAACATGCTGAGGAGTAAAATGCTTTGAAAGAGAAAGACTGCGTGAAGAGCCGTATACTTTTCCGATAACCATTTGAATATGATCATCCCAAGTTAGAGTGCGATTAAACAGAATACCTAAGTTTTTAGCTTTCTCGATATACTCGAGTTGTTGATCAGCAAGATACAATTTAGGAAAATAGCTGTAATCAAGTTTATTTTTGTATATGACTAAGCATTTCGATTTTCTTGGGTTAAGATGCAGTTTATTTGTTTTGGACCAGTTTAGAATGCTACTTAGATCACCGTTTAACTTTTCAGCCCCATCTTCAATCATACCAAGTTTGCAGCTTAGTCGAACTTGAACATCGTCAGCGTATAAATCTAAAGAGGAGAAATTCACTTGAAGCGGGAGATCATTTATAAAAATCGAGAATAGCAGGGGACCAAGAATTGACCCCTGTGGAACTCCTGATAAGAGATTTAATGGACGTGATATTTTTTCACCTATGACAACAGCTTGACTTCTCCCACTGAGATATGAAAAAATCATATCTGCTGCTGTGTTCGAAAACATAAACTGTTCCTTAAGCTTTGATATGAGCAATCTATGGTTGACTGTATCAAAGTCTTTTGAGAAATCCAAGAGCACTAGAAACGATACCAGATCACAATCCATTGCTGTTTTTATATCATCTGAAACTTTAAGAATAGCTGATATATAGCTATGGTTGGCTCTAAAATCCGATTGTTGCTTGCTTAAAAGCTTATTTAAGTTTAAAAATGTTGAGATTTTATTGTGCAAGATTTTTTCCAATACTTTTGATAAAAATGGTACAATTGATATTGGTCTGAACTTTGGGCCAGACAAACGAGTAGCAGGTTTCTTTAAAACTGGTATTACTTTTGCTACCTTCCAAAATGATGGAAAATGTGATGTCATCATGATAGTATTGAATATATGCGTGAGGGCAGGGAGTATGTGGGGTAGAATCATTTTGATGAAAAGTGGATGTATTTCGTCAAATCCCATGGCACAAGATTTTATTTTCAGTATTGCACTTAAGACATCAGCATCATCCACCCTTTGAAATTGAAAGTAATTCGTACTATCGGGGTCAACAACCCGATAGGCTTCATTTGTTTCATAAGTGTCTGTCCCAACGTCAAAAACCTGAGTTGTGCTCAACCCATCAATATTCAAGAAATCCTCACTTTGAAATTGTTCACTTTCGGGGTCGGTTTCATTTAACGGAACATTTTGAATTTTTGCAAATTCTTCATTCAAATGGTCGGGATATCAGTGGAACAGCATTCTTTTTGGGACCCGACTCCAAGTTCACGGATATTTTTCCACAGCATTTTTGACGGTAAGTTTTTGTTAAGGCGTTTTGTGTAGAGTTGGCATTTGGCATCCCTGATTTTTTTACTGACGATATTTCTTAAAGATCGAAAAATAGAAAGCATTTCAGGAAGACGAAAACGTTTCCAACGCTTATAGGCTCGATCTCTTTGATCTATAGAATTTAATATGTCTGCCGTAAACCAAGATTTTCTGTCACCCGTGTAAGTTTTGTTTTAAGCGGAACGTGTGTATCAAAAATTTGACTTCTTGAACTTTGCGGGAATGATACTTGATCTTCAGGTGATGACAACTGATATATTATTTGCCAGTTAATCTGTGTTATATCATTTTCTAAGTGTATTACATTAACCGCTCTGAAATCTCTGTACTTAAATATCGATTGACTTTCTAGCGGGGTTACTTTAAAAGTTGCAAAAATCAAATCGTGCTTTGAAAAAGCAGGAGCCTCAAGTTGAGAATAAAGCAGAGTGTTGTCGATATTATTGATGAGAAACAAGTCTAAAAGTGTAGAGGTGGAATTAGTAAAATGTGTTGGAGTGTTAGTGTTAACTGGAGATAAACTTAAAGTTCTCAATTTGTTTAGGAAGGATTGCGAAGTGTCTTTTTGAAGTAGGTCACAGTTGAAATCACCACACAGAATAACTTCGGAATAAAGGTATGAAAAACGTTCTAACTCTGAGTAAAGGTTAGTAAAGTCTACATATTTATTGGGACGGTAAACTACTCCAAGTAAACAATTATTACCACCATTTGGAATTTGAATAAAGCAATATTCTATTAACGAAGAGGCATCAGATTTAACTACAGATTTGAAATGTATGCAGCCACGGATGTATATGGCTGTACCACCACCCACACGGTTTGACCTATCAGAGCGCAACAATTTGTATCCAGATAAACTGTATACTACGTCATGGACCTCGGGTTGAAACCAAGTTTCAGATACACATATTACATCGATATTAGACCCCACAAACACGTCTCTAAATTCATCCATTTTGGCATGTAAGCTTTGAGCATTTATATGGCAAACCCTTAGGCCAACGCATTGATTACTCAAAACATCAATCATAACTCTCAATTTGTTGCTACTGTTATAGGCTATAGGAATATTATTAACAATATTATTAGTCATTTTCATAAAATAAATATATAGTTTTAACTCCTATCAGGAGAAGCATTTTACGACAGTGGCAGCAATTGATAAAGGGTTCAGATATATGGCAGAGTGTGATAGAAAATTTAGTTAAAGATACAAAAAGGAACAAAAAGGGAAATTTTAAAAAAATAAAGAAAAAGAAAATAATGCAAAAAATAATGATCTCCATAAAATGCAGCTTACGATTCACCAACATGATCCTCTTCATTTGCAGTACCATCGGCAATCAAATTGAAGCTTTCGACAGAGTTAATTAAAAGCTTGTCTGGTTCAGCTGCAGCTCTAACATACACTCTTCCACTTCGTGTATAAACACTTGACAGCTTTTTGGCTCGTTTGAGATGAAGAGCTTTTCGAAAAATAAAGCTATTGCATGAAGTTAAGCTTTCGTTGACATAAATTCGGCTGTCAGATTGTAATCCGACGTCACGCAAGCAGGTGTTCGCCTTTGTTGATTTCCAACGACGATGAATTGCCCCAAGAAGGTTGTTCTTATCAGATGCTGTTTTAAATTTTATTATAATTGCGCTGTCAGGTGAAGTTTTCTTAGGCTTTGTGCGAAAAATATTAACAGGTACAGGTATCGGTGTACAGACAACAGATTTACATAATTTGTTGAACAAATCATGAAGATCCTCGTCATTCTCTTTTGGGATTCCAAGTAGGATGGCGTCTGTTGACATCTTTTCACGTTCCAATTCATCGACGCGTTTAGCAAGTGACAATGTGTTTTGTGTCGCTGCAACTGGTGGTTCTGGTGTCATTCCAAGCTGTTGGACTCTTTTTGACAGGTCGTCTAGTGTTTGGTTCACCATTGCAAAACGTTGAACAAAATCGCCAACAATTTGGTCAAGTTTCTCGGCCAACTTGCGATTCTCCTTCAATATCAAATCCCTTAATCCATTAATTTCTTTCCCAATCATTGTATCCAATGTTTTGTTGTCTTCTTTGCTTGTTGACACAGGGGGATTCGTGGAAACATTTGTTTGTTGTTGTGAACCCACTTTACCGCGAGTAGTATGTTTTTTATGCGAACCGGGAGTCGTTGGCATTTTGCAAGAATTTAGGTAATTATGATTGAGTGAAGAAAAGCAAATTAATGAGGTGAAATTGACTGAATTTTTTGGCAAGACTTATTTGTCCACGGCTTATAACCAGATTTACTGCACTTTTATACGATTATTAAAGTTAAAAAAGGTGAAAAACTCAAAAAGATATTGCACTATGAAAAACGTGTGACTAGCTTGTCTTACTTGACGTTTGACCACGCTAGAAATATAACGTGTCTCTGTCAGACGTGCTAGCAGCCCCTCTATATGTGCAATTGGACGAGCATCTTTCTTGGTTACTGAGTTCACCTTCCGAAAGTCCAAGCACAGTCGGTTCTTACCAGGTTTGCGTACAAGCACAACTGGGGAACTCCATGCGCTGGAACTTTCCTCGATGACTCCTAACGAAAGCATGCGATCCAATTCCGCATACATAAGGGTTTGTATCGCTGGAGATACGGGATAGTACCTCTGCTTTATTGGTACGGCATCACCCATTTCTATGCAATGCTGCACTAGGTTAGTTTTCCCGAGTCCATTGACTGCGGACGATGGAAAACTACGAACAACAGCTTCTAGTCGCTCAGACTCTTCCACATTCAACTTTATTTGGTTAGTGGGTCTTTCCTCTGGCCCACAGGTCGTAATTCCTGAAAGACCCGCAATTATGTTTGGTGCGATCTGGAATTTCTGCCAAAAGTCAACGCCTAAGTATAGACGTTGGCTTAACGATGGCACGATATATAGATCTATATCCTTTGTCACTCCTTTATACTGTATTGGGGTAGTAACTACTCCCACAATGGATTGCTTGTGTCCATCGGCCGTGGACACGGTAGTCTCTACCTTCCTTACCGCAACATTCTTGTCTTTCAGATAGGGAAGTACGTCGGTGCCTAAGCAACTAATACTTGCCCCTGAATCGAGGAGACCTAAGAAGTTGTCTTCAAACAACCTGACCGTCACATAAGGACGAGGGTCATTCGATTCTCGGCCTAAGGTTGCCGACGCTATGTTACGGTAAGTAGTCCGCTTCCGATGGAAGCGCCCCCTTGTCCGTCGTATTCGTTTGGACAATTCTGGAAATGTGACAATTCGTTTACGCACTTCTTCATAATTGCGTAACCTTTCATGAAAGGATTTACGATATAATGGTTCTGTAATCTTACTGTTCAAATTCGACTTTGTAATGGGTTTGGGTTCTACAATTGAAGTAGGGATTGTTCTACAATCATAGTTCGGTAATTTATTCTTTTTTCTATCTGGTTTTAAAATTTTAATCTTAGGAAGTTCAAGAGGCTCTTTGGGTTTGGACACTTGAACTCCGGGTACGTTTAATCGGAGCGAACCCCCCCGGTTATTGGGTTGTTCCTCCTCTCGTTTCCCGCTAGACATTTCGGACAGGACGGACTATACGCGTCTGCTAAACCGCAGCGAAAACAAAAGACTTTGTCAATAGGTTTCGCACAATCGTGAAAACCATGGCCAAGAACTTGGCAATTCCAACATTTATGTACCTTACGATCCCTCTGGATCGCTTCAATGTTGCTATTAGGCAACGCTACTACAAGATCCTGACAAGGCTCTTCTGCGATTTCGTTTACGAAACGCCTTGCAGGTGGACGTTGTGCATTTGGCACGAAGTTCGGACGGACGTTCTCGTATTGAGATTGAGCTTTTTCTATAGCTCGACAATAATAAGCTAGCTGTCTTAAGCTAGATGGACTGTAGGTTATGAGTAGCTCACCCATGCGCCTACGGACATTAGTTTTGATGATTTCTATGAGCTCCTTCTCCGGTCTAGGAACTCTCATCCTGGAGTTTAAATACTGAATGGCATCGAAAAAGTCATTGAAAGACTCACCATTCATCATCTTACGGTCGGATAGCTTTCGGAAGAGCTCGGTATCGCTTTCCAAACTGCGGTACTGTTCTACCAAAGCAGTTTTCAACTCGTCCCACGTCGCGTGTTTGTTGCCTTTCAGGTACACCCAGTACCATGATTCAACAGAACCTGACACGAAGTGGTAAAAATTGGCGGTAATTTCATACCATGATATGCCATAACTATTTCGAATACATCCCAGGCGGAACAAGAAATCGTCCACGGACATATTTTTCCCATCAAATTTCAAACCCCATTTATGGAATGGATGGACACGGTTTGAAGAAGTGGCATTCGAGGGAGTTGGCCTGGGTGGCGAAAGAGGTGACTCGTCGTCAAAATTGAAAGCATTAACCTGAGCCATAAACTCATCTAAATTTGAGTCTAGAGGCATTTGTGCTGGATTGACATCTGATATAGGTGGCACTCTAGTACGCTCATAATGTGGTGTGAAACGGTCTGCCAAATCGATTTCATCGACTGGTCTATATTCGGACTGGACATGTCTGGAAGTGGATGCTCCATTTGGGACATTGTGATTTATGACACGTGTAGTGTCTGTGTTGGCTAAATTAACTTGCCGTGTGACTTGCTGCGTCGAAGTAGCGTTAGGTGGAACAAGTAGTCTTGTTGGTGGAGCAACTGGCTTAGGAGAGACGACAGGTTGAGTGGCTTTGGCCGTTCGTTTTTGAAGTAGCTGGGCTACTTGGTCAAGTAAGCGTTGATGACTTTTCTCCAAAGCTTCCGCCATAAACTTCCTATCGTCGACCCTGTGCAGGTCAATAGTAGCGGAAACTACTTTCTGAATATATGCTGAACGGTCAGCAGCATCTTTTCGCAATTGCACTTCAGCTCTTGCTACCTCGTCATCGTCTACTGCAATACTTCTATCGACAGTGTTATCTCTTGGTAGACTCTCGACTACGCTGTCTTCGTCCTCGGAGTGATCCTCCACGACGTCATTTTGCACGTGGCTGGGTTTTGGTTTCAATCCCCCAGGGGCCATTATGTCGAAATCTCGGTACTTCGTAAGGTAAGTACTCTTGACGGCTCGTCTCGGTCTTGAGCCGCTCATTCAACCGCAACACGAAGGAAATCGGTTAAACCACGTCAAACGCGTAAATTAAAGGTTCAAGATAAAAAAGGATGTTCTATATTGTAGCCCGTGAGAAACTCCTCAAACGGATACTACTCAAGCAGTATGGTAAAGTAAAAAAAAAAAGGTAAGTGTAAGGAAAACTTCAAATATACCGTGAGCAAAATCCTCGAACGGTTATTTGTGAATACAAATCAATGTCAGTTGTAAATCTGGTGAGTATAAAATAAATTCTCAAGTAGTCCGTTTGAGTTCCTCAGCCGGATTCTACTTGTGGTAGCAAATGCTGTTTTGATTAAATCAAAAAGTGAAAATTCAACAATATTCCGTGAGCAACTGCTTCCAACGAATATTCGTCAATCAAGTAATTCAAAAGAAAAATTAATGGGGGTAAAAAAAATTGTATCTATCTATAAGTGCTTAATATTAAAGGTAAATATATAGATTAATCGTCTACCAAAAACAATACTTCAAAATGTTTTCAGAAATCCTATATTTAACTGGATACTTAAATGTAGACTTAAAAGATAATATAATATATGTATACTTTACTTATATCAAAAAGGAAATTCGATTTTTAGAAATTAATACTTAAACTGTATTTCAAAACTACGGTAAGATCTAAAATTCTAAACCGTACTGAATTAAATGCGGGCACTATCCCAAACTATAATTAAAGGTGGGCACTATCCCAAAATTCTAAAACTGTAATACAGGCTCTATCCCACTAGATACTGAAACATTCTGAAACTGTATACGGGCACTATCCCAAAAGACTATATGGCGGGCTCTATCTTAAACTACACGACAATCAAGAAGTTACGTCCCAACTTGACTGACGGAAACTCAAAAAAAAAATCGATACTTATCTGAATTAAAATCTCAAAAGAAAAATATACTTAAATGCTTATAAATTTGTATGTCATAAAAAGATTCGGGAGAGGGTAACCCTCCCTTCTTCGGAACAAGGTATGCAAATTTTACGGTTCTGCAACATAACTGACTCAAAAAAAAAATGTTCAAACAAAAATTTAGAGTATGTAGACTTTATGAACTTACGGCGTTCTATTGTAAGCGAAAAGACAATCTCATCTTAATGAAAGTTGTTCAGGTATGTGAAGGCGACATTACGCTACTGCTGACGTACGTCGGGTATAAAAACTCCAACTACCGGTTAGCGCTTCATGTCTCAACACATATCGTCACTTCCTAACATCTATCAAAACATGACTATATCTTCCCATACCAAAACTGAATCGAATAACAATCAAAAATAAGTGTTGAATAGTAGCTGACATGAATTGGGTCGCAATTTGAGTGAATGACCAGCTTCTGCAGCTGACGTGCGTCGGGCAAAAAGCACCAACCACCGGTCAGAAGACCTGCTCATACTGCTCTCATACGACCTGGATCTCAGACATCACCATTTGGACATATCGACACCTCCGCTGCTGACGACCGAGCAAAAATTACTACTCAATCCGGACAGAGATCGACGATACCTACAAGTGACAAGAGGTGGAGGAGAAGAAGGTAGACCTAATGCAACAGACTGATTCGGGAATATTTCACCAAACCACTGGACAAAAAAGTGCCTATCCTACTAACCTCGATGGTATTCCTCTATCTAAGAAACATAATCATCTGCTAAACGACTTCGAATCAAAATAAAAACTAAAAAAAAAATCTGAAATATTTTCAAAAATTTCTAACTTTTTTCCTACTCTTAATCTCAGGATCGACCTATCTTTCGTCAATTCTGGGCTTCTCTTTGCAAACTAATTCGAGCCCCACGTTGGGCGCCATCTGTAACGTAAAAAGTATTTGCAATGGAAATATTCCGAAGAATTTCTTAATTGGAAACAGGGTTTGGCAATTATAAGTGAAGCTCGAAAACTCCCCTAGATTCTTGGGATTTCATAAGAACCCACGACTCCCTTTATCATTGCTGATGAACACCTGATTTCACTCCAAATACCCTATGTATACCTAAGACTCAACCCCGATGTCTATCAACAATGTAAACCAGAGAGGAAGCAGGAAGAGACAAGCGAATATACCTCCTTGACTCCTATACCAAGGACCTGTATCTCCATCACCCTGTGCTCGTGTATCGGTGTATCATATACTCCTCCTAAAAGGCACACTTACACTTCGCTAACACTAACACTCACTCTCCCTACTCCTCTCCCCATTCCTCCAACCTATTAACCCTTCAATTCCATCACCATCCCCATCACAGAAGCGCAAGCCATCTGGTAGCCCACCCCAGGTACTGACCACAAAACACCGCAGACCAGCCTAAGGTATATCTGCCAGTATGCCTGCGCCTATCCACTACGAGTAATAGATGTTCTCCTCGTAGCCATATCATGTTGTAGTTCACACCAAAAAACCAGGGATTCTACTGTACCTTATACCCATAACTAGGATCGTGATGCAGCTCAGTTAGTGTGTCAGCTCTTTCCCAGAGGTTTCACTCCAGGTTGCACCTATCACTCTAGCTATGACTATCTACCTCTAACTCTGAAGGGATGGTATTGATCCTTTGCCGGCAACGCCCCCTTTCCTGTGACTAGTTCGTTAAAACAATCCACAGGAACGGCATGCGACAACGCAGAACCATGGTCGAGATCGACCGTCGCGGTGGCCGGCAGCACCCATGCCTCGACTAGCTCAGCCAGGCCATCGGCACTTGCTTCGGGATCTACACAACCGGTGTTACCTCTTATTATCCTGCCGACCGTTGAGCTCAAGATGGATGAGCTCGAATAAAAATGTTAGAATGCTTACTGGCCCTCATAATTCACAAAGAAAAGACCTGATAGAAATGATTGAAAAGAAATTTTGATCCTAGGATGCACCTCAGGAAGGAAAGTATGAGTAAACGTTGGAATGAAGTAAGAAATCACGTTTGGACTGTTAATTCAACCTGTAGAACAACACAAGTAAGTATTTCTAAATTAGCAAAACATAGGTGATCATGTTTGCAGTGGCTTCTAGAACCTTTCCATCCATTCTGCTACCACGTAGCTCTGCAGAATATGGAGGATGAGGTGTCTAACTCATAGGGGAGGGAGGATCAAAGGTGTTAAGGTGATCCCCCAGGTCTCTCAACCCGCCCAAAACAATAGTAAAAATCATCTCTCCTACTACTGACCAGTGGCTATCCATGGACCTTATGAGTCCCCAGACTCAATGACGATTTCGGTAGCCCCTTAACATGATTGCAAGCAAAAGAAAATTGCTTGCTTACTATAACACTACAACTAAACCATGGTACCTATTAAAAAGCTGTACCAAAAACCAAATAACCCCGAAATTACACAAAGAGTATTTTAAAAGTACTCCATGCTCGCACTACCTTGTTCCGTCCGAAGTGGGATGAGGATTACCACTCTCCCTTGTAACAAACTAAACCGTCATTATGAATACTAAACCTGAAAAAGTCTCCAAGAAAATCTCATGATTAAAGCCTAGTACTCAGTTCGCGCTAAACTAAATTTTATCTCTACAATATTTATCTCTACACACCTTTGCTAAAAAGGCGCGCTAAATTTTGAAGTTGGAGAGATTAAAGATACTAAAAGGCAAGTTATGGATTCATTCAAAAAAAATATTTTTAGATAACAATCAAACATAACATTACGATGATAGCGAATACGAAAAAATATGGTCAAAAAATTCTGTCCGTCTGTCTGTCTGTCTGTATGTATAGACACCTACAGCCCAAATGGGTGGGCCGAATAGCTTCAAACTTGGTATATATAGAGTTTTTAAGGCATTGTACAGGAGGGAAATGGAAATTTGTGTAGCTAAAAAAATAACGGTACCTGCTTAATAGACGTTACGCTAAAGCTTATTTTTCTAGAAAACATATGGCTGAAAAAAAATTAAAAAAGTCCAAAAACGGTACTTTCAATTGGACCGTTTTTTGCTTTCGACTATCTCGAAAACGGCTCAACCGATATTTTCGGAATTTCACACATATATAGGTACAAGTAGCTCAATTTATACTGCATACCAATATTTTTTTTAAAATAGTTCTCTGTATTTAAAAAAAATTAAATTAAAAAAAAATTAATACTTTAAAAACTGCTCATTAAACTTTTTTTTTTAAATTATAAATATGTTAATATATTTGCTGAATACCTATGACCTTGCGGTTTGGATTTTTTTTTTGAAAAATATTTTCAGAAATTTTTTACAAAAAACTTTTTTCTCAAATCCGCTCCTTATAAATTCAAATTTTTCCAAGAAATAAAATGGCGTACTTATTTTTCAGCTCAAATTAGTTGAAGTATTTATTTAAGAATTTTAAAAAATTAGTTTTTATCAAAATCTCAAGCCCCAAAGCCACTGTCACACATTAGAGCAAGTTCATGCGACCCAGTAGTGCATTTTATTTAATATACCTTTATTATGTAGCCACTTAGCAATTAACGAACAAGTTCAAGAGCAAGTTCGTGCGACCTTCGCAAGACCTTCTGACAACTGTCAGAATTTATCTTGTGAAATAATGTGTTTTACATTCTTTCGCAAGCTAAATTTTGTGGAGACTTTTTTCTGGAATTTAGCTTGAAGTGAGTACTACTCAGCTAAAAACCCAAGCTAAAATTTATCTTGGGTGGAAATTTGTATGGAAGATAAATTTTAGCGCGATGTGAGTACTAAGCTTAAGAAAAGAAAAAACTGAAAATTTTTGTTTTCTGAATCGTTATAAAAGTAAGATTGTTTTATTTAAAGTAAGTCTTATGATCTAACAGCGCTTTAACTTAATTGAATATACTATAAAGTTTCGTTCGAATCTATTCTTATCGAATACAAGTAAGTATTAATCTGATTAAATCTAAATACCTGTAATATATGTTTGAGCTTATTCAATAAAAAAAAATAAAGAAGTCTTTAGCAACAGCTAATATAGACAAAAGAGTTCCTCTTTATTAACTTTGTCAACTTGAGTTAACTATCTAAACAATAGAAGCAAGGTCTGAATTAAATGAAACTAAAATCTACGATAAGCTGGACAAGATGATACTCAATCAATGAGTCACCATCAATAAATACCTATTTGTGAATTTAATATTATTATTAAAGGTGTGCGATCAAAAATAAAAAAAATCAGAAGAAAAGAATTTAAAGTCTATTTATAATTTTAAAAGATAATTTGCGGATCTTTACAGGCGCGACAATAGGATCATTAAGTCCTTCTATAACATGAACGCGATTATAGAAACTTTATTATATGTCGCCGAGCAAAATATCAAGGAATTTCTAAACTAAAACATAAAGGACGAAACGAGATTCTTTAGATAATCGTACCGGAATCACAAAAGCAAACAATGCAAAGCGTCAGACAGATGGATCTGATTAAGGTACTTCACCTCAACACAGCAAAAAGGATAGTCAGTTGATATTTAAATAAGATAAGGATGTTAATGGTGTAAAATACCATGTATGACAGAACACAATTCGCGTCTGACACACACTCGATATAGTAATTTAAGTTTATATCAAAGAAATATTTTTAAAAATCAAGCCATGCAAATATATTAAAATCAATATAGTAGGGTGATACTATTGAGAATCTTTGTCTCAGTATCTTTCTTACAACGGCGATCCGGGAGTGCACTGCTGGACACCTTCCTGTGAACAAAATGTTTATTGATTGAAGTAATAAGTATCTCTACCTTAAACACTGACTTCTGACTATTCTCTGTTCCAAAGCTCTGAACTTCAAGTAGTTCGTTAATGTTGTCTTCGTTAACCGATTGAGTTAAAACACAATACGTGGGTACAAAATACATAGACAAGGAAAAAGGAAACCAAATCGCGTTTCCTGTAAGACGGTATGTGGCCACCGGTATCACCGACTCACTATGTGGTAGTAGTTGCGTGTAGTTCATAAATATACAAATAATAACACGAATCCCAACTAATTATGTATAGGATAGGTATATCGTCACCCGAATATACGACAAGACAGTGTTATCAAAACGCGTTTGAAAAATCGATAATGATTTGAAAAAAAAAACAGTTCTCAAAAAAAAGAAAACTATCGCGGAGTTTCAACGTTAAGTTAAGCGGTCGCTACCGACGCGGTACAGAACAGTCACGAAGACCAAGTGAGAAAAAGAAATAATAAATCGAAAGTATGTTGATTCATAAAAAGGAATCCGTAAAGGAAATATATAAAAAAAGAATTATGTTTATTAAGTGGATAAGTGAGTAAGATTTCTCTAATCTCGAAGAGAGCACGACAATTAGGAATTTATATGGCCATTAGAAAAGCTCATATTACCAGATCTGATTCCGAATCAGAATAAGATTACCGATTACCGATATGCTGTACACATTTCCCGATCAATTATACTATCGTTCAAAGAAAAACAATAATCGATTTCAAGAAAGAAACATTTACACGCGAGGATACTTTATAGACTTCGTCTTATTATCTTAGATGAGGATTCTACTTATACCTCTCTACACACCAAAGCAATTAAAATCACAACACATCACTTTCTAAATATATATACTTATATACCTAAATAGATCATCATAGGTAATATCCAAAATTTCTTAACAAAGTACGGAGGAGGAGGCGTGAAGTCCTGCCTTCCGACTGGTAAGATCGAACAATCGTACCACCGTCCGTGGCCGACAGCGTTGGACGCTGGTGACACTCGTGTAAGTTTGTGCCAGAGAAACAAATTGCGCTGGTATTTACCAGGAGTGCTGTTGGAGCATAAACGCTCCCAGTGCATTCACAAAATTTAGTAAAATACAAAATAATCGTTACCTGATAGATTGTTGGTATCAAAGCACCTTATTTTGGGTTTTATATATTTTATAATTTTACATGTATATAATCCGGAACTGGTGAGTTAAAGATGACGTTGACTCTGGAGTCGAATGATTGTGTTTTTTGGAGTTTAAATCCCGCGTTGTATACAGATGATGAGTATTATGCTGGTGGATCGGCATCCATGCTTTAGCATGTGCCAGACATCCAGGTGATATCTTGAAGAGGCTGTCCTCCTAATGATTGAAGTGAAATCGGTCTTTTAAAGACTAGTGGTGTAAGGAGTTGGCTCTGATATAGGTGATTCCTTCGATGTCTCAAGAAGATCCTGTGCAGGAATCGTGTAGATGGCATGCCACCATAAAAGTAAAAAGGAAATGTGGCGTGGCTGGCCACAAAAAGGTGTGGTAGTTGTTGACGAGCCTATCGGATCAACATCAGACAACTACGCACACAGGATTACTTCGAAACTCAGATAGGGGTTCCGGGACGCCAGCGCGTGGCCTAAGGATGTATTCCGATGGAGCGGACTATGTATCCGGACGCTCAGAAAAACAATGTAATACACTTTGAATTGAATAGTGCAGCCTGCGCTCGAGAATTTATTCGCTTCGGCCGAATGTACATGGATATTTGGGCGGAGCAGTTGCTCATGCGTATAGATAAATAAAAAGAATATGATTCCCAAGGATCTGGGTGGGTCGGTCCTAAAATCCTGCCATGTGGCTGTTGGACAAATTCCGTTGGAGCTATATATAAGGTCTCCTCTGGATTAATTCCATGTTCCTGTTCCTATAAATACAAAAAGGATCCATAGAAACAAGGTGGCTAAGTGTTGCGACGGATTTCGTTGCTATATCTTCGAGCAAATCTTTTACAATTGCTCTCGATAAGCATGTCACTATATCTCCTTAATCTTACCTTTTTATCCTAATATTATTGGTGTTTGTATGATTTAAATCCTTTATTGCTTGCGCAATTAAAGGATTTTTCCTTTAGAGTTAAAACAAAATGGAGCGCGGTCTGCTGCACAAAAAAAAATTTCGTCTCCGTTCTGCAAGGGTGAAGTGGCTTCGTCTATGGATATCTTCAGAATGAGATCCACTTCCGAAAAACTGATAGACGTTGCTACTTCCAAGTAGCCAACGCCCTATTTCCAATATGATTTCCAGTTTCCCCTGTTTGTTTTAATTTCTCGCTCACACTATAGGTGGCGTGCAAAAATAGCATTAAGGTGCCATGTTCACTGTGTCACTTTCGTTATTCTGATTTTGTGACGTATCAGATATGCAACAAAATTGACTAATTTGACATGAACCAGTGACTTAAGGCTCAGGTGACACTGGTTACTGAGAAATCTATATCGAACAATATATGTTAAGTGGAAAAGACTCTGATTACCGTGAAGGTCTGATATGATTGTCATAGATATTTTTGACGAAGGAAACGGTGAAAGGCATAAAAGTGGATTAGTGACGTAAGTATTCGTAACAAAATTTGTATCTAGGTGCGTTTTACTCTACAGACTTTTGCAAGAGCACAAGGTTATCATCTCACTCGGACTGCGTCATCTGTCAGTTTCGATTTTTAGTGGAGCCTAATGGATATATCAGATTCAGCTGATGGTTTGCTCTTCGCATCGTCTACATAACCAGTTGACAGTTTGTTCGTCCATTCGAGTGTACGAAATTTTCATGGCGACAATAAGGGTCAGAATACGTTACGAGTGGTCAAACGATAAATGTGACGCTGAATTTTGATCTACATGCCGTATTTTGGCTTGTCAGGTTTCTTGGCTTTGACAGGTGTCAGTGAATTTTGGTAGAATGTCACAATGAGACCTGGAATAGCAAACGAGAGTTATGGCAGTAGGTCAGATTAACGCTTGGAGGAAAATTAATCGGCCGCATCGAGAAATCTCTCTCAAATGAAACTTGACGTCTGCCTGTCACTTTTTTTTTCAAGTCTGGCATTCTTCATGTCACAGATATTATTACTTTTAAAATTGAACTTCGGTCAAAATGATCATTACCCTTGTTAGGCTTAGTGCGAATGGGGTGTTATTTGAAATAATGCGCATTTTGTCTTTCGTTCCATCATATCCTTCCATCGAAAGTTTATGGGAACGACCGCACATTGGAACTCAGACAGGGTGGGGAATTTAGAAATTCAAAATGGCAGGTGGAATCTATTTTCTTGTGTGGATTCCAATTCGTGTGGAACCTTCTTTGGGTGGAATCCATCGAGTGCGTTCAGCACGTTGCGAGTAAAGTGGAAGTCTCGCATGTAGATGGCACCGCTGGTGTACACTGGTACATGTACTGGCGAGAAATTTCACCCTACAATGTGCATGACTTTTTAAGAAATTTGGAGAGAGTCATGAACATGGTTGGCGCAGATGACTTATTCCGCTACACCTCACTGTGCAATTCGCTGATTGGGACTGCTAGGCTGCTTCTTAACAAAGATGCACTCAGCTATGACAACCTGAAGGCGATGCTGCTGAAGGAATTCGGTCGTGCAATAGGCCGTAATGAAATATACCAGATGCTTACGAAGCACAAATGGAATAAGAAGGACAACATTCGCCGGTATGTACTGGAGATGGAGAACAAAGCCGCCCGGTGCAACTATATTGACGGATTCGAGTTGGTCGCGGGTTCATTATTGATGGAATGCAGGACACTTCGCCAGAATCACACCTGCTGATGAATGCACGAACGATGACTCAATTCAAGGAGTCCTTGGACTTGTACGAACAGCGGCGTTCCAATCGAATTGTTACCAAACCTGAGGCCACAGACACCGATGCCCAGAGGCAATAACATCAAACCTGACGCTGCTGATGTAAGAGAAGTTCGTTGTTACAACTGCACGCAGATGGGTCATTACCAGAGCAAATGCTCATACGAAAAAGAGACCCGATAGAAGCTGCTTCCGCTGTTGGAAGATGGGACATGACCACCGTAGCTGCCTTAACCCGAAGAAGATATTGAAGCTAATCAGAAATACTGCTGCTGCTGTCACAGATGCCACTTATGAAGGATACTGTCCTAGTCGCCACGACAATGATGATTTTGAAGACTTTCAAAGCGCTGTAGACGCCATTAATTTGGTAAGTATTGCCTACTTTACTAATGAAGTTAAGCGCAGGGAATTTAAGAAATGTTTATCTCTTTTTGATACCGGTAGTCCAACTAACTCTGTGCGAAAGCCTGATGTGCCTGTGCCTAGTGGCATTTCAAATATTGCTCTCAAATCAAAATACACTGGTCTCGGTAAACAAAGGCTGATGACTTATGGAATAATTAGAGCTGAAATAAAATTCAGAAACTACAGCAAAGATGTAATTTTGAATGTTGTGCCAAATGAAACAATGGCTATTCCGTTAATACTAGGCAGTAGCTTTTTAGATTCTTTTAATATACGTTTATGTCAATTAAAAGACAAATGTAAGCCTTTGAGTTACTTTAATAAACACCCTTTTGATAAACAATTGCATTTCTGTGCGCTTGACTCATATACTGTTGATAATGTTAAAGTGGTAGAGGATCACTCAGTTGCTGATGAAACAGTTGTCCAATCGAATATGCTAACTAATGAAATTAGGTCACAGACCGCTGCGGTACAATCCACGGGTGCTAGCGTTGCGAATAGTGAAGACTTAAAGGATATCATGTCAATTGAAGTTGATACGATGTCAGCCGAGCCAGATGTTAATCCTGTTTTGAGCAAGCGTCACCTTGAGGTATTAAGAACTACAATTATTTAGAAGCAAAAGATGTTAAGCTCAAGCCATATGACTTTGAAATGCATATAAACCTGACGAGCGATACGCCCTTTCATTCGTTGCCACGCCGGCCGGTTATCATCTTATGATGACCTGCTGGCAAAAAATATTATAAGGCCAAGTGATTCTCCTTATGCATCCTGTAGGGAAAACTTTCTCGCCAGTCACTGGCAAGAATGAACGCCACCGGTGCCATCTACTGGCAAGTAGATTACTTTCTCACAACCCACTGAACTTTCTCACAACCCACTGAATGCGTTTATTGGAATCCACCAAAAATGGATTCCACCCAAAAAGGGATCCACTTTCATAATGGACTCCACGTCCACAAATCAGATTCCAAAAATTTCTAGGCTACAGAGGTATTCCAGAATGCCTTCGCTCCCAAGAATTCAATGGAAAGCCACCAGGGAACGTTAAACATATTGCGCACTAGTTTAATTTATACTTGGTGCACACCTAGAAATTACGGGCGTAGCGATTACATCGATCTGAGAAGATATATAGTAATATCCATGACATAGAGTATGTCAGATCCACAAAAAGCGACAGATAGTCATTTTGGCAGCAATCCGAGCCAAGTAGTCGATGCGGCCGGTCACTTCGCTTGAACTGTCAAATCGAACCCATGTAATCACAGTGTCTGTATGTTTCCATAAATTTCGAAGTGCTATTTCTGTAGTACTTAAAACTCTGCGTAAACGCGAATCCAGGCTGATGAAACTGAAAACTATCATTATATTTATAATGGGCATGTCACTTTAGCTGTCACCTCGTAGAGAAGCAAGACTAGTCCGCTTATTATTCCCACAGGAATGTCAGATTAATTATTCAAATCAATGTGCGAGATGACAGTGAAAACTTGGTACACCATACCGAAACATAATGACAGGTACTTCGCTTACGCCAAAGTTAATATTTCAAAACCGACAAACTACATAATTGATATGTATCCATTCTAAGCGAACCAAGAAATCCATGTCATCTTCTGGAATTCTCATAACGATAAACATCAGAATATACGCGTATTAAAATTACTAACGTCATCTTGACAGCTCTATCGACCGAACGATTTTGTCATCACAGTGACAGAAATAGTTTTCTGACAACAAAACATGTCTGTGGTAGCGATCAAAACTCCACTGTTTTAGTACTCACCACATATACAATTTACGTCACCCAGTGTAATCCATAACCTCAAAGTAGTAATTCCACCCTTATTGTTCGAATTGTCATGCTGATGAACAAGTCAGAACTCACTTTCGACAAAATGAGCAGTGAGCATTCACCCTTAAGGCCTATTATCTCAAGCCACCTATCGAGGTAGCAAAGAAACACATCAAACATTGGAAAAAGGAAATATACTGGAAAACAGGGCGTTGGCTATTGGAAATGAGTAGTGTGGCTCAGTGCTGCCACTCTACTCCTTTAGCAGTAGATCTACTGCGATTAGTCGGAAATTAAAATCTACTGCGCAGCAAAACGAATCTACTCCTCTTTCAGGAGTTTTGAAAATTATTCGTAATTAATTTTCACTCTGACTGCATCGGCATTCACTGACTATCCAAAATTACATTCGTTCGTTTATAAATTTATTGTTAAGTTTCCAGTACAGTATATTGTTACTAGATTGAACGTCATTTTTTACATGAGATTATAGACAATCAAACATGACGATGATAGGGAAGTTGAAAGAAGTGATACACATGGTTCCTGTTCCTGCCACATGATGTTGAAGACTTTTTAGGAAAAGTCTTATATCGGTTTCCTTCTATATTACTCTTTTTTCAAATCAGATTTTCTCGTAAGCCACAACGGATTCGAAGACATTTTTTATGTGAAAGACCTTTTTTAAACAAAATAATGTTGATTATTAAAATGTTTAAGATCGGTTTTATTGAGTTTAAAAACAAATATTTTAAATATATGTATGGTTATTTCACAACGGGTTTGATAACTTTTTTTATATATTATTTCAATGATAAGAACTATAATGTTCTAGAAATCCCCAATCTTAAAAAAACAGTGTTTTTGAAAAGTTTTTTAAAAAATGAATTATTAATTTTTGAAAAAAACTGGTCGACCAATTTTGGATTTTTTTAAAATTCAAAGCAGTAAAAGAAATCATGCTAACTTCATTTTGTACAATAAAAAAACGATTTAAGTAGTGATAATTTTTACTTGCGATTATAGGTACTATAAGGCAAGTTATGCATTCGTAAAAAAAGATTTTTTTGGGCAATCAAACATGACATTACGATGATAGAGAAGTCGAAAAAAGTAGGTCCGACAAATTCTGTCTATCTGCCTGTCTGTATGTCTGTCCCTCTGTCTGTATCGGCACCTACAGCCTGCCTAAACGGCTGGATTTGCTTCAAACTTGGTAGATAGTATTATTATGACGTCCTACAGAGGAGTTTTTGGAATCAGCATTCTAGCTTTAAAACTAACGGTACCTGCCATACGATTTTTAGTGAAAAATTAATTTTTCTCGAAAATGGCTCCTACGATTTTAATAAAACTTTCTGAATAATGTTTTCTGTGCAAACTTTATGTTTTGGTTGGAATAGATTTTTCAGGAAAAGTCTTATAACGGTACCACCCATAGGACCGGTTTTTTGAATACCGATTTTCTCGTAAGCCGCTTGACGAATTTCGATGAAATTTTTAATGTTGAAGCCCTTTTATAAACGAAATAATAGAAGATTTTAAATTATTTAAAATAAGTTTTTTTTGAATTTGTTAAAAAAGTTTAAAAATTTTTTTTTATTTTTTGTTTTTCCAAAAACGGTCCAATCAATTTTTTTTTCAATTTTATTTTTCTGATAAAAACTTCAAAGTTCTAGAAAAAAATTTGGAATATGTTTTCGAAAAGTTTTTCACAAAAAAACCGTTTTTTGAAAAATCTGGTCGAACGATTTTGAAAAAAAAAATGTCCTTAAAATTTAAAAGAACAAAAAAAATCTGATGGCTTACTTCATTTTCTCAAAAAAACGTTTTAACTATTGATTTTTAAGTGATTAATAAAATTTCATATGATTTTTGCAATGCCTTTTTCCGAAAATCTCAAGCCCCAAGACCATTTTAGCACATTAGAGCAAGTCGTGCACTTTATTTTTCTTCAAATTCTCAAGCCCCAAAACCACTTACATATAAGAGCAAGTTCGTGCTACCCAGTCGTGCAGTTTATTTATATTTGCAGTATTTTATAAAATCTACTGCCGTGTATTGCAATCTACTGCCTTTATTTCTCAAATACACTGCGCTCAATTGTCTATAAGGTGGCAGCACGTGTGGGTCGAAAAATTAATATTAGACCTCATTTTGAAGAGAGAATTTGTACGAGCAACAACACATTTTATCAGAACAGTTTCTTTTAATGCAGCAGAGTCGCCCATTTTGGATTTTTTTCGTCTGGTGATTAAAATTTTTTTTAATCACCCAGGCATTTGAGGATTTTTATCGATAAAAGAAGTCTGAAACAAATTAGAAGGTAAGAATATCGATCCGTGTTGGTCTTTTGGAATAAATTTATAAGAATTTGTTCCAAAGACTAATGGAAGCTGACAAAGCCACATGGCCAAAATGTTAATGTCCAGAAATTTTTCATACCTTTCCTAATAGGAGTAGCTACAGGCATCGGAGGAATTTGCGGTGGACGACACACCAGTTTAAAAACCAAAGCAGGCAAGGCTGCCACAGGATTCTTTTATTTTCCTGACATCCATGAGGAGATAATGACGCTCATGAGGCGGTGAAGATTTTTTTTTATTTTTCATACCCATTATGGAAATCCTATAAAAAGAATATGCGCACAAATTATAAAAGAAAACAAAAGAGAAGTGAAATACATATATTTGCACAGACCGTGTTCCTTCAACCCAAGGGCTCAATTCTTTTTCTTTGGGTGCTACGCATGAAAAAAACTCGGCACACATGTGCCTACCAGCGCTAGGAATAGACCCCTGAAACTCACTTTCTACAGGATACCACAAGCGCAAACGTCAGGCGTTGATCCGTCTACCGGCTCCCCGACGTTTGCGTAAACTTTTTTTTTGGAGACATAAGACGCTTCTTCCTTGGCGTCACAACCTCGTGGTGTTATAACGTTTCAGTGTTCGACGTAAACGTGCCGCTGCGGCAAATTATATATATAACCATTCACTTACATTGGTACCGTGCTACAGGTACATTGGAGCGCCACATATCGCTCAACTGTACCGCCTTTGTCTAGGCCCACACTTCTACACGTGAGCTGTAAAGGGTTCCCAGTCTCGATAAGGCTGTAGGCCCCAACGAATTAGGAAGGAATTTTTAATGTACCAGTGATTAGAACGTCTGGCGCGTGCTTTAGACACGGATGCCGGTTCGATAACCACCTCTACTTTTACTCACCAGTTCCTGCAACTTTACTTACCAGTTCCTGCAACTTCATCAATCACAGCTTTACTCACCAGTTCCTGCAACTTTACCTAACACAACTTTATTCAGTTGATCCTGATATATATATATATGATGTATTTATTGTTCAAATATTATCTTTCTGGATATACCAGGTAACAAGTTTAATTTATAGTAGTTTCTTGGTTATAATACGTTAAGGTCGTAAAATATATGTTACGCCCCATCAAAGCCCACAGGCGGGTTTATAAAATTGCCTTGAGAAAGATACACGTGCTAGTTCAGCGTACGGAGCGTACGACCACGGACGGTGGTGTATGCGGTTAGAGAGATTCTTTTGAGAAATTTATCTGCACTTAGTGGCGGGACCTAACGCCTCCCCCACCCACTCGGCGGCATATTTATAACTTTATATTATGAACAAAAATTATTTAAGTTACGTATAACAGTGATTGATTTATTGATTATATTTATCTTTTGAAATTTCCATAACAAATGCTCGTATGAAGTGATAAGAGGTGCATACTTACCACCTTACCTTTTTTTTCTCGTGTTGTAGTTCAAAACCTTTTTTTTTTTCTGTTTTTGTCCTGTTACGATATCGATTATCACTCGCCGGACTAGATCGTTTGCATTGCTAAGACGGGATAATCTTAAAGTTTTTTCTTAAAAAAAAAAAAAAAAAAATCGTGCCGAAGCCCGCGCTTCTATTTCATAACTCGGGGATAAGAGTACATACAAGTGTGTGATACTTGTGAGGTTTTTCCTTTTTAATTTTTATCCGGTTAGTTAAAACAAATTTGTTTTTGGTGATATCCAGTATATTGATTACTTTTATTCGTGCACTTGTTTTTTTTTTTTTTTTTTTTTTACGCGTTACACTTTCTTTTAGTTTCACTTTGTCTTCACGACAACATCGTTTCGCGTCGGTAGCGACTGCTTTTGACTGCGTTTTGACGCCGCGTCAACACGCATATTCGATCTTACCGAATATTATTTGTACTGTACAATCGTGTTTGAGCTTACTTTTTGGTTGTACGTTAACAGACACAATAGCTATTTTTGAAGTTCTTTCCACGCGGTTATCGCTTGTGTCGGTTATTTTTGAGAATTTTTTTTTTATATTATCCTGAAGATACGACGTCTTAGATTTTCAAGGCTTCGTTCACAACCAACTCATACTATCAAATCATTGATTTTAGACCAAAAGCAATGGTCCAAACATACGCATATATTAAAGAGTAGAAACAATATATATTTCACCGTAGATATAAATACACTTAACCTCTTACTTTTCAGCTAGTTACCGGAGTGCACTTCTGCAACAGCGTATATCTGATAACGTCAAGTAAAAGCTACCCCATTGGTAGTTAATGATCTTTTATGTATTTGCATGTATATTGTATTGGAGTATATTCTTTATACATTTTTACTATATTGATATATATTTGCATGTACAATCGATTACTCGATCGAATACAAACTGTATTCTCTCGTGTATGGTACCTTTTTTTTGGGTTTGTAAATCTGTGTTGAGACCCCTCTTTACCACTGGGCCCACTGGGCCCGGGCCCAGGGCCCCGCAATCACCAGGGGCCCCCAAATTGCTGAAATATCAATTAACCTCTATTGGTCTATTATCAAGAAAAAAAATATTTCGATACAATTTTAGATGCATAAAGAATGATCACAATTCGTACTTTCTTTGCTGAACATGGAGAAGACACACTTAACATTTCTTAAGGAAGGGCTGCACTAGGGGGCGATTAATCTCAATGGAAAAGTGATCGATATTTGTTCTTTAGAATGCTATTTCACAGCTCATCTGTTTCAAAATTATGGATGAATTTTTAAAGTTGGTTACAAAGTTATATACAGGGTGATTCACGAGCGTTGTGCCAAAAAGCTAGAGCGTGTAGGTTGAGTTGAGACAAGAAAAAAATCGTATGGGAGGGGGGGTCTATTCCCCCCCCCCGTTTGCCCCTCCTGGGGCAATTTTCTGAAAAATTGACTTATTTTGTAAAAAAAAAATATTAAAAATCAACGGCTTCGTTTACAACACCGTGTTATACTTTTTTGGAAAGCCAAACATTTTTTCTTTCATTTCGTTTTTAAATTAAATTGTTTTAACGAATAGTTTAAAAAATATTAATTTTCAAACTCAAAATCTTGAAAAAATAATTTTAAAACTAATTTTTTTCAAAGTCTTACGTAATTAAGTATAATTTTTGTTTCCAGAATTCAATGCTCGTATTAATTTTTAATCCAACACTGAAAACGGTATGGCCCTACAACTTTTTGTTGCCAAGGTATTCAAAAATAACCGAACCTACTTCTTCACAAAAACACGAACAAATTGGCTAAATGATCACTTGTGCCATCCCGTAAGGCTAGATTTTCTTGTTTTTGTGAAGAAGTAGGTTCGGTTATTTTTGAATACCTTGGCAACAAAAAGTCATAGAGCCATACGGTGTTCAGTGTTGGATTTTAAATTAATGGGAGCATTGAATTCTGAGAACAAAAATAATACTTAATTACGTAAAATTTTGAAAAAAATTGTTTTAAAATAATTTTTTTAATTTTTTTTTTTTTTCAAAATTTAGAGTTTGAAAATTAATATTTTGAAAACGTTTCAACAGAATAACTTCATTTAAAATTACAATTAATATAATAAGTTTTTGGCTTTACAAAAAGGTTAAGCGTGGTATTGTAGGAGTTACCGTTATTTTTGAATAATTTTTTTTCAAATTTAAGTCATGTTTTTAGAAAATTGCCCCTCCTGGCTAAACGGAGGGAAATAGACGATTTTTTTTTTCTTGTCTCCACCTCGCTCTAGCTTTTTGGCACAACATGCGTGAATCACCCTGTATATGCATAACACGTTGCGCGTTTGAAAGCAATTCTGATTGACTTTTATTTGCTAATTTCAACAACTGACCCCTAGTTTTCAATGTGGGTGATTTGAAGACTTTGATCAAAAAAGCACATAGATTTTTTAAAAATAAAAATGCTTTCAGATACAAATTACTTCACACCAACATCTAACCCGGGTGCAAGGCACGTATGTGGCAAATACAAAAGAGAATTGGATGCATTAACATAATATTCGAATTTACTTGCTGGTCGGTAACTTAAATATAATGACCATATGGCAGGTTTAAGTTTCTTTTGTTTTACTTCCATGAAATTTTCTAACTGTCTTAGCAAAATAGTGTAGCTGCAGCAGTAGTACGTTGCACTTACAATTTGAAGTTGCAGTCAACAACAAGTCAACTCCACTCCAACTTCATGAACGCGCTGCGCTGCAAAACAACAACAAACGAAATGGCATAAGCATTTTAATAATAAATATTATTTATTTAAAAAATTAAAAGAATAAATATTAATTCAAAGTTATGTGATTTTTTCTGCATATTTTTACTGCACAATATAACATTTTTATATATAATCATACAGGGGCCCAATTTTCGAAAAGTGCCCAGGGCCCCCAAAAGGGTAAAGACGGCCTTGTGTGTTGGTTATCTTGTAGCTACTAGCTTTTATCTTAGAGTAACTATTACGTACCTTGAGGATATTCGGGAGATAATAGCTCTTTCTCAAGTCCGTCTGAATCAGTTCCAACAAAATTTTCTACTTTGCGAAATATGGTAAAGAGCTCGCGCGATCTTTGTTTTTATATCCGTGTATTTTGAATTTTTTTTACTTTTCGAATAACCCCAATTTTTGGGCGGCGAAAACACAACGCCGCAGTTGAAAATTAAGCGGAATATTGACTTATTTAGTTCCTTTTTTTCTTGAAATCCGTTTAACGCAAGCCATACGAACCGCGACTTGATTCGTATTTGAAAATGCAACGATGCATACTTGCACTTAGGAAGCTATTAATGCATACTTATCGTGTGACAAGAATGAAATTTTCAATAGGTTTATGAGGAACACAAGTTACTTAATTACAAAATATAAGTTAAAATTTTTATAATTTGAACAGTTTAGGTATAGTTTAGAATATAGATTATACGTTTTTAGACTATCCTATGGAATATCAGTCTCAAATTAAGACGACCATTTTAATGTTATTTTGAGAAGATTCTTACAAGATCTTTTGCATACTCAACAATATATATAGTATTGATTTAACCTTAAAGATTACTTTCGAACATTTGATAACATGTTAGTTATAAGTTAATCTATATATATAAAAATGGTGTGAAAAATGTATAGTAATTCATCAATTAAAAACGGCTGGGCCAATTTGGCTCAATTTTTTTTAAGTTGTTCGTATATGCCATGAGAAGGTTTGTATGAAGGAAAATTTTGGAAAAACCTTCTGGAAAAGTTGTGTTATGCGTGCGAAAAAAATACACTAAAAGCGCACTTAGTAAATCTGAAAAGTCATTTATTTGAAATATAAATCAGTCATAATTTTATATAATATTAATTTTTTTGATTTTTGATTTGAAGTCAAATAAACGTTAAATACAAAAACAAAGTATGTTTCGTCATTTAGTATTTTAAATTTGTGAACGCTATAGATTTCATTTATATGTATGAAGTACTACATGCGTACATACGTATATGTAGGTATTCCAAAAATATTTACTTCGAAAAGCTTTTCCAAAGAAACACTTTTTGATAGGAGAAGATGGTGGAAGATGGTAGATGGTGGAAGATGGAACATGGTAGATGGTAGAAGATGGTAGACTAGACGGTAGAAGATGGTAGACGGTAGAAGATGGCAGATGGTTGATGGAAGAAGGTGGTAAATGGTAGAAGATGGTAGATGGTAAAAGACGGTAGAAGATGGTAGAAGATAGTTAGCAGTAGAAGATGATAGTTGGTAGAAGATGGTAGTTGATAGAAGATGATAGATGATAGAAGGTGGTAAATGGTAGAAGATGGAAGAAGATGGTTAATTGTAAACGATGGTAGATGGAAATAAATGGTAATAGATTGTAGATGGTCAAAAATGGTAGATGGTAGAAGATGGTAGATGGTGAAAGATGGTAGAAGATGGTAGAAGATACTTAGTAGTATAAGATGGTAGTTGGTAGAAGATGGTAGATGGTGAAAGATGGTAGAAGATGGTAGAAGATAGTTAGCAGTAGAAGATGGTAGTTGGTAGAAGATGGTTGATGGTGAAAGATGGTAGAAGATGGTAGAAGATGGTAGAAGATAGTTAGCAGTAGAAAATGGTAGTTGGTAGAAGATGGTAGTTGATAGAAGATGATAGATGGTAGAAGGTGGTGAATGGTAGAAGATGGTAGAAGATGGTAGAAGATGGTAGAAGATGGTAAAAGATGGTAGAAGACGATAGATGGTAGAAGATGGTAGATGGTAGAAGACGGTAGATGGTAGAAGATGGTTAATTGTAAATGATGGTAGATGGGAATAGATTGTAGAAGAAGGTAGATGGAAGACGTAATGTTCTCAAGTTTGACCACTATTCTTTTTAGATAATTAAAGTTAAAACGTCGCGTCGTTGCAATTACTTAGTAATTTTAGATCATAGATGGTAGATGGTAGATGGGAGGCGCTCTGATTCTTTTTGCAGGTGATTTTCTATAAACCTTGCAGGCACATAGCTGTATATAGTGAAATGAGCTAGAAGAAAAAAAACATGGTTGTCTGTAAAGTCGGTTTACGGACGATAATTTTGCATGATAACCAACCCTCAACCTCCCAACCACCACCGCAAGACCCAACTAAACACCCACAATTTTTGATGAAATATGCTAAAAGAAAAAAAAGTTGTATCCGGTTTTAAAACATCTTATTCTTTTTGATAAGTTTAACGTACTTCAATGCTTG
Source organism: Platycheirus albimanus (assembly GCA_916050605.2). Lineage (NCBI taxonomy): Eukaryota > Metazoa > Arthropoda > Insecta > Diptera > Syrphidae > Platycheirus > Platycheirus albimanus. The sequence continues at coordinate 211,071,237 of OU696696.1, forward strand.
AGTGATGCTTTTTTAACAAGCTGTTAAAAACAGGTATTCTATTGATTTTTTTAGTATAATACACTTGGGCGTATTTAAAATAAACTATACATATATCGCCGTTTATATCACTGCGATATCTGCTCGGAAGGGCAGAACAACGTCTGCCGGGACAGCTAGTAATTAATAAATAAGCCTTTTTATAACGTTTACAGAAATTTTTCGTAGTTTGAATTCAGTTTTTCTTGGAATATTTATATAGTTCATGAGATATTTTCAGCATGTCTGAGTAAGTTTATCCTAGGGAGGGTGGTAACACTCACACTCCTTTCACGGAGAACAAGGTGGTATACATGGTATGGTGCTCATAGTGAGTAGCAATTTTGCAACGATGGAATAAGGAGATTTACTGCGAGGATTAGATACTAGGTTGAATTAGGTTAGTTACTGGAGCAAGCAAATTCATGCTTGCTTGTTTCTTCTGGGGCTGTCCAACAATAGAGTTGAGTCGTAGGGACTCACAGGTACGCGGTCAGCCATGGTCATAATCGAGAGAGTTGGTTTTCGTTTATGAGTTGGGTGGGTTGAGATACCAAGGGGGATCGATCTACACCTCTGATCCTCCCTCCCTACAGTGTTAGTCACCTCTTCCTCATTTCGCGAAACATCGTGGCAGCAGGATGATAGGAAGGTGATGAGTTAGCCACGCAGCCACGATCATCTATGGTCTGTGGTCAAACAAGTACTTACGAATTGTGTTCGAGGTGTTAGTTTAATAACTGCTGAAACACAATGGAGCCGGAGCCGGAACCACAGCCGCAGCCGTATCGCATGTCAAAATATTGAATACACACGAATTCAATGTTGTGAACACAACGAGACGGATCCGCAACCGCAGCCGCAAACCGCGACGGACGAGTTGGCCAACTTTTAATAAATACGTGCGTATTTTTGACATTCCATACAAAAAAAAAAAAAAAAGCAACGTGCTAATAAAATCCTTTTAGAAATTAGGTCAGGTAATTAAAAATTTATTGAAAAGACCATACATGATGCGATATATGTTTTATCATCTTTTATATTCATATATATGTATGTTTCTCAGTGGAAATTGTAAGAAAACGTGGAGTACGTACGACTCCATTGTGGGCACTTCTAATTAGGTACGTACGGCATGCGGTACGGTTGCGGCTGCGGTTCCGGTTGCGTTTTTCTATTGTGTTCCAGCAGTTAGTTGTATCATACTGGTAACTGCTGGAACACAATGGAGCCGGAGCCGGAACCGCAGCCGCAGCCGTACGACTCCATTGTGGGCACTTCTAATTAGGTACGTACGGCATGCGGTACGGTTGCGGCTGCGGTTCCGGCTGCGTTTTTCTATTGTGTTCCAGCAGTAATTCTGTCCGGATTCCTTTTCTTCTGAACTATGTCCACTCAAAATTAGAGGTGCGATTTTGAATCACCGTGTCTTTACAATTAATTCTTCACAGTCTTGTCAACGTTGGTTATGAGGGCCCTTACGCTTTTTAAAAATTACTTATTCGAACTCGCACATCATGAGTTCACCCGTCGGCAGTGAAAAATAGAGGTAACACCGGTCAAGTAGATCCCGGAGCAAGTGCCCACGGCCTGGCTGAGCTGGTCATGGCTATGGTACTTATGGCCACCGCGGCGGTCGATCTCGGCCACGGTTCTACGTTGTCGCATGCCGTTCTTATCAACTGTCCTTTACGGATGGTTGGTGAGAAAGGGGGCGTTGCCGGCATAGGATCGCTTCCGTCCCTTCAATGCAGAGATTAGGTAGCCGTAGCTAGTGCAGTGGATGCGATCTGAAGCGAAACCTTCGGAAATGTAATTGTCGTTCGTATTTAAGGCATTCTGATACTAGTTATGAGTGAGGGATTTGAGTAGAGTCCATGGTTTCAGGTGTAGGCTACAACTCGATACAGCTGCAAGAAGAACACCGATTGCTTGTAGCGGATAGGCGCGAACATGCTGACGGGTACCCTTTAGGCTGTTCCACGGTGTTATGTGGTCAGTACCTGAGGTATGCTGTTAGATTGTTCGTGCTTCTGTGATGGGGATGGAGATGGAATTAGAAGAATGGGAAGGGGAGCAGGGAGAGCAAGGTGCCATGTTAGCGAAGTGTAAGTATGTCTGTTAAAGGATGCTGGATACACCGATACATGGTCAGCTGACGGTAGAGAGGTTATTCCTTGGTATAGGAGTCAAGGAAATATAGGGCTGCTTGTCTCTTCCGGCTTTCTCTTCAGTTTAGGGTTGTTGAGGGGTATTGGTTTGAATCTCGGGTATTCATCTGATATTTGAGTGAAGAGATTGGTGCCCATCGACCATACAGGTGGTTTGTAGATTCACCTTGTAGATTCGTATTTTAATTTCATTATTTTTACGTTACAATCCGCTATAGTTTTGTTGAAAAAAAAGAATGGAGAAATTCGGAAATGTGTGGACTATCGTCCGTTAAATAAATTGACCATAAGAGACAATTATCCGTTACCTCTGATCAAGGACTGCATAGAATATTTGGGCGGAAAAAACTATTTTTCGACCCTCGATCTACGAAACGGATCCTTCCATGTAAAAATGGCTCCTAATTCCGTAAAATATACAGCCTTTGTCACACCTTATGGGCAATTTGAATATATGTGCATGCCCTTCGGTCTGAAGAATGCACCAGCGGTCTTTCAGAGGTACATCCACATCGACTTTAGGGATTTGGTCGATGACGGTCTTATTATCATCTATATGGATGATATTATTATAGGGACGGTTGATTTCGAATCAAACTTACAATTAGTGGCGAAGGTCTTGCGGTGAATGAAGGATAGCGGTTTAGAGCTTAGGTTGAGTAAATGTAAATTCGGTTATAGTGATATAGAATACTTAGGCTATCGTGTCAGCTCAGAAGGTATATGCCCGAGCAACTCGCATGTGGAGGCCATTCAAGATTATTCGATGCCGTCAAACCAGAAGGAAGTAAAAGCGTGCTTAGGGTTATTTTCCTATTTTAGGAAGTTCATTCCGAACTATGCAAGAATCGCAAGACCGCTGCAGCAGTTAACTCATGACCAGTTCTTTCTATTTATGACCCGACGAAAGAAACCGAATTGCATTGTGATGCAAGTTCTGCTGGGTTTGGCGCTGCACTTTTGCAGCGCCAACCTGATGGAAAACTACATCCAGTTATGTATTTTTCAAAGGCTACAACGGCTTCTGAAGCGCGGTGTCACAGTTTAAAAAACAACTTAATCGAAAAATAGGCCCCTGGGCCTTAGAATTAGAGAATTATAACTACACAATCCAGCATCGGGGTGGTGTAAATATGGGGCACGTTGATGCTTTGAGCCGTTGCCATACGGCAGGAACTGGCCACCCCGCGAGATCCATATGTGGTGCCATAAAAAGAGAAATTGAGATACCCAACCACCGTTGTAGTGTAGTATATGCTGTAGATTCTGATGAGATAGACTTTCAGATCCAAATCACCCAAAATCACGACGAGACTATAAAACAATTGCGCGAATGATTAGAGACAGAATGGGTGGTAGGCTATGATCTAGAAGATGGGTTGGTTTTTAGAAAAAATAACGCTGGAGTACTGCAGTTTTTGTTCCGAGCGAAATGGAAGGCAACGTGATTAGGTTGATTCATGAAAAAATTGGTCACTTAGGTGTTGGAAAAGGGAGCGTATCGGAATCCCGCTTTTTAAAATCCCGCTTTTCAAAAATCCCGAAAAAAAAGTATTAAAATCTCGTCTGCTAAAATACTGCTTTTTTATAATCCCGTCTTCTAAAATCCCGCTTGTTCAAAATCCCGATCTATTATAATCCCGCTTTTTAAAATCCCGACAAATCCCGCTAATCCCGTTTTTTTATAAAATAAGCTAATATCCCTGCAAACGTAGAAGTACAGAAATAACCAGTGGAATATGTACGTAAAAGAAGTACTTCCTTTCCACTGAAAAAGGATAGGCGATCGGGAAAAAATTCAGTTATATACCTACTGTATATAAGAATATATGAAGGCACTATCTCTTTCTAAAAAAGCAAAATATCAAAAAAGTACTGCACTTCCCCGCCAATAAAAGTACTTCCAATGCACATCCAAAGTACTTCTGGGGATGCACCTGCTTCAATGGATGTACATCTGAAGTACTTTTTTGAAGCGCATATTCCACCAGTTATATTCGTACTTCCAAAGATGCACGCGCTGTGAATGTAGAACTACGAACCGAAATAGACATGAAGTCAAAAAAAAAAATTAGGAAAAATGCATTTTTATGATAATAATTTTATTATTAAATATATTATATTATTATTTACATTTGTATTATTAAAAATATATTTATTATTAAAAACAAACAAAAATATCACAAGAAAATAAAATAACTTACATAAAAAAAGGATTCTCAAATTATACACAACAAACTCAACTCAACTTAAAAACTGTTGATGATTATGTTTTGAATCGAAGATCACTCTGACAAAAAGACAAACGACAACAAGAAAAAAAAAGAGACAACATTTTGCATTACATCCTGGATTTCTCCTTCGCACAGTTCAAAAGGGAATCGTTAATTGTTTTTTCAGGAGAAACCAAACTACTTCCTTTGATGTACATATTTCATCGATTGTTACCGTACTTTATTGTTTGCAGGGGTATACTCTACGGCGCAGGGGAAGTAGTAAATAAAAAAACCCACACATTCGAAGGATATATTTTTAGTTGTAGTAGTGTTTTCTAGAAAACTACTGCGGTTTGGTTTGCAGGGATGTTATAAAGTCACGCGCAGTAAAAAAAATAATGGGAAATAGAAAAAAATATGAGTAAAACAGGTTTTTTGCGTCGCATTGCTTATAATATACAAAACTAATAAAATAAAAAAATTTGTTAATGGTTTAAAGTTTTTTTTTTTTTGTTCCCTTTTGAATAATATCGTATAGCATTACTTTATACTTTTTTCTTGTAATTTATTGAAGATTGTCATATTCATTGTTAAAATATAATGCATTTAAAAAAATCACTCATTGCTTAAGTTATTTTAATTTTCTTATTATCCCGCTTTTGCAATCAAAAGTAGTTGTTTTATTTTAAAAAATCGCGCGATTTTTTAAAATAAAACAACTACTTTTGTTTGTAAAAGCGGGATAATAAGAAACGGGATAGTAAAAAACGGGATTATAAGAGACGGGATTTTAAAAAGCGGGATTTTAAAAAAGCGGGATAATAAAAAGCGGGATTATAAAAAGCGGGATTTCAAGATCGGGATTTTAAGAAACGGGATTTTAAAAAGCGGGATATCGAACCCAACCCGTTGGAAAAACATGCGATCAGTTGAAAAAAAAACTATTGGTTCCCAAAAATGACAGAGAAGGTTGAAAAGTTTATACGAAATTGTATTCGTTGTATAATGTCTTCGGCTCCCACTCATATAAACGAGCGCAATCTGTTCAGTATTCTTAAGGAACCAGTCCCGTTCGATACCGTAGATTTGGACCATTTTGGCCCCTTGCCGTCTATAATTTCAAAACGTAAACACATCTTGGCGGTCATCGATGCCTTTACGAAATATGTGCAGTTGTATGCGGTTAATTCTACGACCACTAAAGAAGTTAAAGCGTGCCTAGACAAATATTTTAGTTACTATAGTCGTTCTAGACGCATCATAACCGACCAAGGATCATGCTCTACGTCCCTTGAGTTTGATGCTTACCTTCTGGAGCATAAGATTACTCATGTTAAGGTGGCCTAGCATCTACACAAGCGAACGGGCAAGTGGAAAGAGTAAACAGAGTCATTAAATAAGTGAACCTGTTAGTCATGCCGACTGGTCTAACCTGTTAGATTGTGTTGAATATGGTCTAAATAACACCGTGCACTGAACTACGAAGCAAACACCGAGTAAGTTTTTGTTCGGTATAGAGCAGAGAAGTGAGCTAGTTGATGAGTTGACAGAATATCTTGAGAAGAAACGGGGTACAGCTACAGAACGTGACTTGGAAGGGATGAGAGCATCTGCCTCGGATGCTATTGCCAGCTCGCAGGATTATAATTTGAATTATTTTTTTAGCGCGAAGTAAACCTGCAAAGACGTACTCCAAAGGCGATTTCGTCGTTATTCGTAATGTCGACACAGAGATAGGTAAAAACAAAAAATTCATACCGAAGTATCGCGGTCCATATCTTGTTCACAAGGTTTTGCCCCATGACCGATATGTCATTAGGGATATTGAAAATTGCCAGATGACCCAGACACCGTATGATGGTATTGTTGGGGCTTCGCGTATGAGAAAATGGATAATAGATAATTATGCACTGAGTGATCCGACGCAACTTGATGTAAGCTACACTTGCTAAAATTTAAGTAATCGTAATAATTAATTAATCAAATCGAGGTCGATTTTTATGTCAGATCGGCCGAGTTGTAATGTTTTAACAATCGCCCCATGTAAACACCAAGTTAACAGCTCGATACGTTCGACGATAGAATCGGGATGTCAAAATAAAGAAAACGAAAAAGCCAAGTGCCCAATGAGAGAGCTCGTTCTATCGTCCAATGGGAGAGCTCGTTCTATTTAACTTTCTCGATAAGCAGATGTGAAAACAAGTAGTTTAGTTAGTTCTAGTTATTATTGGAGACGAATTGGTTCGAGCCATTGAGCAAGAGAATATTAAATTAAAAACGCTAACTTTAACTTTTATTTAAATAAAACGAAATATAAAATAAAACATTGCCATATTATACAACAAAGTTTGTCACTGATACACAAACCGAGTACTGATAGTTTTTAGCTTCTCCGATGCAAGAATCATTCTCGTAAACATTACCCCCTTTACCATTAAAAGGGGGTAATGTTTAGCTTTTTCGACAAATGATATCACTGAGTTTGAGCTTAAGTAAAGTGTTAATTTAACGGTACTTATCTGTTTGACAGGTTAATCACTTTCGGTATTACGCCAATCGCGTCAACAAATGTAATTTTTGATAATTCAACTGATTTCAATTTACTAGAAGTGTTAGATTTCCCTAGCCTGCTATTGTACACCCGTGTGTAGCAGAGACGTTTATAAACAGTAAAATAAAAAATTCAGTATATTCAAACAAATGCATTAAAAAAAGGCGGTACGGAGTTCGCCGGGTCAGTTAGTACTAAATACATATATATTTTGTCAATGTGTAGAACGTATAGAGAGTAGAATGAAACAAAAGTTAAACGGGAGGACGAAAACGATCCCTGCAAACGTAGAAGTACAGAAATAACCAGTGGAATATGTACGTAAAAGAAGTACTTCCTTTCCACTGAAAAAGGATAGGCGATCGGGAAAAAATTCAGTTATTTACTATTTATTATTATTATTTAATTCAGTTAGAAACTACTGTGGTTTGGTTTGCAGGGGAGAAGGCGTAAACTTTACTGCTGGAACACAATAGAAAAACGCTGCCGGAACCGCAGCCGCAACCGTACCGCATGCCGTACGTACCTAATTAGAAGTGCCCACAATGGAGTCGTACGTACTCCACGTTTTTTTTACAATTTCCACTGAGAAACATACATATATATGAATATAAAAGATGATAAAACATATATCGCACCATGTATAGTCGGTGACGTGAAATAAGGCCAAACGAAATAAGGCCAAATTCCGAAAATTTGGCCTTATTTCGTTTTCCAAAACGAAATAAGGCCGAAATTTCAGTTTGGCTTAATTTCGTTTTCGAAAACGAAATAAGGCCAATTTGGCATTATTTCAATATCAATTTTCACACCTCTAAGATGATACGGTATTGAGGTTCATTATCTATTTTCAAACGCAATGGATTGAAAAGGTATTTATTTGATTGTCTTTCTTTTATGTATTAGAAAAATATTTTCTGTGCATGAGTAAAATCGCTCGATTTTTAGGAATTAAGGTTTATCTGATTTTTTTTAAATTTTCAAAAACGGATATTGGTGATATGAGATTACGTTTGTGTGGGAATGAATCTCATGGGTATTGCAAGTATCTGTTTTCGGAAATTTTAAAGAATCAGATAAAATAATCGTTAAAAAATCGCGCGATTTTTCAACGATTATTTTATCTGACTCTTTAAAATTTCCGAAAATCAGATAAAAAATCGCGCGATTTTTCAACGATTATTTTATCTGATTCTTTAAAATTTCCGAAAACAGATACTTGCAATACCCATGAGATTCATTCCCACACAAACGTTATCTCATATCACCAATATCCGTTTTTGAAAATTTAAAAAAAATCAGATAAACCTTAAAGCCTAGTACTCAGATCGCGCTAAAATTTATCTTCCATACAAATTTCCACCCAAGATAAATTTAAGCTTGGGTTTTTAGCTGAGTAGTACTCACTTCAAGCTAAATTCCAGGTGTCAGGCTAACGGCTAAGAAAAAAGTCTCCACAAAATTTAGCTTGCGAAAGAATGTAAAACACATTATTTCACAAGATAAATTCTGACAGTTGTCAGAAGGTCTTGCGAAGGTCGCACGAACTTGCTCTTGAACTTGTTCTATAATTGCTAAGTGGCTGCATAATGTAGGTATATTAAATAAAATGCACTACTGGGTCGCATAAACTTGCTCCAATGTGTGACAGTGGTCTTGGGGCTTGAGATTTTGATAAAAACTAATTTTTCAAAATTCTTAAATAAATACTTGAACTAATTTGAGCTGAAAAATAAGTACGCCATTTTATTTCTTGGAAAAATTTGAATTTATGAGAAAAAATTTATAAAAATCTGTGGAGCGGTTTTTGAGAAAAAAAGTTTTTTTTGAAAAACTGAAAAAAAATTTCAAAAAAAATTCAAAAACTCTATTTCATCGGTATTCAGCAAATACATTTCTTTATAATTTTTAGAAAAAAATTTAGTGAGCAGTTTCCAAAATATAAATTTTTTAATTTTTTTTTAAATGCTTTTAAAAATACAACAAAAATATTTTTCAAAAATATTGCTATGCATTACAAATTGAGCTACCTACAACTATAAATGTGTGAAATTTCGAAAGAATCGGTTGGGTCGTTTTTGAGATAGTCGAAAGCAAAAAAACGGTCCTATAGAAAGTACCGTTTTTGGACTGTTTTTTTAATTTTGTTCAGCAATGTTTTCTAGAAAAATGAGCTTTATCACCATCACTCTGTCTTCCTGCAGCTCCTATATCGCACATGGTGAAAGAGTAGTTTGAGTCAACCATTGCCAATAGCACGATGTAGTAGTGCTTTTTGTATTTGAAAAACTCTGACCCCGAATGTGCTGGTGCCTGAATCATTACGTGTTTGCCGTCAAGAGCACCAACACAGTTTGGAAAATTCCACCTTGACTCGAAGCCATCAGCTATGTTCGCGAATTGCCTTGCGTCCAGTACGGGGAACACTTTGGGTCGCAGCTTGTTGGTTATCGCTGCCGTTGTTTCCATCAAAATGTTGTGCAAGACGGAAGCAGAACATTTATATGCGATGGCCAAACTAGCTTGTGATTCACCAGTAGCTAGGAATCTAAAAGCAAAAAGAAAGTTTATAATTTTCGTCCATCGTTGTTTTGTTGATAATAATGTTTACTTACCGGAGTGTAACCACCAATCGCATTTTGGCTGGGATAGGCTCCCTAATGTATAACTTCTTCTCAATTTGCTGACCAACCAATATTAGTAGTTCCTCTAGCTGAGCTGAAGAAACCCTCAAATACTTTTTAAAAAGCAGTGGGTCATCTATCTCGCTAATAGCTCCAAAAATTGTGACAAAAGCACCGTCAATGTTTCTTCTTTGGAGGTATGGATGAACCCAAAACTTTTTTGCTTTCTTTTTTGTGGGTTCTTCTGGCGGAACATCAAATATTAAAGAGGCCAAAAGCAACTTCCTTAATTTTCTTTTTTTGTCGTCAAACTCTTCCATATTTTGTTATTTAAACGTAAAAAATGAACACTTCGTGATAAAAATTATATTTATTACATCAAAACAGATGACTTTGACATCTGTCACCGGGCTTTGAAAATTATAGCAAGTAAAAACAGGTAGGTATATGTGTACTCTTTCACTCTTTCGTGTTATGTCGTATAGCTCTCCCGCTTTACTTTTCTGCAAATTTGCAGATGCAGACGTCGAAGATTACATGTAAATCCACCATTAGCGTAAGGGTTATTAAGCAGGTACCGTTATTTTTTTAGCTAAAAAAAAATTTCAATTTCCCCTCTGTGCAATACCTTAAAAACTATCGTATATAAGTATATAAGTTGGAGCAATTCGGCCCAACCGTTTGGGCTGTAGGTGTCTATACATACATACAGACAGACAGACAGACGGACAGAATTTTTTGACCATCTTTTTTCGTCTTCGCTATCATCGTAATGTTATGTATGATTGTTATCTCAAATTTTTTTTTTTTTTTATTTTATGAATCCATAACTTGCCTTATAGTATCTTTAATCTCTCCAACTTCAAAATTTAGCGCGCCTTTTTAGCAAAGGTGTGTAGAGATAAATATTGCAGAGATAAAATTTAGTTTAGCGCGATCTGAGTACTAGGCTTAATTCCTAAAAATCGAGCGATTTTACTCATGCACAGAAAATATTTTTCTAATACATAAAAGAAAGACAATCAAATAAATACCTTTTCAATCCATTGCATTTGAAAATAGATAATGAACTCGTTAAAAGCATTTGTTGCGTTTCGTGACCACGCTTGTTGACCAATTTCCGCTTTAATCAAATCAAATGCAGTTATCATGTTTTGTGCGCTCAACAACGGAAGCGCAAACAATTTTTGAAAAATTCTTTGAACATTTTGGTTGTTCCTCATTTTATTTTTTCAAAACTTTAAGCACTTAACAATTAGAACCGTGAACCAAAGCCGAATTCCTAATTTTTTATTTTCGGTCTTATTTCCATTATTTTTTCGCTCTTATTTCTATTAGTGCATGGAAATAAGACCAAATTGGCCTTATTTCGTTTGGCCTTACTTCACGTCACCTGTATAGTCTTTTCAATAAATTTTTAATTACCTGACCTAATTTCTAAAAGGACTTTATAAGCACGTTGCTCTTTTTTTTTTTTTTTATGGAATGTCAAAAATACGCACGTATTTATTAAAAGTTGGCCAACTCGTCCGTCGCAGTTTGCGGCTGCGGTTGCGGATCCGTCTCGTTGTGTTCACAACATTGAATTCGTGTGTATTCAATATTTTGACATGCGATACGGCTGCAGTTCCGGCTCCGGCTCCATTGTGTTCCAGCAGTTATGTGTGCTCATGACGTAGATGTACAGAACAAGTAAAAAATGAAAATTGGAAGGTGTTATCTCTAGTAGTTCTATCATGAAATTATATTATGTTGTTGTTCAATAAATTCAATAAATTTTCGTTAATTTATATTGCTATGCTAGTGTTTTATGTTTTAAAAGAAAGTGATTTCACCAAATAAGTATCTAACAAATAAATCTCGTTTAAGACTTAAATTATTATTATTTAAACTTTACAATGAAAATACCTTAAACTTTTCATCAAAAAGTCAAACTGAATCCCTGAAATTTAAAAATGCGCTTAAGGTATGTACGTCCGATAACAAAAGCAAAATGTAATTGTAATTTATAGCAAAATCGATACTTTCTCTACTTAAAATATGATAAAACTTTAGACAGTAGTATCAAAATAAAATTAGCATATTGAAAGACTTACAAGAACGTACCTCCCTACACAGCCCAACAACAACATACAGAATACGGCTCTTATCGAAGTTCTTGTCACTTTGTCCATATAGAACATAAACGAGCGTAATCCGAAGCAATGTGTTTTTGTCCTCGATAAGCACCAAGCCATTATTTGATAGGGAGTTCAGAATTCCGCTATCTATTGGAAATTAGTCCTAATGACTACAGCCGATCCCCCACTCCTGCAATTGGACGACAATTTAATCAGTTCATTCAGCGCAGCACCAAAACAATTAAAGGCAAGTATTTTAACCACAAACACGAAAACAAATATATATTAACTCACTGCACATACGTACATATATTATGTATATAAGGTTAAGTCATTTAAAATCTGCAATCGTTTAGATAGAAAATTCAATAAAATGCCGTACACCGACAGCTTTCTAAGAGTATAGCTGAAAAGATTAAATTATTATGTACATATTATGCACAACCGATTAGCGCCCCCTATGCTTATTGTTTTTGGAGCTTAATATCAGCTAATCAAATTAACCTTTTTATAGCAAAGCGATTAAGAAATGAGAAAACACGTGTTTATTCCAAAGGGCTTCCTGTATAATAGCTGAAAGTGCCATGTATTCAGCTTCACACGACGATAGTGCCACCGTAAAAAAAATCCAGTAGTGGACTTACGATCATCAATATTACCTGCCCAATCAGCGTCGGTGTATCCAACAATACCTGTGTTTCAACCTCTTTTAAACTCTAGCTTGAATGATGATGTACCGTGTAGGTAGCGCAACAAATGCTTAACAGCATTCCAGTGACGAGGTCGAGGGTTTGAACTAAATCGGCAGGGTAGGTTCGGCTCCGTGAAATAACTCCCCAAGAAATAACTCCCCAAAAACGAAAATGAAATGACCCCCCAAATTGGGGACTTATTTCATAATGAAATAAGTCCCCAAACTCGAAAATGAAATAAGCCCAAAAAGCATGAAATAAGTCCCCAAAAAATAATGAAATAAGTCCCCAAAAAAATTGTGAAATAAGTTCCAAATTTAAAGAATTGTGTTGCCATTTTATATATTTTCTATTGAAATAATTAAATAATATACAAACAACGTTTAATGAACAAGATACTTTTTAATAATGAAGAAAAGAAAGATTGAAAATACAAGTAAGGAAAATCAATGACGACATGATTAGAATATTATATATATAAATTAAGTGAAAATACAACAAGTAGATATGTTCGAAATCTTGCTTTAACATTTTCCAATGAAAAAGTATTAATTAATAAGGCAAAATAAGATTTTAATATACATTTTTAATGAAGGTAACTTCCTTTATTTTCCTTTATTAACAATAACAATTATTTTAAATATTTGAAAAGTTATGTATATACATGAATAGTGTCTTCAACGTTGCTTCTATACAGTAGGGACATTTAATAAATTGAAGACCTTCAGCAATTGACTGGGCTTGCATTTTCAAATTGCATTCTGCACAGACTTTAAGATGTCTGCATGGCATATACAGGATATTTGGCTGTGAATACAATTTTGTTTCTCAGATCTAAGAAATAAAATCTTTTCTCAACAGAAAAACACTGCATACAATTTGAGAAAAAAGAAAAGAAAAAAGTCCCCAAAATTGGGGAGTTACACATTTTTGGGGGGTTATTTAATTTTTTTTGGGGAGTTATTTCACGGAGCCGGTAGGTTCACCACAAAACAAATGTCGGGTCGTGTATACTGAGCTAAGTACATGAGCCTACCAATTGCTTCCTTGTACGGAATGCTCTTCATCAATTCGATGTGTTTGGATTCATTTGCACATAATTTTTCGCTTGTGTTCAAGTTTAGTGTTTTGGTTGGCTTTGAGTTTTCCATTCCAAACTTTTGAAGGACCCTTTCAATATATTATTCTCGTTCTAATGTGATGAAACAACTAGACATTGTTATACGCATTCCAAGAATATGAGTTGGAATTGGAACAGCCAAGCTCTTTTATCTTAAATTGCTGGTGTAGATGCGTTTTTATTTCTCCAAATCCATTTTTATTATATGAGAATATCAAAAAATCATCGACATAAGCAGCAATTATCAATATTTTGTCGTTGTTTGATTTGATGTATAAACATGGATCATATTTGGATCTTTGAAATCCAAAGGATTTTAATGTTTGGTATAATTTCTGATTCCAGACCCTACTGTCCATATAAGGCCTTTTTCAGGCAGCATACCAAGGACGGGTTTTCCTTGCTTTGGTAGTACGCAGGCTGCTCCATGTATATTTCCTCTGAAAGATTTCCTTGGAGGAAGGCTGAAATGGCTTCCATCTGCTCTACCTTTAAATTCAGCTGATCTGTCATCGTGAAAAGGTATCGCAGAGAACTGGCGGGCAACAGGTGAGTATGTGTCTTCGTAATCTACCCCCTTTCGCTGCAAGTATCCTTTTATAACAAGCCGGGCCTTCTATAAGTCAATCTGTCCAGTGAGATCACGCTTTGTACGAAAAACCTATTTTGACTTTATTTCCCTTCGATGGTTTGGCAATCAGGAATTCGTGTGAGGTTGAGAAAAATCAGCGGACTCTAAGATAAAGTACAATGTACTTGCCTTGTTGCTTGCGCTACCTTTCGCTGCGCCTCAACAACTACTGCTGCAGTGAGTTAGAGTTGGATTGCTGAGGGAGCGCAGAAGTAGCTGGTTCAAGTGATGTGTACTTCTTCTGGCACTGCACCTTTAAGATCACTTCTGCCAGTCTCGTATTTTCGTCGTCCACTGTACCGCCGCTGCTAATCTCGGATAATGAAACTTGAGTTTTTGTGCGTTCTGATATAGTAGCTCAATCTTGTTTTGGTTTGACGTCTTGGGTACTGAAGTATATTCAGCAACACAATGTTCTTCATTTATAAAAGATATGTTCATCTCGGCTTTTGAAAACACAATCCTTTACTGGGTCGTAAAGACGGTAGCCTTTAGTATGTTCGTCATATCCAACCATAACGCACTCTTTCGCTTTGGTTTTTTTCGGTTGGCTTTTGGAATATGTGCCATGACCGTAGATCCAAAAAGTCTCAACGCTGATATATCAGCCCTGCAGGAGATGCGATGGGATGGACCGAGCCTGAGAATTACAGTGGACTGTAATTTCTATTATGGGACATGCCAACTTGATGGGAGATCGCGCTTGTTTGGGTGCGGATTCGCTGTCAGAGGAAGACTTAGGCAAAAGGTCTTGAGCTTTCGCGAAGTCAGCGAGAGAGTGACAACGATCCGCATTAAGGCCAAATTGCACCACATAAGCCTAATAAGCGCCCATGCCCCTACAGAAGAGAAAGACGACGCTACCAAAGAATGTTTCTACGAGGTCCTCGCCAAAACATATGAGCAGTGCCCAAAACATGACATTAAAATCTTCTTGGGAGACTTTAATGCCAAAATTGGGAGGGAGGACATCTTTGATATGACGATCGGAAAACACAGCCTGCACGACACCACCTCCGACAACGGACTGAGGCTCATCGATTTTGCAGCGGGAAAAAACATGGTGCTGAGCAGCACACGATTCCCACGTTCCGACATCAACAAGGGCACATGCCGATCCTCAGATGGTCGAACCTGCAACCAAATCGACCATGTTGTGATTGATGGAAGACACTCCTCCAGCATTATGAATGTCCGTACATTCCGAGGAGCAAACATCGATTCGGACCACTACCTAGTCGGTGCAAAACTTAGGGTACGGATCTCCATGGAAGTTCTAAGGCGAACACCGACTACACCGAGGAAATTCAATGTTGGACGTCTTCAATCGGAAGAGACCGCCGCGCCGCTGCCTATGCCAACCTCGTATCCCTTGAGCTTTCGAGAAATCCTTCGACTGATGACATGAACCCGGAAGACCAATGGCAGCTATGTCAAAAAGCCATAAGAAGTGCTGCGTCTTCTCATCACATCCTCCCCCCAGAAACCCCTGGTTCGACTCCGAATGTGCTCAAGCAAACAAAGCCAAAACGGAGGTATACAAGTCGTGGCTCCAGAGGGATACTAGAGTATACAGAAATCTCTATGTTGAGCGAAGGAAAAATGAGAAACGTCTACTCAGGAGGAAGGAAAAAGAACACCAGCAACGCGAAGTCGAGGAGATGCAGAGATGTTTTTTCAAGAAAAGAGGTACGAAACTTCTATAAAAGCGTGAAACAGTCTACATCCGGTTTCACAAGCCGCTCTGGGCCCTGCAAAGATCAGGATGGAAACACCATAGTGGAAACGCAGGCGATGTTAGCCATCTGAAGAGACTACTTTAACCGGTGGCTAAATGGCGATGACAGTCAAGATCCCGCTCAAGATCAACTTGTTCCAGTTAATCTAGATAATGACCACGAACTACACCCGCCCGACCAAAATGAAATCAAAAAAGCCATCAATAGACTTAAGATGAATAAAGCAGCTGGATGTGATGGCCTTCAAGCGGAGCTTTTTAAACACGCTGGAGATGACTTGGTTAGGAGCATACACCAACTCATATGCAAAATATGGTCGGAGGAAATTATGCCCGATGAGTGGAATCTCAGTACCATCTGCCCGATTCACAAAAAAGGAGACCGCCTACTCTGCGCCAACTATAGAGGCATAAGTCTTTTAAACATCGCCTATAAGATCCTGTCCAGCGTTTTATGTGAACGTCTCAAGCCGTTTGCTGATGATCTGATAGGTCCTTACCAATGCGGCTTCAGACCTGGAAAATCTACCACCGACCAAATATTCACATTACGCCAGATCCTGGAGAAAACCCAAGAATATAACATCGACATCCACCATCTGTTCGTCGATTTTAAAGACTCCTACGACAGTGTTAATAGAGTTGAACTGTATCGTGCCATGTCTAACTTTAGAATCCCTGCTAAACTGATACGCCTTATCAGGATGACGTTGGAGAATGCTCGCTGTTCCGTCAAAGTTGGTAGAGACTATATTACCGATTTTATATTTTTTTTATATATTTAGTATTTGCCACGACCGAATTTTGAAATAAATAGGTACAATAAGAAAAAAAAATAGGTTTTGGAAAAAAGAAGAGAAAATGACAAACCAATGACAAAAGTCTGACGATTGAATGGATGTGAAGTTGGGTGCTAGTCGTTTAATTTGTTCAGAATTCTGTAAACATGGTTTGTAGTAGATTTGTTGTTGAGATGGGCTCGGAATGTATCCATGTTTTTAAATAAAGCTCATGCAAGTTTTGTTCCTGCAACTTGGAGACAGGTTTAGATTCACAGGAATTCTAGGAACTTTGACTCGAGTGTGAAAAATTTCATACTTAATGATGTCAATGAACCTGGAATTTAAAGAATTAGGAGCTTTTAATAGAATTTTCAATGGCACTTAGCAACCAAAAATATCAGAACCATTTTGCCAAAGCAAAAAGTGTAAGCGACTTAAGAGGTGTTCGCTACGGACAGTCGAAATTTCAGTTTTTTTTAAGTTTCAATAAAGAAAAAAAAAAGTTAGCACGCGACCGAAAATTTTTCGCGTTAAAGACATTTTTTTGTTGGTGCAATTAAAAGAAAATTATATTTAAATTAAAGTAAATTGTTCTATAATTGCATTTTAAATTTATTTGGGTTACAACAGAAGGTAACAAAACCAAAAGAAAAAGATTGTGCAGTTTTCCTTACGTGTATAATTTTCTTTTTAGAAAATCAAAAGCAGTGAATTTTACCGCCCACCATATTGTGGCCACAATGCAAGAGCGACCGATACCCCAGGAAGCGGGAATTTAATGGTATCATTGGTTAAAATTAAACACTCGTGGGAAATTCCACTGTCTTTAAAAACCAGTAAAATCTGCTATTTAACATATAGTGAAATAGCCCAGAGAGTCTGGGCGTAGACATTTCGATTGGGAGTTCCGGGATCGAATCCCACCGTCGACCACCAAAAAACTTTTTTTTTAAATCTTGTTTTATTAAATGCTAAAAAGTTCTTTTTATTAGTTCAATCAGAATTTCACTCTGTAAAAGAAAAAAGAAATTTAAATTAAACGTTCAAAAGCGCGAAACGTATACTTAAATGAGAAACTAAATTCGCGACCTTTTTTTTATATGTGTTGATATATTAGAATATTAAAATCAGTGTCGTGTGGTGCGAATAAAGGCACATAATAATATTCTCAAAGCGATACATACTGTATCTACCACCATATATATTTAACTCCAGCTGCAGTGGCCACTTCAACAGGAATTAAAGGGTGAGTTTGGTTACAATGATATATTTTACCTGATTGATATTTGTCTATATATATATGCATATAAAAAAAGATCAAGTGCGCGATTTTACGGGGGTTTGAAGGGGGACCATTGAATTAATTATATAAAAAAAAAATAACTATAAAAGAGGAATTGCTTTCCCAAATTTGTTAATAAACCCGAAGACGTTCTTGTGCGCGGAATTTGAATTTTTTTTCTTCTTTAATAAAAAGTTTAAAAGAGTTACCATTATTGAAAATTAAAATTTGTTTAAAAGATTAATGATACATAGTAATAAAATTTTTTTTTGAAATCTAAGTAATTTTTATTTGATGTAAATTTAAAGAATTAATTGTACCATAATTAATCGTAAATACATACAATTAGGTATATTGATTTAATAAAAAGTTATAATTTATCGATGAATTTAAAATGAATGAAATGGTTAATTTTTTTATTTTTGAGAACTGAAAGACTTAGAATGAAGATGGAGTAAGTCAATTTATAAAAGGATGAGGTTGGGAGATTGGAGAAGGATGATGGCCTAAGAAGAGAAGAAGCCTAGATATGGGGTTGTCCTGGCGAGGGAGACAACCAAGGTAGGGAGGGTTGAGAGAAACTTCTCGCATGTCCGAAAACATCTGGACAAAAAGCTGGCAAATTTTTTTAAATTTTTTTTTGTAATGAGTTCAGGTCCAAGAACCCACCGATGAGCTACGGGAGTAGGATGCCAGCCTGGACCAAATGGCAAAGCAGCTCGTTACAAAATGGCGCCCATAACGTGGAGTCCACTATCCTTGGATAGTGAGACTTATTATTTTTTTTATTTTTTTTGAGCCAATTCATTTTCATTTCTTTCATTTAATTTTTTTTTTATAATTTGCAATTTTCGTTTAAATTTTTTTTTCCTTTTCTGAAATTTGATTGACTTCTTGGTGAGTCCCGGTGACTGGGTATATGGCACTTGGTACCGCGTTGCCATCAAGAAGGTTCAATCAATAAACTTCTTTGTGAACAAATGTGAACTAAGCGGTTGAGTCATTGGGTACCTTGGGTAAAGGTACTCAAAGGGCCGAACAGCTTGGTACATATTTTTTTTAATTTTTACACATTTTTTTTGGTGTGTATACAAAAATGCTAGGAAGAGTCCCGTCGATGTAAAGGCGTCTTCGGAGGGCCTTCCAGCAAGACCCATTTAATTTCTCCGAGGGTTTCAGAGCCTTGACAGATGAAGTATTCGTCTGTTTTAAGTCCTGAAACCCAAGGAGAAACATTTTTTTCAAGTCCTTTAAAATCAAATCAATAAAACCACTAGTTTGTTTTAATTTTTTTTGCTCAGTTTTTTTTGGCTCGCAGAACTACGGCTTCTTCTTGTCTTCGGGAGCCATCCTTCTCAAATCATATTTTCAATCTCATCCTTTTAATTATTTTATGAAAACATTGAACACATAATAAAAACAACATTTTATTGAACATTTTAAAATTTTTTTTAAATTTTATTTCTCTTTAAATATATTAAACATTCACATACACATACAAATACACATTACATTTTTTTTTACATATACATATATTTTTATTTTTAAACAAGATTTTGTTTGGTTTTTGGTGGATTCGAAAACGGAACATTCCAGGGAAAAGTTTTTTGCATCTGGGGTTGGGTTTTTTTTTAATACTTTTTTGAGGCAAAATTTTTTTTTTGTTGTTGGTTTTCAGCTGATCCATTGGAAATTCTTTAAGCAGTTAATTCTTTTTATTTAGGACATCGATCTCCTTTTGGGTGCAGATTTTTTATTCTCGTTTAGGGTTTCGGAATTTCTGCGCATTTAAGTTTTTTTTTTGGTTGTTTGAATAGGTATGAGCAGTCGTCGTCGTAGTTTCGTTGACGACGATTTATCTACAATTTTGGAGCATTCCGAAGCTCGATTTGAAAGATTTCATCAACGATTCCGCGAAAACATAGACCGTTTTAACCTAGACAATACTTTCAGTTTTTCAGAAAATTTGAACTCAACGGTCACCAATTCCACTTCCAACATGTCGGATCAAGACAATCTTCCGGACAATGAAGAAGGTGGTGGTGTGGCAAATGGGGAAATAGAAGCTAACGAAGCGCTTGCTAATGTCCAGGAGGAAGACTCTTCAAGTCGGTTAGCGGCCAGGATAGAAAGAACGATGGTCGAAAATCAAGTTAGGTTGTTTCAAGAAATGGATGTTTTCATGGTGAATGTTATAAGAAAATTGGAATCACTAAGTTTACCGGTACAGCCTCAAAGTAATTTACCTGGACAAAACGCTCGCGAGTTGGGAACTGAAGGTAGAGATTCCGAAGCTTTTCAACCGATACCCAGACCACGAGCTTCGGTGACTCCTTCGATGTTCAGTTCGACCGAGTGCTGTAGGCTAGATAAGTGGAACATCAAATATGATGGGACCGACAATGTTTCCGACTTCCTATTTAAGGTCGAACGGATGCAATCATCGTCAGCTTATACCGATGAGCAAGTGACTGCGAACTTCCACATCCTGTTGACTGGTAGACCCAATAGGTTAGGTTAGGTTAAAGTGGCTGTTGGCTGAAAAGACCAACACACTTAGTCCATAAGAGGACCGTTGCGATACCACGAGTTTGGGGTGTTTCCCCCTAGTAACTCAGAACCAGTTTGTGCTTCTAAT
The DNA here is from genome assembly GCA_916050605.2 of Platycheirus albimanus. NCBI lineage: Eukaryota > Metazoa > Arthropoda > Insecta > Diptera > Syrphidae > Platycheirus > Platycheirus albimanus. The sequence continues at coordinate 211,091,820 of OU696696.1, forward strand.
GAATTTTAAAAGAGAGTTAGTGTCCACGTTAGACAGATCACTACTATCGTTGAAGAAGTATTCTCCCAGATGGATTTTCCTTTTGTGAGCTAGTGCAGGGCATGTACAAAGAAGATGGGCAATTGTCTCTTCCTCCTCTTCGTCCATACAACTTCTGCAAAAGTCGTTTGCGAACACGCTAAGTCTTATGGCGTGTCTACCTATGAGGCAGTGTCCTGTAATGACACCTATAATGGAGCTAATGTGCCGTCTGCTCAGAGAGATCAAAGTCTTAGAGCGATTCGAATCCAGCTTTGGCCAAATCCGTTTTGTCGCTAGACATGTGTTGCCACTTGTCCACCTAAGATTAGTTCTATCCATAGCTTCTTGCCTTAGCAAAAGTTTACATGTAGCGATGGGAATACCCAGGTAACTGTGTTCAGTTAATATAGGTAGTGTTGTTCCTTTTTTGGCAAGTTCGTCGGCCTTACAGTTCTCTGGAATATCTCTGTGCCCTGGCACCCAGCAGAGGTGAATGTTAAACTGTTCCGCCATCTCTCTAAGAGATGATCGACAGTTAAGTTTAAGTTTAAAGCGACTTTTATTTCTGTTTGATAATATTACAATTATGAAGTTTATAATAAGTCTATTTGGTTTGGCCTTTGGCCGTCTACCAGAATGACAATTTTTTTTTAATAATAACAATTATTGATATTTGCTTAAGGTTTTCTAAAAGTCTCCCTCTATAATACGGTTCCTATATCGAAGTGCAGCTTTTGTGAATTTGTATAGAACTTCCCAACCTTGTTCACCGTTTAAAATGCTATATGCTTCAGTTACATCCAGAGTGGGTTTTCCAAAAAAATTAGAACGGAATTCATTAAGAATTGGGCATACAGAAAGAAAATGCAGTGTATCCTCTCTTGTATTCATGTTACAGATACTACATAGTATTGGTAGGTCGGGGCGGTGGGGAACAAAGTTCAAATTCAGAATCTCCCCTCTTATTTTAAAAATAGTGCTGATTTTATGAACAGGATATGAATCAAGAAAGTAAGTTGCGTCCAAAAGATGGTGATTCAATTTACTGTAATGACACCTAAACAGCGAGGATTCAGCTTCATTCGAGTATCTTTCATACAACGCTCGACCCAAGCTCTCCAGCACAAAGTTAAATTTAGTTCTGAGTGAAATAGTTTGCTCGTTCGCCGTGATGTTCAAGTCTACTCCACAACCTGATGCAATTTTCAGCCATTCTTGCATCATACTTCCTTTGGTTCTTATTATTTGCTTCAATATAACTTTCGGAAGTCTTGCATCTTCCATTTCCAGTACTTTTATTATATAGTTGAAATGCATTTCTAGAGTATATAAAAATAAGGGTGGTGAGCCGGTTTCCATATGCAGCATGTAATTTGGAGTATTCCTTGGTAGCTGAAATATTCTCTTCAAGAAGTAACGGAGGCATTTTTCAATCGATTCATATGTGCAATAACCCCAGACTTGCGCCCCATAAAGCATAACAGCAGCAGCAGCAGTTGTATGAAACAGTTTATGTTTCGAGCTATGAGACACATATTTGTTGTTGAAACAATTTTTCCAGACCGAAGCAATAGCTCGTTTTGAGTCTGACAACTTTTCATCTAAGTGAGTGTTCATACTTAAGTTGGCGGATATTATGATACCAAGGTATTTGTATTTGCGAACAATCTCGACATCATCTCCACTAAATTTCCATTTTTCAAAACGAGAATATCGTCCACCTCCATTCCTGAACACCATGATTTTCGATTTCTCAAGGTTAACGCATAAGTTCCAGCATCTGCAGTACTCGCTAAGCCTGTTCATCATCATCTGCATACCTTCCACCGTTTTACAAAGAAAGACAATGTCGTCAGCATACATTAATGCTGAAATTTGCACTCCGGAGTAATTGATTCCCCCTTTTACCGCGTCAGTTATATCATTGATAAAGAGTATGAATAATAGTGCACTAAGTATACATCCCTGCTTAACACCCATGGATGTTTCAAATTCTTCGGATATTGAGTCGCCGTCCCACACAAATGCACAATTATTCTCATACAAAGCTCTCAGGATGCCAATTACTTTGCTAGATAATCCAATTTTATAAAGTTTGTAGAAAAGTGCTTCTCGTGATATCGTATCAAATGCAGAGCGGAAATCAACAAAAAAGGCATACAATTTTTTTCGTTTATTTTTATATGAATCCGCAACGTTGGCAAGTGTAAATATTTGGTCGATTGTTGAGTAACCTTTTCTGAATCCCGCTTGGAATTCAGTCAGAATATTCTTTTCATGAACCCATTGTGATAACCTTTTATAAATTAAGGCTCCAAACAACTTGGCTGAAGTGTTTAAGAAGGATATTCCTCTGTAGTTTGATGGGTTTTTGAAGTCTCCTTTTTTATGCAGTGGGAAAATAATCGATTTTTTGAAACTTTCTGGCACTTCAGCAGTTTCGAAGATTCTATTGAATTCAGTCAGAAGTGAGTATTTTAATTCATCTGTGGAATTTCTATAGAATTCAAATGGAATTCGATCGTTTCCCGGGGCCTTGTTTGGTTTGGAGTTAGTGATAGCATCCTGAATTTCTTGCAGCGTGAAAGGTGCATCTAAACTGTCACAGACGATCAAGGGGGCTGCGTATTGAAAAAGTGGGGACGTTAGTGGAGAATTGAGTATACTATTGAAGTGGGTTCTTAGTAGCGGTGCTTTTAAAGAGGTAGCGATCATGTTAGTTCGTCCATTAACATATTTAACAGCTTTCCAGAACTCTGCAGAGGATCGTGTGCGATTAATCATACTTATAATTTGTTATTTATGTGCTGCCTTTTTTTCCGCACAAATTTTTTTAAAATATTTGTTGGCTTCATTGTAGAGAACTTTGAATATGTTCGTGCTTTTCGATCTTAACAATTTTAGAAATTTGAATGATTTGTCTCTTGCTTTCAAGCATTCCCTATCAAACCACTTTTGCTTGTAGACAGTTTTCAGTGATGTGCTTTGCGGGGTAGCTTTTTTGATGATTTCTGTTAAGACTTCAATATCAGCTGTTATATTACGAGCCTTTAGTTTTTCTAGTTCCACGTTCAAGTTTTGCTGGTAAAGACTAAGCAATTTATCGTTCCAAAATAGCTTAGGTAGTAGACCTAATTGATTCGTGTTTCTTTCGGTAAGGCTTGTTGCTATTTCGCATGTAATTTCTAACGGCATGTGGTCCGAATAAATTTCTGTTCCAACTTTAAAGCTGTCTAAGAGGAGTTGCCAATTTCCCGATAAAAAGCAGTAGTCAATAACTGAGCACGATGTGCCTCGGAGAAAGGTAAACTCGCCATCCACGTCGCCTGCGCAGCTTCCATTCAATACACGATAGTCATAAGCATCAGTAAGTTGAAGTATTTTGGATCCTTTGCCGTCACAAAGACTATCCTTGGATTTTCGATGTTTGCTCAGACAAGTACCATTATATCCAGTAACAAAATTGTTTTGTGAGAAACCTATCCGTCCGTTAAAATCCCCAACAAGCATAATATCGGTTGTTTCTAGATCAAGCATCGAATCGCATAAGGCATCGAAGTCACGCTGCCAGTGATTACAGTTCAGATAAATAGGGACCAACACTAAATTACAGCTGCAGGTTTTTACTTCCAGGACAGGTAATTCACCAATTGATTTAAAGCTGACACGCACACATTCAAGATTTTCCCGATATCCAAACAGCATTCCTCCACTTGCTCTTCCAAATATTGATGTTTTAACTGCAGGAACCCAACGAAGCCCATAATTTATAAAAATATGTCTAAATCTACTTTCATTTCCTTCTAAGAGATGAGTTTCAAATATTACAAAAATATCAAAATTCTTAATATAGTTAAAAAAATTCACAAAATCAGTTTTATTTTTTAAGCCTGAAATATTGTAACTTAAAATTTTTAGTTTCTTATATTCTAAAAGGTTTTCGTTTTCACTTTGGTAGACAGGTACACATTATGCATCGTGTGAACTCCAGCTGGAGCTTGTGGGTATAGCCAAAGGTTTAGCATTAGTGATTGTTGGCAACAAAATTTAATTTTTTTTGGCAACACTGTCCTTGGTGACATTAGATGTCAGAGTTGACGTTTCATACGTTTTGTTTTGATTTGCAGCTCCATTCATAAATAATTGTGTTAAAGAAATGTCTCCAAAAATAGTTTTTAAGACACAAACCCCATTTTGATCACCACAAATCAACCCTTGCGAAGAATCCCAGGTGAATGTTTTATCATCTTATATTTTATCTTAATGCAACCCTGACTTTTGGGTTTTTCCCACGGAGTTCTTTCATAATTGGGATCAGCTTCGAACGTCTCTGGCGAATATTGAAAGGCAGATCCTTATTGATGCTAATGCTACTCCCTTTCAGTTTACTAGCGTTCCTCAGCACGTTCCACGCAGATTCACGGGATTTCATTTTAACAATTATTGTGGCATTTTTCACATTTCTACTATGGACAGCGTAGGCTGACTCAACAACTAGGTTTGGCTGGTTTGCATCTATTAGTCCTGCGCAGATGGATTTGGCTTTTTCATCCATACGGGAATGCTCCTCAACAGGTAAGCGAACAACAAGGTTCGACTCGGTATTTTTTTGTAGCACTTTGTCTAACTGCTCTTCAAGTTGCTAGTTACGCGATTCTAATTGAGAAACTTTCTGTGAAATCTCGTCTTGACGTACATTCAGATCCAGAATCTTTTGATACATTGCCTGCAAGTCTGATTTTGAAGCTAGTTGGGCAACTAGAGCCTTGTTGTTTTCAGTCAGCATTTCCTGCATTCTAGATTCACTTATTCCGGGAACAGTGCTCATATTGGAATTTTTCTGAAAATTACTTAAGCTCGGGTGGCGCTTCTCGTTTCCTGGATGTTCTGGAGACGTATCCAATATTCCTCTTTTTAGCATTTAGAGGTTAGCTTTTTATGAGAACTTATTTCTTAGCTTAGAAGCAACTTTGGTATTATAACTTACTCAGCGAATATATTTATCAGGTTATGCTATGGCTTATTTGATATTTAAACTAAGATTCGTTACGGAATTGGTCTTTTTTCACACAGTTTTAAGTACTTTTTCAGGGAGATAAAGATGATCGACAGTCGAGAGCTGTTTTAGAGTTATAGGAGATGGAATCCAGGGACCTCAGCGCGGCTTGGCTATCAGAGAAAATGATGATATCCTTAGAAGATATCACGTTTTCTTTAAGCCAAGATAAAACCTCCTTAATTGCCATTAGTTCCGCCTGGAACACGCTACAGTGGTTTGGTAGACGGAAGGAGAGACTAAGATTTAGTCTATTAGAGTATACACCTCCCCCCACCCCATCATTTGTTTTCGACCCATCGGTAAAAACCTGAATTTGATCGTCGTCCTGGAAGGCATTTTCCTCCCAGAGTGATCTAGAGGGTATGCTTACCTGGAAGTTTTTATCAAAATGAAGTTGGGATGTGGAGTAGTCTATGTTACTTTGGGGGATACTGAAGGTGTTCAGTATGTTAGCATGGCCATAATTATTATTTTTCCATATAGAGATCGCCTTCAGGCGAATTGCTGAGCAAGCAACGATTTGCTTGCTGAAAATATCTAGGGGTAGCAGGTTGAATAGTATTTCTAGCGCTGCAGAGGGAGTAGTGCGCAGCGCACCGCCTATACACAGGCAGGCGGTACGTTGGACTTTACTGAGCTTAGCACTATTCGACGCTGTGTCTAGGGCAGGCCACCAGACGACCACCCCGTAAGTGAGAATCGGTCTTATCACCGATGTGAATAGCCAATGCATAACATGGGGCTCTAAACCCCATTTATTGCCGATGGCTTTTTTGCAAGAGAAAAGGGCTACTGTGGCTTTCCTTACTCTTTCTTGTATATTGGGTTTCCAGCTTAATTTCTTGTCCAAAATAAGACCCAAGTATTTTGCTTCGTCAGAGAATATAAGACTTATACCATTAATAGATGGAGGGTCGACGTGTGGAATTTTATATTTCCTTGAAAAGAGGACAAGTTCAGTTTTGTGGGGGTTAACACCTAGTCCACAACGACTTGCCCAATTTGTGAGCTTATTGAGTGCAGATTGAAGAAGTTCACATAAGGTGCTGAGATGCTTTCCTGAAACGGCTATAGCAATGTCATCCGCATAGGCAATCACATTGAATCCCCCCTCTTCCAGTATTATTAACAGTTCATTTACCACTAAATTCCAAAGGAGTGGAGATAGGACACCACCTTGTGGCGTACCTCTACTAACAGATCGTCTTGCAGATGTTACACCTAGTTTTGAGTTGATCACCCTACTTATCAGCATTTGGTCGATCAGTTTACCAAGTGAGCCATCTACCTTCAGACCTGAGAGTGCATTAGCGATTGCAGATGTGTCGACGTTGTTAAAAGCGCCTTCTATATCGAGGAAAGCCACCATTGTGTATTCCTTGTGATGGAGGGAGTATTCGATAGTGCGGACAAGTGAATGTAGCGCAGTTTCTACCGATTTCCCTTTGCAGTAAGCATGTTGAGACATCGACAAAAGTTTAGTATCAATGTTATTGCGTAAATATATATCAATCAGACGTTTTAAGGTTTTCAGAAGGAATGATGATAGGCTTATGGGTCTTAGATCCTTAGGGTTGGTTTGGGAGCTTTTTCCCGCTTTTGGTATGAACACTACTTTAACTTCTCTCCTTGACCGGGGAATGTGAACCACTTCCAAACAGCTTCTCATAATATTTTCCAACACAGGCAGAATAATATCTGAAGACTTCTGTAGTTCAGCGGGTATTAAGCAAGTTCTGCATGCGTGAGATAAAGTATCTCGGCTATATAGTCGGCCAAGGTACTTTGAAGACCAATCCTGACAAAATCGAGGCAATGGTTAATTTTCCCGTTCCCACGACTCTAAGACAAGTTAGGAGATTTTTAGGTTTAACAGGATGGTACCGAAGGTTTATCAAGAACTATTCGGATCTAGCAGCACCTCTTACAGATTGCCTGAAAAAGAAAAGTAAGTTCGGGTTGACACCCGAAGCGCTGGAGGGGTTCAATAGACTGAAGACTGCACTTTCCTCGGCACCTGTGTTGTCCCAACCGGATTTCAACAGGCCGTTTACTATCCAGTGTGATGCATCTTCGGAAGGAGTAGGTGGTGTTCTTTTTCAGTTGGATGAGAACGACAACGAGAGGCCAATTGCATACATGTCGAAGAAGTTGAACAAAGCTCAGAAAAACTACACGGTTACCGAGCAGGAATGTCTTGCAGCAGTTCTGAGCATACGAAAATTTAGGCCTTACGTTGATGGATTACCTTTCAAAGTCATTACAGATCATTCAAGCCTCAAATGGTTGATGTCCATGAAGGAGTTGAGTGGAAGACTTGCTCGATGGAGTTTGGAACTCCAAGGCTATGATTTTGACATCGAACATCGGAAGGGGTCTCTCAACGTAGTGCGAGATACTCTATCTCGTGGGGACATGGAAGAGACTTCGACAAAAGTAACCGCGATAGAAAATGAGATTGATGAGATTGCTTCGACAATGAAATGTGGGGATATTGACCTTGACTCCGTTGAATTTGATTCGGAGGAATATTCCCAATTGAGAAAGAATATCGATTCTAATCAATCTGCGCTTCCTGACCTAGTTGTATCGGGAAAATTTATATACAAAAGAATTAGGTTCAGGAATGGTGATGTGGACGAGGAAGATTCGCTGTGGCGTCTTTGGTTACCAGAAACCCTCACTCACAGATGTATTGAATTGTCTCACAATACGAAGCTGAATTGCCATAGCGGCTTTGCAAAGACCTATGCTCGTATTAAAGAGAAATATTTTTGGCCCAAAATGGCGAGAGACATCAAGGCATTTGTGAGTGAATGTGAAACATGTAAGATGGTAAAAGCTCCTAACGCGATTCTTCGTCCACCTATCACCAAGCAGACTGTAACGGAAAGACCTATTCAACGATTGTATATCGACTTCTTGGGACCATATCCGCGTACGAAACGAGGAAACTTGTATGTTTTCATTGTAGTGAACCACTTCAGTAAATTTACTTTTCTTAAAGCGATGCCAAAAGCAACGTCCTCTAGGATAGTGCATTTCCTAGAAACAGACATTTTCCATACTTTCGGCACCCCTGAATTCATTCATTCCGACAACGGACGACAATTCGTATCCAAAGAGTTTAAAAACTTTTTGGAAGACTACGGCGTTCAGCATGTGCGAACGGCATTATATTCACCGCAAGCTAACATTTCCGAGCGGGTTAATCGTAGTGTGCTAAGTAAGCTAAGAGTCTTGATATCCAAAGAGCAAAACGACTGGGATATACATCTATCAAGTATTGCGTGCGCCTTACGATCAGATGTACATGATTCATTAGGTTGTCAACCTTATTTCGCTCTTTTTGGTCAAAACATGATATCGCATGGCTCTTCGTACCGAATTTTGCGAGATCTTAAAGCACTGTTGGACCCGGAAATGTTAGTCTTGCCGAATGCGCTGAAGACTTCACTCGCGAGACAGAAGTTGTCGGAGAATTTATTCAGGGCACACGTTAAGTCCAAAAACACATATAACACAAGGGCAAAACAAGTCACTTACCGTGTAGGCCAAGAGGTGTTCCACCGAAACTTTGCTCAAAGCAATTTTGTCCAGGGAGTAAACGCGAAACTTCTTCCCAAATTCGTGAAATGCCGCGTACTTAGAGCAATTGGCAATTGCATGTACGAACTGGAGTCCAGAGCTGGCAAATATTTGGGGACATTTCATGCCAAAGACATACGCCAATAAACACCCTGTAAACAAAAGAAAAAAGAAACCACAAAGTATCGAGTAACACAATTAATTTTTTTTTTTAACTTATCTGAATAAATCCTCAGCCCGGCTAGTTAAATGGGTTCGCGACCCACGTTTACATCTAATAAAAACAGCATTCGAATTTAAAATCATTTTATTTACCGAAAAACATTTTTTTTTTTTTTCGTTTTCATTTGCCGACGGCAAAACACGATTTAAATTTTCGCGTTGTTATTACTCGAAAATGTTTTTTTTTTTTTTGTTTTATTGCCCAATAAACAAACAGCTGGGCAATCGAATTGTTTACATAAAACTATATTTGTTTTTTTTTTTTTATTGAACGGTGCTCTATGTACCTACAGAGAAAATGTAAACAAGATAACCGAACCGACTCAATAAATTTTTTTATTAGGGGGAGTGCAATATACCCGTCTCTTTCGCGCAGACGGCTAAAATTTTTTTTATGTATTTACGTTTGATGTATATTATGTACATACTAAGTACATATATAAATTCATTCGATTCAAATTTTTTTATATTTTTTTTTATTTCTTTTAATGGCACTTATTTTATTGCATTTTATTTGTTGAAACACTTCACTTTCTTTTCGGTTTTCACTTCGCTATTTGGCACATAATACAATTTGAAGATTATTCTGAATTGCATTGGCGAGCGTGCATTCACTTCTGTTTCACTTTTTTCGCACTACCTACCGATTCTCGCACGACCGTGGGTTCATTTGCATGTCCCAGATATAAATATCTAGGAAAAGCAAAGCCCTGTTACCGATTTTATATTTTTTTTATATATTTAGTATTTGCCACGACCGAATTTTGAAATAAATAGGTACAATAAGAAAAAAATAGGTTTTGGAAAAAAGAAGAGAAAATGACAAACCAATGACAAAAGTCTGACGATTGAATGGATGTGAAGTTGGGTGCTAGTCGTTTAATTTGTTCAGAATTCTGTAAACATGGTTTGTAGTAGATTTGTTGTTGAGATGGGCTCGGAATGTATCCATGTTTGTAAATAAAGCTCATGCAAGTTTTGTTCCTGCAACTTGGAGACAGGTTTAGATGCACAGGAATTCTAGGAACTTTGACTCGAGTGTGAAAAATTTCATACTTAATGATGTCAATGAACCTGGAATTTAAAGAATTAGGAGCTTTTAATAGAATTTCCAATGGCACTTAGCAACCAAAAATATCAGAACCATTTTGCCAAAGCAAAAAGTGTAAGCGACTTAAGAGGTGTTCGCTACGGACAGTCGAAATTTCAGTTTTTTTAAGTTTCAATAAAGAAAAAACAAAGTTATCACGCGACCGAAAATTTTTCGCGTTAAAGACATTTTTTTGTTGGTGCAATTAAAAGAAAATTATATTTAAATTAAAGTAAATTGTTCTATAATTGCATTTTAAATTTATTTGGGTTACAACAGAAGGTAACAAAACCAAAAGAAAAAGATTGTGCAGTTTTCCTTACGTGTATAATTTTCTTTTTAGAAAATCAAAAGCAGTGAATTTTACCGCCCACCATATTGTGGCCACAATGCAAGAGCGACCGATACCCCAGGAAGCGGGAATTTAATGGTATCATTGGTTAAAATTAAACACTCGTGGGAAATTCCACTGTCTTTAAAAACCAGTAAAATCTGCTATTTAACATATAGTGAAATATTTAAGAATATTCTATTGACCAATTTGGAGTTATTGATTTGTGTTTGGAAAAGTTCTTTCCGTCGGCTTTTTTGGTCACTGTAGTTTTAGCAATGAAACAATTCTGTTACATTTGCTTTTCCCGACGTTTCGGCAGGGATTGCTGCCTTCCTCAGGGGAACTTTATTTGAACAAAAAATACATTTATTATACAAAATATATAGTGACATTTAAAACAGTGGGAATTACACTTACTTTGTTTTTTTAAAAATATATAAATTTAAAAAATTTTAAAATAAGAAATGACACTTCGAATGAAGTTTCGTCTGTGTATTAAAAAAAACAAAAGAATGAAAACTATGAGGATGAAGACACTAAAGAGCAATAGACAGAAGAAATGTTTTGTGTGTCTTGTTTTCTGTTCATATTATTATTGTTATTTAGTATGTGTAATGTTTCCAAGGTATATCGTTTAGATACATGTTTCTCCGTTTGTAGGATTTTGACATCTTCAAAGTTTGGAGAATGACCACTCTCGATGCTGTGACTTGCCAGGGCTGTTTTCCCAGAACTATTGGGCTTAATATCAGATTTGTGGTTTGAGATCCGGTGTCGAAGAAATTGTTTTGTGGTTCCTATATAGCATAGGTTGCAAGGCTCGTTTGGTTTGCCGTTGCAATTAATTTTGTAGATTACGTCTGTTTGTTTGTCTTTGTCAGGTTTTGTTTTTAGTTTGGTGTATAGATGGTTAAGCGTTTTGTTGGATTTGAAAGCCAAACGAACGTCTTTTACGCTTCTGTTGATAACCTGTTTGAAGTTTTCAGTGAGTTTTGGAACATACACTATACTTTTGTAGAAACCATTGTTTGTATCTGTTTCTGTTCTTGTAGCTTGTGTCTTGTATTTGTGTTTGAAGATTAAAGCACGAATTATATTAGGAGGATAGCCATTGTCCTCGAGAATTTTCGTTATTCTTTTTCATTGCAGGGATGAAACCTTACTTACGAGGTTGGAGGCAGTGCTCATGATGATGTGTTTGGCTTGGTTCGAACGAAAATTGATGATTCTGCCTGACGCAGTATGTTTTTGATGCCAATTGTACAATAAGCGGTCGTTTTCCCTGTGGACTTTAACATCCAGAAATGAAATCGCATTATTGTGTTCCATTTCAACTGTGAATTGTATTTTTGGGTGGAATCCGTTGAGGATAGAAAGCACAATGTCAACTTCCTGTTTGTCAATCACAGCAAATATGTCGTGCACATATTTCGCTATGAACGAAGGTCTCTCCTTCATGGCATCAAAACATTCGTCTAGAACGTGATCTAGTACTAAGTCTGCGATCGTGGGTGACAGAGGGTTGCCCATAGGCATTCCAAAAATTTGCTTGAAAATATCATCTTTGAATTGTAGATAATTGTTTTCTTGAAGACAAAAATCAAGTATCTCCAAAAATTTTTTCTGGTTGATGTTGGTGTTCTCACTTATCAAATCCCATTTCTTTTTCACTATAGTGACAGCTAGTGATATGGGAATGTTTGTAAAAAGAGACACTACATCATAAGATACCAGAACCTCGTTGGCTTTTAATTTAATATTTTTTGATTTTTCAATAAATTCCAACGAATTTTTAATCGAGTGTGTCGATTTTGTCGTCGCGTACTGTAAAATCTTACCGACAAATTTTGCAAGCTCATAACATGGTAGTTTTATTGATGACGTGATGGGTCGCAAGGGCATGTTTGGCTTATAGATTTTGGGTAAGCCATAGATAGATGGAACCTGTGCTGTATATGTTGTCATTCTCCCTCTTTCTCGATCATCAATAAAGTTATTGTTTCTCAGCCACTTAACTAGTTCGTTGTTGCGAGTCTGTAGTGTTGTTGTTGGGCTATTCCTCACTCGCCTATATGTATTTCTATCAGACAACAGTTCACTCATCTTTTCATCGTACTCCACCCGTTCCATCGCCACTGTGACGTTCCCTTTGTCAGCTGGTACGATGACGATGTTCTTGTGTTTGAGGAAATTGATCGTCTGGGTGTTTACGTTTAATACATAATTTTTCGCTTGTGTTCAAGTTTAATGTTTTGGTTGGCTTTGAGTTTTCCATTCCAAACTTTTGAAGGACCCTTTCAATATATTATTCTCGTTCTAATGTGATGAAACAACTAGACATTGTAATACGCATTCCAAGAATATGAGTTGGAACAGCCGAGCTCTTTTATCTTAAATTGCTGGTGTAGATGCGTTTTTATTTCTCCAAACCCATTTTTATTATATGAGAATATCAAAAAATCATCGACATAAGCAGCAATTATCAATATATTGTCGTTGTTTGATTTGATGTATAAACATGGATCATATTTGGATCTTTGAAATCCAAAGGATTTTAATGTTTGGTATAATTTCTGATTCCAGACCCTACTGTCCATATAAGGCCTTTTTCAGGCAGCATACCAAGGACGGGTTTTCCTTGCTTTGGTAGTACGCAGGCTGCTCCATGTATATTTCCTCTGAAAGATTTCCTTGGAGGAAGGCAGAAATGGCTTCCATCTGCTCTACCTTTAAATTCAGCTGATCTGTCATCGTGAAAAGGTATCGCAGAAAACTGACGGGCAACAGGTGAGTATGTGTCTTCGTAATCTACCCCCTTTCGCTGCGAGTATCCTTTTATAACTAGCCGGGCCTTGTATAAGTCAATCTGTCCAGTGAGATCACGCTTTGTACGAAAAACCCATTTTGACTTTATTTCCTTTCGATGGTTTGGCAAATAAGGAATTCGTGTGAGGTTGAGAAAAATCAGCGGACTCTAAGATAAAGTACAATGTACTTGCCTTGTTGCTTGCGCTACCTTTCGCTGCGCCTCCACAACTACTGCTGCAGTGAGTTAGAGTTGGATTGCTGAGGGAGCGCAGAAGTAGCTGGTTCAAGTGATGTGTACTTCTTCTGGCACTGCATCTTTAAGATCACTTCTGCCCGTCTCGTATTTTCGTCGTCCACTGTACCGCCGCTGCTAATCTCGGATAATGAAACTTGATTTTTTGTGCGTTCTGATATAGTAGCTCAATCTTGTTTTGGTTTGACGTCTTGGGTACTGAAGTATGTTCAGCAACACAATGTTCTTCATTTATAAAAGATATGTTCATCTCGGCTTTTGAAAACACAATCCTTTACTGGGTCGTAAAGACGGTAGCCTTTAGTATGTTCGTCATATCCGACCATAACGCACTCTTTCGCTTTGGTTTTTTTCGGTTGGCTTTTGGAATATGTGCCATGACCGTAGATCCAAAAACTTTAATGTGCGCTAAGTCAGGGATACGTCCACCCCATGCTTCAATCGGTGTCTTTCCTGTTCCTTTTGAAGGTGAACGATTCAAAAGATGTACCGAATTTGCAACAGCTTCTGCCCACAACGCTTTTGGCAATTTCGCTTCGACAAGCATGCATCTCGCTTTTTACACTATTGACCGATTGTTTCGTTCGCCCAACCCGTATTCTTCTGGAGTATGCACATTGCTTGTTTGGTGGTTTATTCCCTTTTTTCGCAACTTTTTTTGAAATTTTCGATTCAAAAACTCTGCCATTGTCAAAACGTAGTGTTTTAAGTCTCTGGCCACTTTGGTTTTTGGCGAATGCGAGAAAATGTTCAAAACATGACAGCACTTCCTTTTAGAAAATAAATTAATATTTTCCTGGACTTATCATCGATAAATGTTAGGAAATACCGATTTCCACCAAGTGAACAGTTTTCCATCGGTCCACATATATCTGTGTGCACCACTTCCAGAATCTATTTAGTCCTGCTGCCGCACTTATTGAAGGGCAACCTCGTCTGCTTACCGAAAGGGCAGACCTTGCAGTCTTGCACATTTTTATTCGTTAAACTTATTCCACTTGCCATTCCATTTTGAAGTTTGTCTAAACTTTCATTATTTAAGTGGCCTATCCGTTTATGCCAAAGTTCTTTGCTGCATTTCGAACTACACGCAAGTGCAATACTTTTCGACGACTTCGTATCAAGTCTGAAGAAGTCAACTTTTTATTTAATTTTTACCAAAAAAAAAAAACTTTCTTACTCTTCTGGGCCCATAACCTATAGCAAAGCGATTACTTACTTACTTATGATGCCGCCACTGGAGCGTGGTGCTCCTGGGCCTTGCTGAGAATGCCCCTCCAGCCGGCTCGAGCTCTAGCCTGCTGTCTCCAATTTCGCACTCCAAGTTGACGGATGTCTCCCTCTACCGCTCCATCGAAGATGAGGTCTACCTTGGCTTCTGACTCTTTCGGGTTTGGCGTTGAAGACTTTACGAGCTGGAGCGTCGATGTCCATTCGCTTTACATGGCCCAGCCATCTTAGTCTTTGGATTCGAATTTTTCTGGCTAGGCTTATGTCGCTGTACAGTTCTTATAGTTAGTTGTTGTATCTTCTTATCCAAATGTTGTTTTCGCGATTTACGCAGACAGGACCATAAATCGTACGCAGAACTTTTCTCTCGAAGACTCCAAGTGACTTTTCATCCGATTGGGAGAGGGTCCATGCTTCCGCACCATATAGCAGGACTGGGATGATGAGTGTTCTATACAGTGTCACCTTGGTTTTTCTCGATAGGGTTTTATTCCTCAATTGCTTACTCAGCTCAAAGATTTGCAAGAGTTAATCTGCGTTTGATTTCAGCGCTGATGTTGTTGCCTGTATTTACAGCAATGATTGGAATGCGTATAGGTTTTGTAGAAATAAGTACTCAAATGAGCTCCAATTAGCGAAAAATAATTTCATTGCAAAACAAATTGACCAAACGTCGGACCAAAAAACAATGTGGAAAACAATAAAAACATTAGTAAAAGATAATGTAACTTTTAAAAATAAGAAAGATATAGCAAATAAACTGAATACTTTTCTTGTAAGAAGTGTTGAAGATCTAAATGATAGAATTCCTTTCGAACAGTTTACGAATTTAATAAGTGTAAATAATGAAAATACTTTCAAATTTAAATTAATTAATATCAATGAATTAAAGAACACTGAACAAAACGAATGGTAAAAAAGACTACCCCGTGTACCCCGTGGCGTAGTAGTTAGTGTGTCGGACTGCTACGCTGAAGGTTCAGGGTTCAATCCCTGACGTTGCCACCTTAAGTTTTTTTCCGGGGTACTGCCTCTTGCGAGGAAGTGACAAATCCTCCAAGAGTAATTAATGTCATGGAAAGTGCTTCTCTGTTAGCCGTTCGGATTCGGCGGTAAATTCCTACACAATATCAACTTACACACAGGAGTTGTTGAGAGTATAAGTCACAGACCTCGGCCCCTCTTGGAGCTGTTGTGCCAACAATTTATTTTTTTTATTTTTTAAAAAAGACTACAACGGTTTGTCGACTAAAATGTTGTTGGCTGCTTTTGACATTGTGGGTCCCTGCTTCTTGGACCTTATCAATGGATCGCTGAGTGGTGGCATTTTTCCTGATCACTGGAAGAAATCAAATGTAGTTCCAATCGAAAAAGTCAAAAAAAACGCTAAATCCAGCGGAGTTTCGACCAGTCAACATGCTTATGACTGAGAGTAAGGTCCTAGAAAAAGTGGTACATAAACAGCTACAGAGTTTATCACGATTTACTTTTTATTATTAAAAGAATCTACCCGCGAACAAAAAAATTTAACTTTATGATGTATAATCTAAACGTACTTTAAAACCGCGGACTATGGATTTATCGAATCCAAGAAAACAATAATTATTTACTAAACGCAAAACAACAAATGCACACACCCGTCGTGCCGCGATGAGTATTTTCGTTGAATGAACAGTGAAGATGATTGATAAAAAAAAGAAATGTCAAATTTAGTTCCGTTCGCACAAGTAGGTCTGTAAATCGAGATTAGCACCGTTCGATAGGTGGCTTGCCGGTTCGCTCAGAAGGGGGTGGGTTTGATCGATGAATAATTATTTTATTGATCGTATCAATAAAATTTAGAATTTCTGAAAAAAAAAATAAACGGAAGACGAATCAAGATCAATTCTTCGTACAGGGTGTACTAGAAATTATGTTAGGCGCCAGGTAATTTTCTCAGGAATTACCAAACCGTCATAAAACTGAAAAGAAGAATTCCAATGGAATAAAAAGAACGAGTTATTTTTCCAAATAGGAAATTCAAATGATTTATTAGGGAAACCTTTCAGTATAGGTAAAAAACCCTAAATTTTTTCGTAAACAAAAATTTACAATGTATGGTTTGGAAGAGATGGCGGAAGGCCAAATCAAAAGATAAAATAGGTATATTATGAAAATGAACAAAATTGGTAGGTACAATTAATAGTTTTATTTAGTGTCACAAAAGACACTAAGGAGAGAAAAATGACGGGGTTGACTATGAAAATTAATGAAAGTAAAAATTGGGTCGCGAGTCCCGCAATCTCGGGATAGACAACGGATGCACGAAGACTCCACAATAAACAAGTTTCTGCCACTTTTGGCCAGAATAACAACTATCAAAACACGCAAAATACTGTCCTGGGACAAAACGAAAAGAATGAAAAAGGGTACTTATCTGCCTATAAGGATCCTTCCTCCAGAGCCTGATTATTTCCTCCCGAAAGATCTTCCTCACAAACAAAATAATCACACAAAATAAACTCGTTGGCCTTATCTGCCAAAATCTCTACGTTTTATTATCAACTCAAAATAAAAGTAATCAACTCGAAAAATGATTTTTCGCTAACTCTTAAATTTTTCTGTCTCAGCCTTTTAGTCGAAAACCAAAAAGTGAACCAAAAGTCCAAAATGGCTGACTTTTCTCGTCCATTAGCCATATCCAAAATACATTCTTCTCTTTTTAGCCAATGTCTGTGGTGGTGTTCTGTCACGGGCGAGCTTCAACACTTCGTATCATTGGTGAGAGTGTGTACCGTTGTTGAACCCAAGCCACGCATTCGAATTATGCAAAATATCCCTGGCTAATGGTGATATTTGCAACAAGAGTAGCTCAATGGACGAGTTCAGACCCATTCTTGGCAATCCCAACTTTTTAAGAGAAAAAGCGAAAAATAATTTTTTTAAACTCGACAAAGTCCCCGTCCCATGCCCAGACTACAGTATGGAGGAAAATCTTTCGAGCCAGTAAATTCTCTGTCATATTCCACTTGCCTTGCGAGAAAAGATCCGAAGGCTAACCCGATTGTTTTTCTTTACATATTAAAGATTAAAATATTGTAGGTCTTCGTGCAGATTGAATTTAAGAGAAATACTAGATGGAAAAGTCATTTTTCTTTTCTTTGTGTTGAAGACACGCTAGGTTGGGCTCTCGGCCATTTCAAACGTTGGCTGGACTTTGGACTCAGCAGCTTCATCTAGGACGGATTTGTGGACGGCCTGTCGCACATTTATGTTCGGTCATCTCGTGGACCAACTGTCGCACGTTAGAGAGTTGTGATTGTCTTTCACAACATTTGTATTGAGACCTGCTTGTGTTGTCTTTCCAAAATGCTTTTGGAGCGGGCTTCCTGCTGATGGCCAAGCGCACTCTCTACTCTGCCAGCATTTTGGAGAACCAACGAGAAGGAGGGGTGAAAAATGGAAAAAGGAAACGAATAGGCCAGTGGAACTTGTTGTGGTAAAATTTACCGCAACAAATCCCACCCTTACCTCCCAAGAAATGACTTTACATTTCCAAAGAACTGTTAATCATTTCTGAAGAAGAACCAAGGATGAGGAAAAAGACAAAGGATTTCCATCAGAAAAGCAAAAGAAAATTTAAGCGAAAAAGTAAAAAAAAAACTGAGAAAAAAAAATACAAAATTACGTTAAGTATTGGATGCATCTGAAAACGGTTTTAAATCTTTAGCGTGCCATTTCCCGCACTCTTTACCTTTATCATCTTCTAAAATGTATGTCCAAGGTGACACACGCTTCTTAATTTTTTACGGACCGTCAAACTTCGGTGCTAACTTGGCTGCATAATAATTCGCGGCATCCGAAAGAGAAAAGTTTCTGCGCCATACAAAATCGCCGGGACGGTATTGAACATCCCTCCGACGTAAATTGTAAGCTTGAGCAGATTTGTGGCTTGCAGCCTGAAGCTTTTTGCCAATATCAAACCTTAGCCTTTTGAAACGTTCTTCGATCTCCCCTAGATCTTGAACAGTTTCCGACGAATCTCCAATTTTTGGTACTTCTTGACCAGAAGTTACCATCTCCCTCCCAAAATTTGCGAAGTACGGGGATACTCCCAGTACTTCGTGTTGTGACGTGCGAATAGCGCACGCAACCTTCGGAAGTTGTGAGTCCCAAACTCGGTGGTTCTCACTGACGTAAGCTCTTAATGTCGTCTTGATTATTTGATTGATTCTTTCCGCAGGATTTGCCTGCGGATGATAATGAGCTGTAAAGTTCAAACGTGACGCGTACGCTTGGCAAAGCGTTTTCAATTCCTTTGATCGGAATTGCGGGCCGTTGTCACATACGACCACCCTCGGGGTGCCAAATAAAAGAAAAACATTTTCCTCAAGTTCCCTACAAATTGCTTTCGCCGTAGCAGACCTCAACGCAAAAAGAAGTGGAAATTTAGTAAAATAATCAACGACGGTGAGAATATAAATGAAACCCCTACTCGACTTTGGAAGCGGACCTACAAGATCTACACAGATCATTTCCCATGGTGAAGTAATCCCTACTCTTTCCGACATTAACCCAGCTGGCTTCTCATTCACCGGCTTCACCTGTTGGCAAACTCTACAATTCCTAACATATTTGGTGATATCACCTCTCATCTTAGGCCAATAAAATTTTGCCCCGATCCTGGCAAAAGTTTTTCTAACTCCCATGTGTCCCGCTAGAGGACCATCATGAAACTCCTGTAAAATTTGTAATCTTTCCTGCTTCCCTAAACCCCTCTTCCATTCCTGATTATTTTCGTGAACGACAATGTGGTTGACCTTTATAAATTTGAACAAATGACCATGTTCAATTCTCCAGGCTGGATAAGCTAACGGGTTAGAATTAACTGCTGACTTCATTTTAATTATCCAAGGGTCGGTATCTTCTTCTGAGATCTCGGCTAACTCCGGGACTCCTCGAGATAGCATGTCTGGAACTACATGCTCCTTCCCCTTTCGATGGATAATTTCGAAGTCGAATTGTTGAAGCCTAACTGCCCAACGTGCTAATCTACCCTGTGGATCTTTAAGGTTGCTCAACCATACCAGGGAATAATGATCAGTCACGACCGTAAACCGAGCACCCTCGATGTATGGTCGCAACTTCTCAACCGCCCATAGTACGGCCAAACATTCCTTCTCTGTTGTACTATAATTGCGTTCGCTCCTATTTAAAGACCTACTAAGGTAACAGACAACCTTTTCCCCTTCATCAAAGTTTTGAGACAAAACTGCACCGATACCGTAGTCAGAGGCGTCTGTTGGTACGACAAAAGGTCGTTTAAAATCTGGGCAAGTAAGTATGGGTGCTGTCACCAAACACTCTTTTGCCTTCCTAAAGCTAGCCTCACACTCTTCTGTCCAAGTAAATTTCCTACCTTTCTTTAACAAATCTGACAATGGCCGAAGTAATTCAGCAAAATTCGGTACAAAACGTCGGTACCAAGAAACTGTCCCTATTAAACTCCTAATCTCCTTAACATTCTTCAGTGCTGGAATCCTAACCATGCTTTCCACTTTTTCTGGGTCTACATGAAGCCCATTCCGATCCACAATATACCCTAAGAACTTCAGCGATGGTATGCAAAAGTTGCATTTCTCCCTACTGACCTTCAACCCTGCTTCACTCAGCCTTTTCATAACCTCCCTCAGAATTTCGAGATGCTTCTCAAAAGTCTCTGCAATGATAATTATGTCGTCTAAATAGACGAAAACGAATGGCTCCAGGTCGGCACCCAAAACTGAGTCGATAAACCTCTGCCATGTCGCAGGCGAATTGTGAAGACCGAAAGGCATCCTTCTAAATTGAAAGAGACCTCGACCAGGGACCGTGAAGGCTGTAAAGGCTTTAGATTCCTCTTCCATGGGAATCTGCCAGTAAGCTGACTTAATGTCAAGCGAAGACAAGAACCTCGCGCCTCGAAGCCTGTCTAAAATAGCATTAATATAAGGCAGTGGATAAGCATCTCTATCTGTATTTTTATTTAGCTTCCTATAATCTACACAAAATCTAAAAGACCCATCCTTCTTTTTAACTAGGAGTATTGGAGATGACCAAGAACTATTGGACCTCTCAATTACCCCTGCTTCTAACATTTCGTTTAATTCCCTATCTATGTGTTCCTGCATTGCCGGAGAAACCGGATAATACCGTTGTTTAATCGGTTCCGCCGACGTCCTAATCTTATGTTCCACCATAGTGGTACAACCTAAACCTTCTGGCATCTTCCTAAAAGCTTCTTCAACTAAATTGTCTAACTGTTTAATTTCCCTACTGTCCAACTCTGAACGTTCTGTAATAGAACAAATCGAAACCACTTGAGCTTGGTCCGAAAAATTCCACATACGTGATCTCAAATCCGGGACGAGAGTGCCCAAAAATCTGCACCTAGGATCACGGTATGTGTCAGAGATGGTATAATAAGACAGTCTATTAAGACTACCTTATCTTCTACTTCTATCGGTAAGCTAACACTTCCTACGACCTCAACACCTGCTCCATCGGCTAAGAATACCGAACTAACAGTGCCTTTATTTGAGGTAAGTCCTAACTCTTGGAGAACTCTCCATCCATCCCTACCTATTATGGTTCTAGAAGCTCCTGAATCTAACAAACCTAAAAATCTAGTACCATAAATACTAACTCCTAAATAGGGTTTCCTATCATCCCCGTTTGCCTCCAAAGTAAAATCCAAATGAATTTGGTCCACCGACTGGTTACCAGCAGGCAACCGTCCTAATTTCTGCGGAACTCCCGCCCTGCTGGCGCGCGAGCCCTTTGAGCATTTCCCGAACACCGTCGGCAATTGCTTCTACTAACCCATTCAGCCCCACAACCAAAACATCTCCTAGGAGCGGAACACCTACTGGAAAAATGACCTGGCTTCCCACAATTGAAACACCTAATAGTTCCATCAGATTGTGTGGATCTATTAGGCTGCGACCTACTAGGTTCCACCGCTCTGTTGGGCTGTTCGTCCCTACTGACGACTGCCACTTTGGGTTGCACTGCCGAAACTGCAGTATAACCAAATTCAGGTTCTACACAATTCCTGCCTCTCGCCGGAGGTTCGAAACTTTCAACATTAGCCCTAAGAGTTTCTAAATCCCTACCTAAACTAGCCAAATCTTTAACGGATTGTGGTTTATTAAAACCAATCTGTTTTTGATAGAAAGGGTCCAAATTCTTTAACAAAATCGCCACTTTCCTCCGTTCTGAAAGTGGTTCTCCTAACCTCTTAACCATGGTCCTCATGGTAGCTAAATATGCTCCATACGACTCCTCCTTCCCTTGGGTCCTACGATTGATTTGTTCTAACAACAGATCATCATAATTCGCTGGCAAGAATTCATACTTTAAAGCATCTACAAATTCTTGCCAGTTTGAAATGTCCTCCCTAACCGACCTATACCAAAGTAGAGCTTGACCTGTAAGAAGGTCAACTACTGAATGGAACAACTGCGTTTCCGAAACCCCCCGAGCTAAACTTAGTTCTTCGACCCTCTCAAGGAATGAGTTCACTGATGTACCACAGCGCTCCCCAGTGAACTGAACATTCCACCTACATATCCTTTCCGAACATCGTTCTTGAGAACCTGAAAACCCTAAACTACCACCTAAACTAACCCTACTTAAATCGTTGCGAATCGGCGGGGGTACAATTTCCCTCGTTTGCTGAATCGGGCCCTGATTCAGCTGACCTGCGCCTGAGGTCGATGCCTGTCTATCCATAAGAATTTTTTCTTCGTCCCCTTGCAATTTTGATAAGAGTAGCAAAAGCTCTAATCTGAGAAATTTTTGCTCTCCTAACTCTTCATCCCCCTCTGCTGGTGCTCTTCCTATCCTATTCAATGCCCATTCGATCTTGGTAAGGACCTTCAAGAATTCCGGAGACTTCGGATTTCTTGGTTGATCCTTAAGAAGAGTCCTAATCTCACTAATCTTTTCCTGCACTGCATCCCTATCCTCAATATAAGAAAACGGATATTTATTAAATGTCTCCACCGAACCCCTGCGTTCCAGCATGCGAGCTGATCGAAGTGACGATCTCATAACGTCAACCGTCCCTTTCTCTAACCCTCTACTGAGCATTTCATAATATAGCTCATCCTGACACAACCTATTAATGTCCATGTTGATGAAAAATCTAAAATTCAGAAAAAAAAATCAAAAACTCAATGGTAAAAATTCCAACACGATCTTGATTGAAAAGACTTAAAAAAAACTCCTAACGAAAACGAAAAAATTTAAATCAAACGGAAATTTATTAAAAAAAAAAACAAATAAACGCAAAAAAATTGGCATAAACACTCAAAACACCCTGTTAAATCTTAATCTATTTGGAAGAAAGAAAAAAAAAAACTTGCTATCTTTATTTAGAATGCCTATCACTTTTTAAAAAAATAACTTACAAAAACACTACGAAGGTATATTTAAAATTCTCAAAATCTACAAAAAAAACAAAGAAATTATTTAAAACGAATGAAAATTTAACAAAAAAAAATTTGTTCCCAAAAAAAATTTCCAAAGAAAGATTATAGGTACCCCAAGAGAGAAGAAAAAAATCAGAAAAAAGGTACTAAAAAAAATATCCACACGAAACAATATCAGAAACTAAAATCGCGTAAAGTGGTAACACTAAAAACTACCTACTCAGTACTCACAAAATAAATTTTCCACAAAACCGAAAGAGATGACAATAGTCACCCCCAATATACCAAATTAACAAAATAAATAAATATCACTTCAAACATAAAAAATCAAAATAAGAAATAATTTCAATATCTCGGTATTAGAAAAAAAAAAAAATTCTTACATTCGAAATAGAACAATCAAAATGTTCAATCTCAATTGTAAAGTATCAAATCACAAAAAAAAATCTCTCACCAAAATCCTCTTTGCCACTCTTTCCTCTTTCTATGCAATTGCTTTTCCAGCTCCACTTCCACTGCTCCGTCCCTTTTCTTTTCCACACAAAATATCTTTTAATCACTGTAGTGTTCACTGCTGCATCTGATTAAAAAAAAAACACTGCTGCCTGTTGCTGCTGCTGCCTGCCTGCCTATAGAAAAGAAAATTGAATCCAAGTATAAATATTCTTTAAGTAGGTATTTGAATTAAAAAAAAAACACAGAACAACTTCTCTAAAACACAACACAGAGTCGAAAACAAATAAACAGAAATTCCTTTCACGATCTTGGCTCCACGTTGGCTGCGTCAATTATCACGATTTACTTTTTATTATTAAAAGAATCTACCCGCGAACAAAAAAATTTAACTTTATGATGTATAATCTAAACGTACTTTAAAACCGCGGACTATGGATTTATCGAATCCAAGAAAACAATAATTATTTACTAAACGCAAAACAACAAATGCACACACCCGTCGTGCCGCGATGAGTATTTTCGTTGAATGAACAATGAAGATGATTGATAAAAAAAAGAAATGTCAAATTTAGTTCCGTTCGCACAAGTAGGTCTGTAAATCGAGATTAGCACCGTTCGATAGGTGGCTTGCCGGTTCGCTCAGAAGGGGGTGGGTTTGATCGATGAATAATTATTTTATTGATCGTATCAATAAAATTTAGAATTTCTGAAAAAAAAAATAAACGGAAGACGAATCAAGATCAATTCTTCGTACAGGGTGTACTAGAAATTATGTTAGGCGCCAGGTAATTTTCTCAGGAATTACCAAACCGTCATAAAACTGAAAAGAAGAATTCCAATGGAATAAAAAGAACGAGTTATTTTTCCAAATAGGAAATTCAAATGATTTATTAGGGAAACCTTTCAGTATAGGTAAAAAACCCTAAATTTTTTCGTAAACAAAAATTTACAATGTATGGTTTGGAAGAGATGGCGGAAGGCCAAATCAAAAGATAAAATAGGTATATTATGAAAATGAACAAAATTGGTAGGTACAATTAATAGTTTTATTTAGTGTCACAAAAGACACAAAGGAGAGAAAAATGACGGGGTTGACTATGAAAATTAATGAAAGTAAAAATTGGGTCGCGAGTCCCGCAATCTCGGGATAGACAACGGATGCACGAAGACTCCACAATAAACAAGTTTCTGCCACTTTTGGCCAGAATAACACAACTATCAAAACACGCAAAATACTGTCCTGGGACAAAACGAAAAGAATGAAAAAGGGTACTTATCTGCCTATAAGGATCCTTCCTCCAGAGCCTGATTATTTCCTCCCGAAAGATCTTCCTCACAAACAAAATAATCACACAAAATAAACTCGTTGGCCTTATCTGCCAAAATCTCTACGTTTTATTATCAACTCAAAATAAAAGTAATCAACTCGAAAAATGATTTTTCGCTAACTCTTAAATTTTTCTGTCTCAGCCTTTTAGTCGAAAACCAAAAAGTGAACCAAAAGTCCAAAATGGCTGACTTTTCTCGTCCATTAGCCATATCCAAAATACATTCTTCTCTTTTTAGCCAATGTCTGTGGTGGTGTTCTGTCACGGGCGAGCTTCAACACTTCGTATCATTGGTGAGAGTGTGTACCGTTGTTGAACCCAAGCTACGCATTCGAATTATGCAAAATATCCCTGGCTAATGGTGATATTTGCAACAAGAGTAGCTCAATGGACGAGTTCAGACCCATTCTTGGCAATCCCAACTTTTTAAGAGAAAAAGCGAAAAATCATTTTTTTTAAACTCGACAAAGTCCCCGTCCCATGCCCAGACTACAGTATGGAGGAAAATCTTTCGAGCCAGTAAATTCTCTGTCATATTCCACTTGCCTTGCGAGAAAAGATCCGAAGGCTAACCCGATTGTTTTTCTTTACATATTAAAGATTAAAATATTGTAGGTCTTCGTGCAGATTGAATTTAAGAGAAATACTAGATGGAAAAGTCATTTTTCTTTTCTTTGTGTTGAAGACACGCTAGGTTGGGCTCTCGGCCATTTCAAACGTTGGCTGGACTTTGGACTCAGCAGCTTCATCTAGGACGGATTTGTGGACGGCCTGTCGCACATTTATGTTCGGTCATCTCGTGGACCAACTGTCGCACGTTAGAGAGTTGTGATTGTCTTTCACAACATTTGTATTGAGACCTGCTTGTGTTGTCTTTCCAAAATGCTTTTGGAGCGGGCTTCCTGCTGATGGCCAAGCGCACTCTCTACTCTGCCAGCATTTTGGAGAACCAACAAGAAGGAGGGGTGAAAAATGGAAAAAGGAAACGAATAGGCCAGTGGAACTTGTTGTGGTAAAATTTACCGCAACAAGTTATATGGAAGTTAACCGCGATTTATCGGACTTCCAATCCGGGTTTCCCGAAAAACACAGCTGTGAATCACTTCTAAATTTAGTCGTTACGCAATGGAAAATAGAAGTTCACGATACAAAAGTTGTAGTTGCAGTTTTTTATACCTTCAAAGAGCATTCGAAACCATAGATCAGGACATACTGGTTCAGAAGTTGTATAAATATGGCGTGGATGGAGTAGAACTCGAATGGTTTAAAAGTTATCTATCAAACCGATCCCAGCGAACCAAAGTGGCTGATAAATTATCTGAAAATATGGCAGTAAGACTGGGTGTTCCACAGGGAGCAGTTTTGGGAACGCTCCTGTTCATAATTTACATCAACGATTTGGAGAACGTCCTTCAACATGCACAGGCTAGACTGTTCGCTGATACTCTTATATTTGTTTCTGGAAGTTCTGCAGAGGAGTGCATCTATCGATTGAATGATGATTTAAAGAACTTGGAGTACTATTTCAAAATTAATAAAATAAAACTTAATATATAGGCAAAACAAAAGCAATAATAATTAATGGAAACTCTACTGAAAATATTGTAATTAATGAAAATGTTATAGAAAAGGTAAATGAAATAAAGTATCTAGGCGTTATCATAGATAAAAAACTAAGTTTCGAGAATCACATTACCTATATCTTCTTCTATATATATAAAAATGGATGTGTGTATGTTTGTATGTTTGTATGTTTGTATGTTTGTATGTATGTTGTCTATGGATTCTTAAACCGCCCAATATAACTTTATGAAATTTTCAGGGTAAATATAGTTAAGTCCAGGGATGGTTCCTGTGAAGGTTTGGTTCCGATCAGGTGGAAGACAAAAATAAAATGCAGGCTTTTAACATTTTTTGGTAATTTTTTTTTTGTTTTTTTCATACATTTTTTAGCGGTTTGAAACATCAGCGAAAACTCGGCAATTTCCGATCGGGTGGAAGACAAAAATAAAATGCAGACTTTTAACATTTCTTGGATGATTTTCTTTTTTTTTTGATTTTTGATTTTTTTCATAAATTTTTTAGCTGTTTGAAACATCAGCGAAAATTCCGGAATGGCTGATCGAGTGAAGGACAAACAAATTTTTAACATTTTTTGGATGATTTTCTTTTTTTTTTATTTTTGATTTTTTTTCATAAATTTTTTAGCGTTTGAAACATCAGCGAAAATTCCGGAATGGCTGATCGAGTCAAGGACAAACAAATGCAGGCTTTTAACAACTGTTGGTTCAATTTTTTTATAAATTTTTTTTCTTTTGTTTTTCCTATATATAAAATGGATGCATGTATGTATGTATATATGTATATACATATACATATTTCCAGTTTGGACTCCTAAACCGCCCAACGGATTCTTATCAAATTTTCAGGGTAAATATAGTTTAGTCCAGGGATGGTTCCAGTGTATTTAACAGTTTGAAACATCAGCAAAAATTCTGGAATTCCGTAATTTTCAAAAAACCTTCCCCTTTACATATATCTCGATCATCATCAGCAGAAGAGCTGAACGCTAGGTTGAAAGCTTCAGATTTATGGAACCGAGTCAAAAAAAATCATACTCTCTACGAACAGCGGGTGCATTTGGTGCAAGATGCGTCTGCCAAAACATTTTCCAAATAACTTTTGTTTATCGGAAACGGAATTCGGACAACAAATGTCATTTTATTTTCCCAAATTCTTGTCAAATGCAGCAAAATATTCAAGCCACAATTTATCAATGTTATCATGTTCAGTTTAACAATCAAATTAACTGCACTTTGTGTGTATGTTGAAGGCGTGTGAAAAGTTTTTTTTTAGTCCCATGGGTGGCATCAAGTTAAAAACGGGAAATTAAACAAACATTGCTGTTTCAGATTCTGTTTTAATTCACAACTATAGGTTTAAATTAAAATTAACAGCCAAGTACCTATACTACATCTACTGTACCATTGCCATCCGCTACAAGTGAGCGATCAAATAAACGTTTTTCTGTTCGAATTAAAGTCATTAATAGCTATATTTAGTCGCTAAGTTACCGTTAATTAATTAAGTTTTGTTATAATTTCGCAAATCGAAGTTTGCTTTTGACATTATTGCTATGCAATTGAATTGAATTGGTAAGTTTAAACCACTTAACATTATTTTCTTATCCGAACTTACATATGTATATCAAATCATATTGTGTTTTCCCCATTAAAGTCATTCTTCGTATTCGAAAAAGAGAAGTTAAAAACGTAATCCGAGACTGAATAATTGGCTGCAAATTTGAATTGAATTAAATTGGTAGGTTTAAACTCCATAACGTCATTCCACTATCCAAAATAATATCAAACTATGTACATATATATTGTTTTTTCACCGTTAGTCATTCGTTGTTTTCCGAAAAGGAGGAGCTAAAAACGCAATTCGACACTAAGTTGTTGGCTGGAAATTTAACGAAAACATTATTTTGAAACAAACACAATAGGTATGTATGTAAATATATTTTGTGATGACTGAAAAAACGCAGTCAACACTAATTGCGTTTCAACGACATTTCCTCTTTCAATCTATTGCAAATGTTCTTTTCGGGAGTAAATGTACATATGAATTGCATCTTTTCTCTTTTTTAATTTTTAATCGATTGCAAATGTCCCTTCTACAATAAACATTTCTTACATAATCGCAATTTAAATATTTACTTATATTTAATATGTCTTCGGTTTAGACAATGCCACCAAAAAAATCGTCGTGTGGGAGAAAATCATCCGGAACAAGGAATATGAGGGAATATAGATCCTCTGAAACTGAAGAGCAACGTAAATTTCGGCTTCAGCAAATGCGCGACAGAGCTTCCACTTCAAGAGCCGCTGAAACTGAAGAGCAACTTCGAAATCGCCTTCAGCAAATGCGCGAAAGGGCTTATACTTCAAGAGCCACTGAAACTGAAGAGCAACTTGGAGCTCGCCTTCAGCAAGTACGCGAAAGAGCTTCCATTTCTAGAGCCGCTGAAACTGAAGAGCAACTTCGAAATCGCCTTCAGTAAATGCGCGAAAGAGCTTCCACTTCAAGATCCGCTGAAACTGAAGAGCAGCTTGGAGCTCGCCTTCAGCAAGTACGCGAAAGAGCTTCCATTTCTAGAGCCGCTGAAACTGAAGAGCAACTTCGAAATCGCCTTCAGCAAATGCGCGAAAGAGCTTCCACTTCAAGAGCCGCTGAAACTGAAGAGCAACTTGGAGCTCGCCTTCAGCAAGTGCGCGAAAGAGCTTCCATTTCAAGAGCCGCTGAAACTGCAGGGCAACTTCGAAATCGCCTTCAGCAAATGCGCGAAAGAGCTTCCACTTCAAGAGCCGCTGAAACTGAAGATCAACTTGGAGCTCGCCTTCAGCAAGTGCGCGAAAGAGCTTCCATTTCAAGAGCTGCTGAAACTGAAGAGCAACTTGGATCACGCCTTCAGCAAATGCGTGACAGATCTTCAACTACCAGAGCAGAAGAAACCCCCCAACAACATATCGAACGACTTGATACCAAGCGATTACGATTGGCTCTATCGAGGGAACGGATTGATTTGAAGTTGGAAGCATTTAATTACGATAGAGGCTATGATTACAGGAATCACGTAGATGTAGTTATTGGGCTAATGAATAAAGTTTGCGTGCATTGCGGTGCTCTTAAGTTCGCTACGGAATCCCCAGGAATGTGTTGTTCGAACGGTAAAGTTGTTTTGTCCCCGCTGATGGAGCCACCTGAGCCGCTTCGAAGTTATATTTCTGGTGACACTCCAGTTTCAAAACACTTCCTCCAAAACATTCGCCAGTACAATTCATGCTTTCAGATGACTTCCTTCGGTGCAACACACATTGTCAACAACGCCGGTTACATGCCCACTTTTAAAGTTCAAGGACAAATATATCATCAAATCGGTTCATTGCTTCCAGTATCGGATCAAGAGGCAAAGTTTTTGCAAATATATTTTACTGGCAATGAGGAAAGAGAAGTCGAACAGCGTTGCGCGATTAGTACTGCAACCAGACGCGAAATCATTTCGAGCTTACAAATAATGTTGCACGAAAGCAACACTTTAATTCGTCTATTCAAAACTGCTTTAGACCAGATGCCATCAAATGACTACACTGTTGTGATAAGAGCTGATAAAACACCGTCTGGAGAACACGAAAGACGTTTCAATACACCAGTGTTAGGTGATGTAGCAGTTGTTATGGTGGGCACCGAATTCAATCGACGAGACATAATCATCCACCGCAGGGATACAAATGTACAACGTGTTTCGGAAACACATCGATCGTACGATGCACTCCAATATCCTTTGCTGTTTCCGCGTGGTGAAGATGGTTACCATTTCAATATCATGTCAATAGACCCCAACACAAAATTCAACGAAGAAAGTTTCCTGCATGGATTATTACGCATACCGCATAATGATTCGTGTAAATGAATCCAACCATATATTGAAATTTCGTGAACTGTATCATCAGTTTATTGTGGATATGTACGCAAAAATTGAAAGCGAACGTCTTCTTTTCATTCGGTTAAATCAACAGAAGTTGCGCGTTGAAGAATACGCCCACTTGCGTGATGCAACTGCCAATGATGGGAACACTGCCGACATTGGACAAATGGTAATCTTGCCAGCAACATATAACGGTAGCCCCCGACACATGCACGAATACGCACAAGATGCCATGACGTATGTTCGAAAGTATGGACGTCCAGATCTATTCATCACCTTCACATGCAATCCAACGTGGAGTGAAATTACACATCTGCTTTCCACCAACCAAAACTCATCGCATAGACATGATCTTCTCGCTCGAGTCTTCAAGCAAAAGCTAATTAGACTCATGGACGTCATCACTAAAAACCAAATTTTTGGAGAAACTCGATGCTGGATGTACTCAATTGAATGGCAAAAAAGAGGACTGCCTCATGCTCATATTTTAATTTGGTTGAAGCAAAAAATCGTCCCAACACAAATTGATAGCGTGATTTCTGCTGAGCTTCCGAATCGAGACGAAGATCCCATTCTGTTTGAAACCATCAAGAAAAATATGATTCATGGGCCATGCGGAGCACTTAATACAAATTCACCATGCATGAAGGATGGAAAGTGCACAAAGCGATATCCGCGGGAGTTGATCAATGAAACTCAAACTGGAGGTGACGGATACCCAATGTATAGGCGAAGGAAGCCTGATGAGGGTCGATGTACAACTACAATTAGAATGCGAAATGTAGATGTTGACATCGACAACAGATGGATCGTGCCGTACTCACCTCTGCTTTCGAAAATGTTTGATGCTCACATTAATGTCGAGTACTGCAACTCGGTGAAGTCGATTAAATACATTTGCAAATACGTCAACAAAGGCAGTGACATGGCAGTATTCGGACTATCCAATCGAACTGATGAAATCACTCAATTCCAAATGGGACGCTACATCAGCAGCAATGAAGCAGTTTGGCGAATTTTCGCATTCAACATCCACGAATGCTATCCAACTGTTCAACATCTTGCTGTACACTTGGAAAATGGACAGCGTGTCTACTTCACCGAACAAAACGCACAAAATAGAGCAGAGCAGCCGCAAAACACCACGCTAACCGCCTTTTTCCAATTGTGTGCATCTGATGATTTCGCGAAAACGTTGCTGTATCACGATGTGCCCAAATACTACACTTGGAACACATCGACAAAAAAGTACGCGCGACGAAAGCGGGGCGCAAGTGTTCCAGAGTATGCTGGTGTGCGATCGTCGGATGCCTTAGGACGTGTGTATACAGTACATCCAAATAACGCAGAATGTTATTATTTGCGACTGTTATTACATACAATCAAAGGTCCTTCATCATTCGATGCCTTGAAAACCGTCGATGGGGTATTATGCCCAACGAATAGAGAAGCATGTTTCAAACTGGGCTTACTTGAAAGTGATCGTCATTGGGACACAACACTAACAGAGGCATCGCTTACGTGTCACCCAAAGCAAATACGTACTTTGTTTGCGATAATTTTAACAACATGCGGACCATCGAATCCCGGAGAACTATGGGCAATGCATCGCGAAAGTCTCAGCGAGGACATTCTCAGGCAAGCACGCGCAATCGATCCAAATCAGGAGTATTCGGACGATATTTTCAACGAAGCTCTGATATTGATTGAGGACTTATGCATATCAGTCAACAACAAAATCCTTTCCCAACTTGGTATGCCGTCATCGTCACGAAACAGAAATGACGTGCAAGACAGAGACCTTATCCGGGAACAGGAATTTGATGTAAGCCAGCAACAACGTTTTGTTCAAACACAAAAAAGACTTTTAGTTGCTGATCAAAAAAATGCCTACGACAAAGTAATGCAACGTGTAGCCAACGGAAATGGTGGAATTTTTTTCCTAGATGCTCCAGGAGGCACAGGCAAAACATTTCTTATCAATTTGATATTGGCTTCGGTTCGAATGCAGAATGGAATTGCACTGGCAGTGGCATCATCGGGCATTGCATCAACGCTACTCGATGGCGGACGTACAGCGCATTCAGCACTCAAGCTTCCGTTGAATTTGAACCAGACCGAAACACCAACCTGCAACATAAGCAAAAATTCCGGAATGGCCACAGTCCTTAAAACGTGCAAAATAATCATTTGGGACGAATGCACTATGGCCCATAAAAAATCGCTTGAGGCACTTCACCGGACTCTGTGCGATTTCCGAGAAAAAAACCAAACGATGGGAGGCGCTCTGATTCTTCTGGCAGGTGATTTTCGCCAAACTTTGCCCGTTATACCTCGATCAACGCCCGCAGATGAGCTGAACGCTTGCTTGAAAGCATCATTTTTATTTATTTTCTAAACAACTTTTGGACATCGGAAACGGAAAAATTCCAATTGATCGCAGAACAAATGAAATTTCCTTTCCCCCCCATTTTTGTCAAATGCAGGCAAATATTCAAGCCGTTGTGGACAAAGTTTTCCCGAATTTAACCCGTAACTAAAAAAATCCAGATTGGTTGTGCGAAGGTGCAATATTAGCGCCAAAGAATGATGATGTCAATAGATTGAATGAACAGATTCAGTTGAAATTGCACGGCGAACCAGTCAAATACAAATCAATTGACACAGTGATGGATAAAGACCAAGCAGTTAACTATCCAACCGAATTTTTAAATTCGATGGAGCCACCAGGAATGCCACCACATATATTAACACTAAAAGTGGGATCACCGGTGATGCTCATTCGAAACTTAAACGCGCCAAAACTGTGCAACGGAACCAGACTGACGGTCAAAAAATTGACACCAAATTTGATCGAGGCAACAATCATCGTTGGCAAATTCAAAGGGGAAAACGTACTGATTCCACGCATACCAATGATTACCAACGATTTGCCATTTGACTTCAAGCGGCTTCAGTTCCCTTTACGTCTTGCCTTTGCGATTACCATCAACAAAGCACAAGGGCAATCGTTGGCTATTGCTGGTTTACATTTGGAAAATTCATGTTTTTCGCATGGCCAATTGTATGCTGCTTGCTCTCGAGTTGGCAATCCAAAAAATTTGTATATTTATACACCAACCAAAACGACAAAAAATATTGTTTATCCGCTAGCATTGAGATAAAATTATATAAATACATTTAATTTCACATTAAATACATACAAGTGTTTTTTTAGCGCAGCAACGCGCGCCGGGTACCGCTAGGCTGTGTGTATATATGTATGTTGCGTATGGACTCCTAAACCACCCAATGGATCTTTATGAAATGTTTGGGGCAAATATAGTTTAGTCCAGGGATGGTTCCTGTGAAGGTTTCGTGCCGATCGGGTGGAAGGAAAAAAAACGCATGCTTTTAACAATTTTTGGTTCAGTTTTTTTTTTATTCTTTTTTGATTTTTTTCATAAATTTTTAAGCGGAATGCCCGGGTGGAAGACAGAAAAATTCGGGCTTTTCGCAAAGTTTTTTTTTTCAACTTTTTTATAAAAATGTTTTCCTTTCGTTGTATAAAAGCATCATATTAATGGAACTGAGTCGAAAAAATCAAACTGAACGAACGTGCGTGTCCATTTGGTGCAAGAATCGTCCACCCAAACATTTTCCAAACAACTTTTAAACATAAGAAAAGGAATTGAATCGCACAACAAATGACATTTTATTTTCCCAAATTTTTGTCAAATGCAGCAAAATATTCAAGTCACAATTTATCAATGTTATCATGTTCAGTTTAACAATCAAATTAACTGCACTTTGTGTGTATGCCAAAAAATTTGTATATGTATTTATACACCAACCGAAACGACCAAAAATATTGCTTATCCGCTAGCATTGAGATAAAATATACATATAAATAAATTTAGTTTCACATTAAATACACATAAGTGTTTTTTTGGGCGTAGCAACGAGCGCCGGGTACCGCTAGTATGTAATAAAATAGCAAACAAAATTGGTTTTTTTCCATAGAATAAGACGTAGGGTATCATTAAATTGTGCAATAAAAACATTTTATGTGATTATTTATTTACTTTCATCAATTGATTCGAAGATCTGCTGATTACAAAATTACAAAAGAAAAAATAATAAAGATAAAAATATACATTATATACATACATATTTACAAAAAAATTATTTATATATTTAATCTAATAAGTAAACAAATTACATACATATTTGAAGAATTTTTTTTTAAAACAATCTCTATTCATACAAAGGTCAATTTCATTGTAGACCATATTAAAAAGATTAAGAGAACGCGTTATTGGTTCATTTAGACCATAATTAGTCCTATGAAGAGGAGGATAAAATAATTAATTTCTGTTACGAAAAATTCGCGATGGAACATAGAATGGAATTAATGAAAGCAGTTCAAAAGAGGTTATTCTGTTATAAATAATATCTTTAATGAACAGTAAGCGTTTTTAAGTCAATAAGAGCACACCTAGATTTATAATCTGGTATAGAACTAACCCAGTTAAGTTTGCGTAGTGCGTAAAGGGTGAATCTTTTTTGAACTCTTTCGATTCTTAAAATATTATTTTCATAAAATGGAGACCAAACGACACAACAATATTCTAAAACTGGTAGAACTATAGACATAAATAAGGTTTTCAAAGTATATGCATCCTTAAAATCTTTGGAGTTCCTCTTCAAGAAACCTAAAAGTGAATTACCTTTAGATACAATGTAGTCAACATGAGATCTGAAGTCAAGATTTGAATCAAAAATCACCCCAAGATCATTAACTTCAATTACCCTCAGAAGACTAACATCATGGAATTTATATTCAAAATCAATGAGAGATGAAGATTTAGATATGCTTAAAATTTTACACTTCGAGTAATTTAGCTCAAGATGATTGTAGTCGCACCATTTAAGAAAATTGTTGATATCCAACTGCATTAGCAAACAGTCTTCAAGTGAAGATGTTGCTGTAAATACTTTCACATCATCAGCATACATCAAGCAGTTACAGTATTTAAAAATAGAAGGTAAATCGTTGATAAAAATTATAAAAAGAAGTGCGCCCAAATGACTGCCTTGTGGAAGACCCGACACAACATCTATAAGATTTGAGACACATTCATCTATCTTAACGGCTTGTTTTCTGTCAGACAGATATGAATCTAACCACTTTAAAAATGAAACATTCAACCCCAGTATCTTAAGCTTTTGCAGGAGAAGACCATGATGCACGCGGTCAAAAGCTTTAACGAAATCGGTGTACAGTACATCAACTCGCTACGATTTTCCACTTGATTATTGCAATAATTTGCAAAAAGACTTAAATTAGTACAAGTTGACACACCCTTTACAAAACCATGTTGTTTTTGAGATAAAGAATTCTTGACAGCAAAATAAAGTCTTTGGGTGACCATTTTTTCGAAAAGTTTGGGTATAGCTGAAAGTTTTGAGATTGGTCTATAGTTCTTCACTAAGTGCTTAAGACCACTCTTATAAACGGGATCTATATAAGATATTTTCCATTCTTTAAGAAAAACACCAGTTTGTAAAGATTTATTAAAAATAAGGGTCAAAACATTACAAAGTGAAAACGAACATTTTGACAAAAGAATAGGAGGAATCATATCAAAGCCACATTTTTTTGAAACATCAATTTCATTTAAGCTTTCCAAAACATCCTGTTCTGAAAAACTTTGTAGTTTAAAATCTATCAAGGGAGTGATATCAGGATACAAGCTGTCGATATTTGTTAAAATATCAAAATTATAAGAAGTTTGAAAGAACCGAGCAAAAAGGTCACATGAGGACTGAACATCATTGGATTTAAGACCCTCGTACTCCATACATTGAGGAAAAGATGAACACTTTCTTTTAGAATTCAAAAATACCCAGAAAGATTTCGAGTTATGCTTGATATTTGATTCAGTATTAATAATATATTGCCTGTACAAAAATTTGTTAAGAAAATCAAATTCTTTTCGCAACTGAAAAAATAGTGCACGGTCTTCCGAAAGATTCGTTACTTTAAAACGCTTAAACGCCTTATTTTTAGCATTCTCCAAATTTTGTATCCTTTTGTTAAACCATGGAAGCTTAAACGACTTCTTCATAGTAATGGTAGGAACAAATCGTTGAATGCCTTCATTAACAATACTTTTAAAAATTGAAAACATATTCTCTAGAGACTTGCCTTCCAATAAATCGTTCCAGTTAACGGTATTATAAAAATATTTAGTGCCATAAAATCTGCCTTTGCAAAATTAAATTTCTTTTGTTTTTTGGGACAGGCAGAAGCATAATTATAGTTTTCAAAAGAGAAAGCAATAGCCCTATGATGAAAAGAGTTATTTAAAAGAGGAAAATCAGAAGTTTTTAAGGAATATTTCAAATCATTGTTAATAAACACTAAATCTAATATTCTGTTTAAACTGTTCTTAACATAATTTATTTGAAAAAGGTCCATAGCAGAAAATGAATCAACTACTAACATTTCTACATCTTTATTTATTGATTAAACCTCATTTCGAATATTGTTCAACAATTCTATTTTTGGGAACTAACCAAATGACTGAGCGGTTACAGAAACTGCAAAATAGAGGTATGAGGTGCATTTTAATGTGTAAATTGCTAACACCTATACAATTAATGCTTAACACTACAATGGCTTACCATTAACCAAAGAACTATTATGAATGTACTTGCATTTATATTTAAAATAAAAAATAAATTGTTACCTAATTACCTATATAATCAAATAGTTTATGTGTATCAGATGTACAACCATATAATTTAAGAAATGCAAATGATTTTAGACTACCTTTCTTAAGTACAAATAAAGCTCAGAATATTTTATTGCATAAAGGCTTTCGATTATTTAATAACTTGCCAATTCACTTAAAGTCTGAAAATAATGTTATGGTATTTAAAAAAAATTGGTGGGCAAAATCGTATCGTCACCTCCAAGTGGTGCCTGCTGGATAGCCGAAAGGTGAACTAACGACGAACGTTGGATCCTTCGGATCCATAGGTTGTAGATACCTGAGTTATCTTCTCAGGAACTAGGAGCAGGAAGAAAGAGGTACGCTCTGAAGATCCAACCACCACAAAGATCTATATGTCATGCACAGGCCTCACAAGCCGGTCATGAAAGGAAAACTCGATTGTGATGAAAACCGCAGAAAATGCCTCGGATGAAAGAACCAAAAATGTTGACGACCCCCCCCGCAAACGAAAAACGGACAACGATTTACGCATATGCACGTGGAATGTGCGTACGCTAAACAGGCCGCGTAAAGCCTAGCAGCTAGCCGAGATCCTCGCCAGTCTCAACGCTGATATAACAGCCCTGCAGGAGATGCGATGGGATGGACCGGGCCTGAGAATTACAGAGGACTGTAATTTCTATTATGGGAAATGCCACCTTGATGGGAGATCGCGCTTGTTTGGGTGCGGATTCGCTGTCAGAGGAAGACTTAGGCAAAAGGTCTTGAGCTTTCGCGAAGTCAGCGAGAGAGTGACAACGATCCGCATTAAGGCCAAATTCCACCACATAAGCCTAATTAGCGCCCATGCCCCTACAGAAGAGAAAGACGACGCTACCAAAGAATGTTTCTACGAGCTCCTCGCCAAAACATATGAGCAGTGCTCAAAACATGACATTAAAATTCTTTTGGGAGACTTCAATGCCAAAATTGGGAGAGAGGACATCTTTGGTAGGACGATCGAAAAAAACACAGCCTGCACGACACCACCTCCGACAACGGACTCAGGCTCATCGATTTTGCAGCGGGAAAAAACATGGTGCTGAGCAGCACGCGATTCCCACGTCCCGACATCCACAAGGGCACATGCAACCAAATCGACCATGTTGTGATTGATGGAAGACACTCCTCCAGCATTATGAATGTCCGTACATTCCGAGGAGCAAACATCGATTCGGACCACTACCTAGTCGGTGCAAAACTTAGGGTACGGATCTCCATGGAAGTTCTTAGGCGAACACCGACTACACCTAGGAAATTCAATGTTGGACGTCTTCAATCGGAAGAGACCGCCG
Organism: Platycheirus albimanus; assembly: GCA_916050605.2. Lineage (NCBI taxonomy): Eukaryota > Metazoa > Arthropoda > Insecta > Diptera > Syrphidae > Platycheirus > Platycheirus albimanus. The sequence goes on from OU696696.1 coordinate 211,130,206, forward strand.
CTGCCTATGCCGACCGCGTATCCCTTGAGCTTGCGAGAAATCCTTCGACTGATGACATGAACCCGGAAGACCAATGGCAGCTATGTCAAAAAGCCATAAGAAGTGCTGCGTCAGAGGTATTGGGCTGGTTACGTTCTGACCAAGTCGGTTGTGGGATTGGACTTTTGTTGATGAGAGCATATACTTCGTCTTGTCCTCGTTTATTTTCAGCCGCATTCTGCTTGCTGCTGACTCCATGGTAGTCACCGGTTACTGCTCCCTTTGTTCTTCCTATCACGTCAATGTCGTCAGCAAACCCAAGTAATTGTGTCGATTTATTGAAAATGGTGCCTGATGTACTGGCATGGGTAATCCCTATTACATTTTCAAGCACAATGTTAAAACAGCTACATGACAGTGCGTCACCTTGTCTTAGCCCTCTGGTGGTTTCGAAGGTTTCAGTAGAGTCTCTACCAACTTGGACGGAACAACGAGCATTCTCCAACGTCATCCTGATAAGGCGGATCAGTTTAGCAGGGATTCTAAAGTTAGACATGGCACGATACAGTTCAACTCTATTAACACTGTCGTAGGCGTCTTTAAAATCGACGAACAGATGGTGGATGTCGATGTTATATTCTTGGGTTTTCTCCAGGATCTGGCGTAATGTGAATATTTGGTCGGTGGTAGATTTTCCAGGTCTGAAGCCGCATTGGTAAGGACCTATCAGATCATCAGCAAACGGCTTGAGACGTTCACATAAAACGCTGGACAGGATCTTATAGGCGATGTTTAAAAGACTTATGCCTCTATAGTTGGCGCAGAGTAGGCGGTCTCCTTTTTTGTGAATCGGCAGATGGTACTGAGATTCCACTCATCGGGCATAATTTCCTCCGACCATATTTTGCATTTTTCGATCGTCATACCAAAGATGTCCTCTCTCCCAATTTTGGCATTGAAGTCTCCCAAAAGAATTTTAATGTCATGTTTTGGGCACTGCTCATATGTTTTGGCGAGGAGCTCGTAGAAACATTCTTTGGTAGCGTCGTCTTTCTCTTCTGTAGGGGCATTGGCGCTAATTAGGCTTATGTGGTGGAATTTGGCCTTAATGCGGATCGTTGTCACTCTCTCGCTGACTTCGCGAAAGCTCAAGACCTTTTGCCTAAGTCTTCCTCTGACAGCGAATCCGCACCCAAACAAGCGCGATCTCCCATCAAGGTGGCATTTCCCATAATAGAAATTACAGTCCTCTGTAATTCTCAGGCCCGGTCCATCCCATCGCATCTCCTGCAGGGCTGTTATATCAGCGTTGAGACTGGTGAGGGTCTCGGCTAGCTGCTAGGCTTTACGCGGCCTGTTTAGCGTACGCACATTCCACGTGCATATGCGTAAATCGTTGTCCGTTTTTCGTTTGCGGGGGGGGGGGTCGTCAACATTTTTGGTTCTTTCATCCGAGGCATTTTCTGCGGTTTTCATCACAATCGAGTTTTCCTTTCATGACCGGCTTGCGATCCGATGGATCCAACGCTCGTCGTTAGTTCACTTTTCGGCTATCCAGCAGGCACCGCTTGGAGGTGACGGTGCGATTCTGCCCACCATAGCAAAGCGATTAAGAAATGAGAAAACATGTGTTTATTCCTTGCTGATTGAAATTAGAAGAGAATATTTATTGTTGTCATTTGACATTTAAATCAAACATGATGACTACTAGATTTATAAAGCAATGTTGACTATAGAGTAAAAGGTCGTCCTGCTTACAAGATGATTCCGATACTATTGAACAGAATTTTTTACCAATAAAAGTATATAAAATTACTAGCTGGCCCGCGAACTTCGGTCCGCCAAAATTCATTAATTTATTGAAAATAATAATTCTTTCATATGCATTTAGTAAAAAGCTGATATTTTATACAAACATATACTTCATTTTTATTTATGTGTATAGATACTGTGTGATTTTAAGTTTATTCGGCTTATTAGCTATCTCCCTGTGAAAGTCCTGTCAAAAACGGTGCATAAATTAGAATTTTTCAAAAATGCAACCGTAGTCATTGTATACATAACCTATAGTACTACCAAGTGAGGTGCGCCATCTATCGACGGAAAACCACAGCAATACCACTTGCGTTCACTTCTTTGTTACGGATGTATCGTAGGTGTTCGTTGGTTCGGGTTTTCAAGCGACGAATAGTTTGGCCCACATACACCCTATCACAATCACAATCAGATGTGCCAAACTGCAATACATACTCCACATTTTTCTTCGTTTGTGATGCGGTATTTTGACGAGCGAAGCAAATTCTTAATTTTCCTAGAAGTCCTAAGAATCAGATCGATATTATAGTTTTTGTAAGCCGAGCTTAGTTTCAGAAAAATAGTTGGATGAAATTCCACAGCTACACGGTGTTTTTTGGACGTCAACGGGGATAATGATGTTGGCTTAGACTTTTTTTTGGCTTTTCGATGTTTGTTTATTATTATTATGTATGCCCCGCCCACTTCCCCTCCCAACCGGCGCGCGGGGAGGACCTTTTAATTATTTTTATTATTATAATTATGTTTATATTATAATTCTGATGAGTGTTGTTTTAATATATGATTTGTTTCATATGTAGTTATTTTAATTAAGTTTATTAATAAAAATAAATGAAAGGTTAAAGAGTGTAAGAGCAGTAGATTTGGCTAAGAAGCCATTTAGTTAATTAAGTTTTAAAGTTCTTATTAATTGTCCGATTTTAAATGATTAATCAGTTCTTTTTCAAAGTTTCTTGTGTTATTTAAAGATTTAATTGCGTTCGGAAGATTATTATACAATTGAAGTCCCTTGAGCATCATTGTGTTCTGCGCTCGAGAGGTTGATTTAAAATCTCGTCTAAAGTTCTGAACATTTCTGAGATTATATGGTTGGGAAACACTGATATATTTCAAATTATTGCTTAGATATTTTGGAAGCATATTATTTTTCATTTTAAAGACAAACAATAAAACATTTAATTTAATTAGTTGCGTTATGTTTAGCCAGTTAAGTCTCTGCAACATTGTTTTTATATAAGTAAGTCGCGCACATTTAAAGATAATTTTCATAGCCTTATTTTGAAGCCTTTGGAGGCGAGATATATCACCTTGAGAAGATAAAAAAAGAATGGTAGAACAATATTGAAAATGGGTTTTACAATCGCGTTATAAGTTTTAATTTCCGTGTTAATTAAAATTTTTTTTCTAATCCGTCCAAGAAAATATATTTTTTTCGATAATTTTTTGCATACATATTCCGTATTAGCTTTGAGGCTTATTTTATGGTCACTAACTACTCCCAAGTACTTAAATTCATCAACGCGGTCAATGTTTTCTCCATTTATTTTGCACAACATTCTGTTCCGTACTATTGATGCACATATATTTTGTTTTTCTTATATTAAGTTTTAATTTATTAATAATGAGCCATTCACTTACTTATTAACTTAAGGTGGCGCAGACAGTCCATTGTGGACCAAGGCCTCAACCAACAAGATGAGAATAAGCTTAACGTGAACACCTGACAATTAAGTCTTAATTTCACGGCGGGCTTACTCGCATGCAGAGCCAAAATGGGCTTAGACTAGAGCCCTAAGATCTACCCCTCGGTAGAATCATAGTACCAATTTTATGGAACATGTTGAGGCTTGTTCACACTCCTTGATGAGGGGCGAGGTCTATCTAACACCTCTTGCATCCAATAATAAAATCCGTAGATAATTTTTCCCAATGCCATATGTTTCCGCATTTGGAGTAAACCACAACCACCACGATACTCCCACAGGTGACTGGGCCACCTTGGTGGGCACTATCTCCCGTGGTACCAGAACAAAGCTTCCGGTGGAGCCTCGCAACCGTAAAGTCACTTCCAGATGAGCACCATCAATACTCAAGACCTGGCAGCCTTAGATATGCGCACTCAACCATTTGCCAAGGTAGAAGCAAACAGCCATATACGCATATCCAGCCTTCCTCTCTTTGCCCCATACAAGTTTTACCTTGCATACGTTTCCAGTAAGGAATCAATACTTCACGGAAAGGAAATATAGCTGCAGATACTCACTCCTATTTCATTTACAACAATTTCCCTGCTATTCATATTGTTCCCGGGTTGCCACGCGGAGGCGGAGGATGGGCACATCTATCCCTCTCAAGTTTCAACTTAAATCTCAACCACATTCATGATGGGATAGAAGCCAGCTTACAAAATATCGACAATGCTAAGCCCGGCAGGGACCCTAAAGACGAAGAGGTGCCGCAGCCTCTACGCTCCAAGGATCTGCCGGAACAGAAGGAGTATCGCGATTTGTATTTGCAAACTTGGCTAAGCGTTCAAAACACTTAAGAGGGTTTAGTTCAACCCCGGCCTCAACCAACAATCCTCGCCAGCTAGGCCGGTCCCTAGCCAGTTGGTTGAGGTCGTTTTCCACTTGATCGCGCCATCTTAGATGGTGTCTTCCAGAACTGCGTCGGCCCTCCGGGTTGGAATTGAAGACTCGTCGGGCAGGAGCGTTTTCGTCCATACGCTCCACATGACCCAGCCATCTAAGCCGCTGTATTTTCAGCTTCTTAACCAAGTCAATGTCGCTGTATAACCCATACAGTTCGCCATTGAATCTTCTTCTCCATACTCCATTGATACATACAGGACCGAATATCACCCGAAGAATCTTTCTCTCAAAGCACCCCAGCCTGTATTCATCCGATTGTGTCAGTGTCCACGCTTCTGCCCCATACAGCAGGACTGGGATGATAAGGGTCTTGTATAGTGTCTCCTTGGTCCTTTGAGAGAGGGCTTTGCTACTAAGATGCCTTCTAAGCCCGAAGAAACAGCGATTGGTAAGAGTTATTCTTCGACTGATCTCTTCACTGATGTTGTTCTGAGAGGTTATAATGGAACCCAAATAGACAACGTCCTTGACAACCTCAAAGTTATATCTATCCATTGTGACGTTTTGTCCGAGCCTACGGTGATGATCTTCTTCACCCGAGGACAGCTTATACTTTGTTTTATATTCATTTACAGCCAGACCCATTTTTGCCGCCTCCACTTCAATACTTGGGAATGCTCCACTGACAGCGCGCTTCGTTCTTCCAATAATATCAATATCATCAGCATAGCCAAGTAATTGAACGGATTTAAAAAAAAATCGTACCGCTGGTATTGACATGCGAGTTGCGTACGATTGCCTCAAGAATGATGTTGAAGAGGTTACATGACAGTGCGTCACCCTGTCGTAAACCTTTCTCGACATTAAATGAGTCTCCATAGTCATCCTACACAATCTAACGAGTTTAGCAGGGATGCCAAGAAGTGACATGGCTCTGTATAGTTAGTTCCTGTTCACGCTGTCATAGGAGGCTTTAAAATCGATAAAGAGGTGGTGAGTATCGATCTGGAATTCTTGGGTCCTTTCCAAGATCTGCCCAATTGTGAAAATTTGGTCGGCGATTGACTCATCGGGCCTGAAACCACACTGATAGGGGTCAATCAGTTCACGTGCGAAAGGGTTCAGACGTTCACACAGAATGGCCAACAAGATTTTATATGCGACATTTAGGAGACTTATACCTAGCTTAGAGTATCTCCTTTCTTGTGGATAGGGCACACAATGCTGAGGTTCCATTCGTCAGGCATACTTTCATCCGACCAGATTGTACAGATGAGTTGGTGTATGCTCCACACCAAGTCATCTCCCGCTGCTTTGAAGAGTTCAGCCGTAAGGCCATCCGCTCCAGCAGCCTTGTTGGACTTTAGTTTAGATATTGCTACCCGAACTTCTTCTTGGTCGGGTGGACGGAGATTTTGTTCACCATCATCCAAATCGAATGGATCATTCTGCCTGACAGCGATTAGCTGGTTGTCTTCGCCGTTTAATAGTCTGCAGAAATGTTCTTTCCAAATTCTCAGCACCGACTGTGTATCTACTACGACATTCCCACCCTCATCTCTACATGCTTCCGCTCGGGCTTTGTAACCCTTGGACTTATGGACTGTTAATCACTATTAATTTTCTCCGTACATTCTCGCAAATCTTTTCCCGGAATAAAGAGAAGGGCATCATCCGCAAACATACATAATCTACAATATTTAACAGCAAAATTTATATCATTAATATATAACAGGAACAGGAATACCCCCAGAACCGAGCCCTGAGGTACTCCTGTTTTTACTTCTTTTGCATTCGACACATTATTGTTCACCGACGTACGCTGTGTTCTGGCATTTAAATATGATTCAAACCATTTTAGCTCATTGTTTTTAATTCCATATTTTGAGAGCTTTTCAAGACGTATTTTTCGATCAACAGTCTCAAAGGCTCTCTTGAAATCCAAAAAATGGCAATAATAATATTTTTGTTGTCCATTTCATTTTTCCAGTTTTCCATCACCCAATTAAGCGCGGTTTTACATAAGTACCCTTTCCTAAAACCCGATTGTTGATCAATTATTAGATTATTTACTTCGATATAATTTCTAAATTGCTTTTCTACAATTTTTTCCAAGACCTTTTCATAAATAGGGAGCATGTTAACCGGTCTTTATTCTTCACATAATATTGTATTTCGAATCTTTTGTGTGTCTCTTTCCATTTGTTCGGAAAACAGCCTGTTGAAATGGATTTATTGAATATTGCTTTTGATACAGGACCTAAGATTTCGAAACCGTCTAAAAACATTTGCGCACTCATAAATTTGTAGTCTTTCGTTTTACTCATGGACTTTAGAACTTCAATTATTTCTCTGTTGTTAATTGATTTAAATGTAAAAATAGTGTTAGAGTTATTTATTTTATCAGAATACGTTGTTAGTGGGATTTCCGCAATAATATCCTCTACAATGGTTATAAAATATTTATTAAATTCACTTGCTATTTCTTTACCATCATACATCATATTTCCGCTAAATGATACATTTTTTATTTCACAATGATTCTTATTTAAAACTAGTTTTTTTATATTTTTCTATAGCTTTAGTGAATTAGCTGATAAGTCAATCTTTTTTTGAATGAAATTGTCTTTTGCTACCTGAAGTTTTTTTATAAACATTTCTTGCTGATATATATTCATTCCAAACAGAATTTTGATTGCCAAACTTGTATTGTTCATATTTTAACATTTTATTTTGTTTTAATTTTTTTAACATTCTATTAAACCACTGACATTAATCAATATTCACGCTTTTCTCAACAACCATTTCCTTCACAATACCCTCCAATTCATCACAAAACAAATCTGCTAATTCATTCACACTGCTGTTAACAACATCCACACCAATCAGACCACTCGCTAAAAGATTAGTGAACAAAGTATCTTTATTATACAATTGAAAATTTAGAATGAAACAACAACCACCAAGTTTATAGGCTGAAGTTATAGCTATTTCACGTTAACCAGCCCGATCATCAGACTCCTTTAGTGGTGCTTAATCGCTTTAAGTTCAATTTAATTTTTGAAGAACTTTTGCCCGAGCTGGGCTTGAACAAGCGACCTAGCGTGTGAGGAGCTAGTGCACTACGCACTACGCCACCGCACCCACATGAAAGTTGTAAGCCAATTACAGGTTTTTTTCGTTCTATCGAACTACACTGAACCGATTAGCATTTTTCTAAGCACACACAAGTAATTGTTGTTGTTTATTTAGGATTCTTTCTATTTTCTCCTTTTTTCATAAGCCAACGATTTCGATTGGATTCGTATGAGTTTGACGCTGGTCAAGATTTTAATTTTTACAATTAAAGGAGGTTTTTGTATGAAATTTTATACTCGCAGTTTAAGGCAGCTGCTTGCCGCGAATTTACAATTGAAAATTTAGAATGAATCAACAACAACTTGTGTGTGCTACCACCAAGTTCATAGGCTAAATTTTCAATTGTAAATTCGGCAAGCAGCTGCCTTAAACTGCGAGTATAAAATTTCATAGAAAAACCTCCTTAGGTTGTAAATGTTTATTATAGTTTAAAATTTTATACTTTGCATTACTATTCGTTTGTATATTGTTTTTTTAGAGTAATGTCAAATCGAATGGTTTCGTGACCACTTATTTTCAATTTAGAGTATTTTTTTGCTGAAATACGCTTAGAATTTGATATAATATAATCGATAAGAGTCGATGAAGTAGCCTTTATTCTCGTCTGTTCCTTATTGATAACGCGTAAATTATTTTCTACACACGTATAATGTATTCTGCTTTTATATGTTCTATCACTCAATCAATCGATATTAAAATCACCTAAGACAATAAATTCTTTGTCAACATTTACGTGTTCTAATACATTGGTAAACATCTTACAAAAATTGGCTCTTGAAAAACTTGGTGATCTATACACTAGAAGCATTTTTACCATAATGTTTCGGTCACCAATATTGATCTCGAGATAATCTGAACCCTCATTGTTTTTGACCTCGTTAATAACTACAAAGTTTAGTTCTTTTTTAATATAAATCAAAACACCCACCGCCAGTATATGAAGACACACTTCTAATTTAAGCAAAATTATAACTATTTAATATTAATTCCGAATCATTGATATTGTCCGTTACATGTGTTTCACTTGAGCATAGTAAATGTGGTTTTTTTCATTAGCAATTCAATTTCATTGACGTTATTAACGAGACCGTGTACATTCAAATAAACACAATTAAATATACTCAGGTACGGGTTGGGTACGAAATCCCGATTGACAGCATCCTGAACGACAGAATCCCGAATGACAAAATCCCGATTGCCGAAATCCCGAATACAAAATCCCGAATGACAAAATCCAGTATCCAAAATCCCGATTGCCGAAATCCCGAATACAAAATCCTGACTGACAAAATCCCGATTTTTTCACTACTTTTTTTGGTACTATCTATCAAAATAAAAAAAAAAACAAAAAAAAAAAATTGTTTTAACTGCTCTTTTCAGGGCGAACAAATTTTCAAAAAGAGATACCCATCGATATTCAACAAAATGATGCAAATAAGAGTTCAGATTTCCAGTGTTCTTATATAATAATATATATAATATAGTAAGAATTTTGCGAGATATCAAATAATATAAAAGCAATCTTTAGTTTTTGAGCATAAGAGTAGGCAAAAGTAAGATATTCACGCAGCTTCGCTGCTCCGCTAAGGGTATGTAAATTTGTCAGGCAGGCGCCTGTGTCTGTAACATTTGTAATTAATTTGACCTGGGTGGCCCGCTTCGCGGGATATTTTGATTTTCTCCTCCTTTTTCGGGGGCAAACCGCGCTAACGCAGCTTCGCTGCTCCGCTAAGGGTATGTAAATTTGTCAGGCAGGCGCCTATGTCAAACAGTTTTCGTAATCAATAGTACCTGGAAGTCCCGGAGGATATAAATTAATCAAAAGAAGAAAAAATAATTTTTTTGTGTTTCAATATTTTTTTGGATTTTGGTCTTCTCGCTCATGTTTTCGTCAATAACTTTTGAAATGTTTGAGCTTTTGTTCTAATTCATATTATTAAAGGTAATGAATGTACCTTTCCAATGATATATAATGTTTTACTATTTGTACGCATATTATGCTTTACATATTGGTTTTAAAACGATTAAAAACGAAAAAAATTCGGATAATTTAGTCATTTTGTTTTTTGGCTGTAACTTCGTTAATAGACGTCCTAGAGGGTCGATTTTTACTCCGTTTTTTTGTCAATAACTTTTAAAATATAGGGTCTATTATGATAATTTTTGCATTTTCTGATAGGTAATGAATGCCCCTTTCCAACAATATTTTTTTTTTTCAAAATAAATAAAAATTTCTTGATTTGCCGATTTTTTCAAGCGAAAAATCAAAAAATTCATTCAAAAAGGGTAGCCAGATTATGAGAATCACCAAGAACTAACCTAAATGCTAATAGAAATGTTCCGACCAATTAGAACAAATTCTTCGTCCAATTGAGAGTATATAAGGAAGTGTGCTGAGCGATTTTTTCTTAGTATAACTTATACGTTATACTAATGCGGTTCTTCTCAGGACCAAAAATTATGTTCGTAATTATCATTTAATTTAATAATCATTTGAAAACATGAGAATCAACTAGAACGAACTAAATATAAACAAGATTTCTCTAAATAGTGTAAAATTAAAAAGTTCTAAAAAGTACTAAAAAGTACTGACATTCGGGATTTTCAAATCGGTCAGTCGGGATTTTTTTGAAAATCGGGGTTATGTCGGTCGGGATTTTTGTATTCGGGATTTTTGTATTCGGGATTTTGGTTTTCGGGATTATGTCGTTTTTGTCCCCGAAAATAGTCGGGATTTCTTGCATTCGGGATTTTGGAAATCGGGATTTCGTACCGTTCCCCTCAGGTACTAGTATAAAATATTTTCTCTCTCAATCTTTAATTTTCTTTGAAAAACTGGACAATTGGCATCCCTGGAATCGTGGTTCACATCAATATTGTTCTCAACGTTGCTCAGCCTCTCCTTCATTAAAACACAGTTTATGCATCGTGAGCTCTCACTCGTACAATCTTTAAATGTGTGATTTTCACCACACTTTGCACATATAGCTTTCTCACTTCTACATTTAGCCGCACTATGATTATAACCGAAACACTTAAAACATCTCTTTACATTTATATTTTCATAACAAATACACTCATCCCATTCTATATAAACAATTTTTTCTTCCATAACATTTTTAAAAGATTCTCCGTCGACTTCCACTATTGCATTATAAATGCTTTTATTTTTGGTTGACTGGAAAACTTTCAAACACTGAATTTCTTTAAAGCTAATTGATTTATTTTGCGCTCTCAACGCAGCTTCAACTTGATCTTCATTTATGTTCTCTCTCATACCATGAACCAAAATTTTAGGGTTCCTCATTTCACTCACTTTGATATCATAATCAGTATTAAATTTCTCTATCATCTCTTTCGATATAATGCTCCTTTCATTTTCATTCTCACATTGAATCTTAACTGTTCCGTCCTTTTTATTTGAAATTTTATTAACTTTAACCGATAATTTTGAGCGATTAATTTTTTCTTTAACTTCTTTTATTGTTTTTTTGCTCTCTTGTTGATTTTTTGGTTTTATATAAATAGGCGCACTTAACATTGATGCATACGAATTTTGTTTGTTTTTTGCTCTCACTTTCAACATTAACCTCACTTGTAACGGTGATTTAGTGTCTACCATATATGTATGAGCAGTTCTAATGTCCTAACCCCCACGTACATAGAGGAGGCTCCATGAGACATAATAGATTATGCCCCACACCGGCCGCCATTCTTGTAACGTAGATTTTCGCCCACACATATAGGTAGATTCGTCACTTCCAAGTGACGGAGTAGTCTGTATATCTGCTCTGGAAGTTATCCTGGAAAGAGAATTTTAAACCTAAACCCCCATGTCGTCATCACTCCCATAACAATAGTCTCAATCCAGACACGAGAAGAAACACAAGCTACTACCTCAATCTCATTCATCACGGCCAGGGCGCTAGAGTTACCCTATCGCGATCCACATGATGAACGACACCTACCACTGAACAACGAGTTCACCTATCAGTGATGGACACTCAGAAGAGACAATGAAAGTTCGCTTTGACTTCACGTTTCACCCTTTCCCCCTGAAATATCGCGGACGACATGCTCCTTGTATCCACAGACAACAAAATAAAACCCTACATCTTCTCTCATAAACCTTTTCTTTGTTCGTATAAACCCCTCTTCGCTTTACAGAAAAAAAGAAGTGGATGCGTATCGGTGTTACCGCATCCCGATTTACTGAACACTATCATTTCTAGTGTGTTACTGTTAAACACCAAAGGTCTTTCACCCGCAGATCGTTTCGCCTATGCGGCATGCGTTCAGCTGAATGCAACTTCAGAGAAAAAAAATAATTCAGGTTATCCTCCCCGAACAAGTTTCAATCAATCCTATACTTCCAAAGCACCAACTCTAAACCATCAGTGAAACTTAACCTAACAGCAAACCTTCATAGAAAATCCTCATCGAGGCTTGACTTCAAGATACTCCTACGAACCACAAGTTCCTATAGGAATTCCCTTAAGTAAGTTTCGAAGAGTGCCAAATATTTGCAGCCGCGCTTGGTCTGCAGTAGTACCCCGCTAAGCTCAGTTAATTATGGTCATGGGTACTTGCAGCGAAATATTGGCGTGTACAAGTTTTTATACTGCAAACCGTGTACTCAGGTGTTCTGAGTCTCATAATATTATTCACACTAGGGCCCTCGTCAACGTCCATTACCCTAACTCGTACCGTGATGTTGGAACCCAACATCCCGCCTTATCGCTTCCGCACCTTAATTGAATTTTGAAAATGTTTGACATGTATCTTCACCCTAACCCTCCTAAACAGCAAAACGAAATTAGCAAACGCGTATAGAAGTTCGTACGCGGTATGGATCGTCATAAACTACTTTAATTCACTAATACCCTTCATATCCACCACGTTGCAAAGGATATTAACAAGGTGACTCACTTGATGGGGTGTCTTAGGTATTGATCGACATACCCCCGGTCTCAAAACCCACCCAATTCTAGTGCAAAAGAATTTCCACTAGGCCGTCGTTTCGCAATGACCGAATTGAAATATTATGCGAAACCCCTAAACATAATGAATAATGTTCAGTGGAACACTACTCAAATCATCAACATTGTGCAACGCCTATCTGGTGAATCCAGAGAGAAACAACCTCAAAATCCACAGCCAGACATCATACATCCCATTCAAATGTTACCATATGAAATTAATATTAATGTAGGTTGTCACACAATGAATTTCAAATTGATGTAGGTCATGTACACATTACCTACTTTTCGTTTTTCTTTGGGTGTTGTCTTAATAATTTTTTCTATTGGAACAAAACGTAAGTTAAATCTTATTTTTCTTCTTGTTCAATATTATCAATTGATTTGAATGTATTCACTATAAACTAAAGGTCATAATTCAAAAACATGTTTTACAGGTACGAGGACGAATCTACAAACACGTATATGTACATGTCGCAAAATAACTTATCGAAGGAGGAGAATGTTCCAAAAGTTGTTATTTTTTTTGTTACCCTGTTTGTGTACTGTCACACAAGGGACCTATTCTCTTTTCTTCTTGTGTTTCGCAAAAGTATTTAATCATTCATATTCATTTTGGTTGTATTCGACGAATTTCATCTCATATATTAAATATGAAGCAAGTAAATATGGTAGCAACTGAACTCAAATGTTTATATTTTGTATAGCAAGTAAATTGTATGGTAGGGTGTCGTAGGTTTATAAGCTTCATTTAAGTATAGTTATTTGATAAAAAAAATTTCAATAATTATTCAATATAGATGGAATTGATACATAGTAGGAACAATTTTTGACTTACCCCGTAATAAACTCCATCGAGGTTAGTGCACTGGTCACGATGTTATATACGTATGACGGTTGTGTCGTCTTATAAAATGATCATTTCGTTGTAGCTGCACCCTCCGAAATCGGTTCAGGAGTGCCGTTGGTATCGCTGGTTGAATCATTTTAGTAAAATCTTTATACAAATAAACTGCTATCATAAAACCAATGAATGTTGCTTGAAGATTTGGGGATAATGGAGGTAGGTAGGTGTCATAAAAATGACAAATCTGTTATAATGGTCTTGAGAAGTTTTAGTTCGGAAAATTCTGCTTCTTCTTCTTCTTGAAAATTCTTATTTCGATGGAAGGTATCTGTAAATGTGCGATAACTATTACTTATCAGATCAGATATATATATTTATTTTTTTTTTATTATAACAAAAAAAGCTAGCAAGAGCAGGAGGTAAGTATGTAAATATGAAGATGATTCTTTAGTAGTTATTATCAAAAAGAAATTTTATGTCGTATGAGACATGTGCTTTTCCATCCTACTTTATATATTATATATATTATATTATATATTATATTATCTTTTGAGACTGGTCGTGGGTCACCTGGCCTGGTACACTCCATGAATGGGTGTACGGAGACGATGGGCGGAAGTTGATCACACTAGTCGTCGTTGTATTCTTTGGTGTTATGAATATTTGACTTTCTGATTAGGTCTGTTAGATGTATGTCATTGCTTAAATATTTTTTTTTTGTTTCTACCCTTTTTAAAATTATGGTTTAGATCTACAGTTAAATTTATTTCTTAATCTTAAAAGAAAATTTAGTCTAGAAGAGCAATAAAGAGAATATATAAAAAAAAACTTTGCTGATGACGGCGCAAATTGCAGCTCATTGGTTTTTCCAGCGAAATACTTCCTTTGATTTCCTTTGCACTTTTACGACGATTTGTGGTTTTTCGTTTCTTATACCACCGTTCTCGTCTTGGTCAGACGCTCACGTGGCCTTTGTACCAATGTGGTCACTTTTCTTTCGGTTGCTGTCACGAGGAGCACCCTCTAAGTGGCTGTGTCTAATACTTTTCAGGTTGCAGATATTATGGTGGCGCTATTTTTGTGGGCGCGTATTCTGCTTTTATCATTTGACTTGTGCCGTTCCTAGTAGTAATTAGGTTAGATGATTGTTTTACATTAAGGTTGCCAACCCTCGTGGCGTGGACTATAGTACTACGTCATTCTATTAAAGAGTTGGAATTTTCCTATACAATTATTTTCTTGTCCTACCTTTTATCTATTATTTTATTATTACCTTGTTATTTCTGTTAATTCCTTTATCCCACAATTTAGTTCATTTATAATTTAACTTAAACTTTTCACTATCTTTTACTTGTTTTAATGTTAAATTATTTGTTCTATCACTTTTTGGATTTTTAATCTTGTTGCTTGCGCTGACGAAAATGAAATGGACGAGTCCGTTTTCGTTGTCATGGCATTACCGGGTCTTTAAAAATTATTTCCTTTTCTTAAAAATTTCCCTTCCGCCTGAACAGAAATTGGAAGTTCAGTGACACTTTTGGGATGAAATAATACACTTCCGTATGGAATCGTGAGATGGCGACACCTCACGATGACAATTTATTCATCTGATTCATCATTATTTTGCACGTAAAGTGCTTATTATTGAAGAAAAGTTTAATTTCAAAGATTAACTTGTTTGGATTTTATCTTGTTCTCCTAAAATTACTATTTTTGAGAGTAGTGGGAAATACTACTTCTCTTTTGTGCTGTCGATGGATGGATGGCGGTGTCAATCACCATGAACGAGGGAAATTACGTAGTCCTAGAGTAGTTTGGACGCGATCGTTGGGAACGACATGTAAAATGTCGCCAATTGGTACTCCTCGTGACTACAAGCTCAATTTTAAAATGTTTGACATTAGGATTATTTGTGGAATTGCGAGTAGAGGTGAAGTTGGTGAATATTCACCATTTTCAACTCGGAGTTCTGGGATTTGGGTGTATGTGTAAACATACAATTATGACATTTAATGTATGGAATGTTGGAACGTGTAGTTCAAAAAAAAAAGTTTTTAAAGGGGTGGAAAAATGATTCCCTACACACTAACCGCTTCTTTCACACAATTCTCTATATATCATTAACGTTATTATTATTATGTATAATTTGGCTAACAGTCTCTTTAACGCACTTTTCCATTTATTGCACACTTTGTTGAAAAATATTTTTTAATATATTTTCTGTCGAATTTATCGATGACATCTGCATCTTATCAATGTCATATTTAGTTAAATTTCCGCACTTTTCATGTGTTCCTCTCCCGCACAGACCGCCGCACCGCGCAAGTGTTCAACAAGCCGTCAGCCTAGTCAGTCGGCTATTCTAATTCCCTCCCGTGTTTTTTTTTCATCAAAAACTATCTTTTCCTTCACCTTTTATCTCAATTCTGTTGCGAATCTACAAGCCAAACTCTTACGTCAATTCTTTTTAACGCCAAATGTGCTTTTCAAAGTTTTAAAGTGTTTTTTTATCTTTTTTTTATAAAAACGAAATAAAATCTATTGATGAATTTTTGTGACGTTGGGAGTTGTTATAAAATTCTCTCATTGTGAAAATTATTTGCATACTTTGTGCTTAATTTCTCTGACATCTATTTTTTCCCGTTAATAGTTTGTGTTCTCCTTCTTTCCTGGTGAGTGAAACATATGTTTGTATATGTTCTGCCTATGAAGCAAATCGATGCTATACATTGTATCCCCATTTCTGAATACAATTTACATACCTACTTACTGCAACAACTTTAGTGCCTGCGCGATTCAATTCATCAAGCTGCTTATATACGATCCTCAACGCCAGCCTGTACCTCAGATGTCGAATGAATAGAAAACTTCTACTTTCAACGACAACAATAATCCAACTAGCCTTCAGTCTTACCCTCCGAGTGAGTCATTTTAGTATTGTTCTGCCAAGCAATTCCACTCTTGGTCAAAGAGGTATATATCCTCCTCCTAGAGCCCAATCTTTCCTACGTTCCATCCTCCTCTGCTAAAATTTTCGTGGTCTCTTTTGTATTGTATTCATTGTAATTCATTTTCTTTTTCAAGTGGTTCCGAGTCGGATTTCTCCATCCACATCTTCTGAAAATGAAGGGGAAACAAAAATAAAAATTCGGAAATCGTGTTTGAAGAGGCTTTTTAATGGAGACGACACACCTAACATTTTTTTAAAGAAGGGCTGCACTAGGGGGCGATTAATCTCAATGTTTCCATTGCAGCTCATCTTTTTCAAAATTAAGGATGAATTTTTAAAATTGAATTAATAAAACTTTTATTCTCGATATTTAATAATGGCGGGCTTTTATGAATAGACCGCACGCCGTTGCACTTACAGTTTGAAGTTGCAGCTACAGCGCAGAACGTAGCTAAAGTACAAGTCGACCCGATTCAAACTTCATGAACGTGCTGCGCTGCAAAACAACAACAAACGAAATGGCATAAACCATTTTTGTTTGAGTTCAGTGCTACATTCGTGTATACTATTTAAAGAGTTAGTTTACGCTTACAAGTAAACCGACAACAGGCTATAGTTTATAAGTAGTTAGGCAGTTTTATTTTCATTTTGTGGTGGGAGTCTCCAAGTTGCGTGGTTAATGTGAGAAAAAAAAGAGGTTATGTTAATTAAAACTTAAATCAATTTATTTTGTATTTATTATAAAACTTTTATCACAACTTATATTATATTTTACGTGCTAAGCATTTCGGAAATTAAATTTCCATCGTCTGGCACTACTAATTACCTAAAATTAATCAAGAATCTATCGATAAGAAAAAACATACAACATAATAGCGCGAAAGTTTAATAGATTCATGATTAATTTTGGTTAATTAGTTTCAGAAGATGGGAATTTAATTTCCGAAACGCTTAGCACATAAAATATATTATAAGTTTTGTAATAAATAAATCTTTAATTGATTTAAGTTTTAATTAACATAATCTCTTTTATTTCTCACAGTCATATTTTTGTTTGTCTACAGTCCGTTGTTAGGTTTTTCTGATAAATGTTCAGTAGTCTCAAAAACAATTTTTTGATTTCTCTTGTTAATATAGTGTGTGACCAAAAATATAATACGTGATTAAAAAAAAAAAAAATTATTATCTCGAAATAATGTAATGCAATACTTCGAAGTGTTATCTCAAATTAATAATTCCTGTGTGTACAATCTTGGCGGGGAAATCGGTGTGGTAGGAGGTGTGATTCGGGTTTTTGTTTATGTATGCGTTTTTTACTCACACATGTTTAACAAAAAGGACAATATGACAGCTGTAGCTTGTAGGCAAAATCAAAACAAGGCACAAGATGGGACTCTATATATATCCTCTTTGCTCTTGGTACTACACCTTAAACTCTTCTGGGTGTTTTCTTTTTATTTACATATTTCCTTCAATACGAAATACTCACCACATTTTGGTTCATGACGGATAACCCACCAATGTTTCTCCTTTTGGATATGTTCTAGCAAATACGTAAAACCTTTCAATCGTCTCGGTCTTAACATAATAACCTTCGTACACTAAGAACAAATAAAAAAATCGGGTTTTATCATTTTTTTCTCTATGCGAACATAAATACAAGACGAAAACCATTTGCAACTCAATCTGCTTTTAGTTCCTAGATAATCAAATACTTTTTCGTGATAATAATGGAATGCGACTCTAATAATTGCGTCCTTGACAGTAAATACACCGAGCGAGTTGCATGTCGTGGTCTATGCGGTAAATCATATCATTCTCTGTGTCTAGGGCCAGTGTAAAAACATATCCCTTTCCCATGTTCTTTTAGCCGTAAAAGTTGTTAGTGAATCCACAAACTCTATAATCGCCGATAACAATCGCTTTCATAAAAATGTGCTCTCCCAATTTCAACACTTTGAAGATTTTTCCAAGAGTATCGAAAGTTTAAATAATTCTATTGAAACCCTCGGCAACCGGTTATTATCAAAACAATCATCTTTGGATAAGCGTCTTTCGTCTATAACGCATGAATTAAATTCGCGAGTTGTTCACACTCATTGCCAGTTTGACGATATCAACACCTTAATACGCTCAACGCTCGAATCCGTTTTAAACTCGCATCCTGTCTCCAACTCTTACCTCAATTCTTCATGAGATGAATACTAAAATTAATGGCATCAGTGATGGATTTACGGCAACGCGCATTTCATATAATGATTTAATAGATGAAATAAAAACGAACTCACGCATAACAGAACACATTCCTATTAACTTTCAACCAATCGAGCCCAATTATAATATTTCAATTCACGCTGAAATTATTGAATCAAACCTAACCCCACCGGCCTCTATTTCACATCCGGCTCCGTCTTCCGTCGACGATCTTGATTCCGTTTCGTCTCACTGCATCGAATGCACTGCCCCGCCTGTGCCAACAATCCAATGTTTAGGCGCAACTTGGACTCTCAACGATTGGAACAACAGGTTGAACAAATTAAAAAGCCTAAATGAATATGATCCTTACTTAAAATTAAAATTATTACTAGTTTTTTCTTTAACTCTTTATTTAATTAATATTCATGTCCTCTTATTTAAGTCCTTCATTATACTTAGTTGTAAACAAGATGTAAATCTTAAAATTAAGTCACCAATAAAATACAAATACAAATACAAATACAAATACTTCATTACTAAAGCGCCCTACAACTCTGTTGTCTCATGGATCCGTAAACTTTTTCTTCGTAATTTAAAGTTCAATCTTGGAGAATGTTACATTATTAACAAATCAAGTTTTAAAGTTTTATCCCATCCAGATTTCAATGGATGTTTTCATCTAATGTCACGCCTTTTCTTTGGCTAGATAAAATGAAAATCTCTTTAAGGATCTATAAACCTTATCTAAAACACAATAATGTATTAAAAAAAGAAATTGTTACTAGACCTAAGACCCACATATCTAATTTCAAGTCCTCCCCCTACCATAAAGAAACATTGATTTCGCAACGCAAACGCGTTCCATTTATTTCCGATTCACCTCGTTCTTTTGCCTCTCCCGATTTGAATGCATTTATAAGCTTATCTTCTAAGGGACATTACAATAATTTTGTTCGGTCTCACATCCTAAATCCAGCCCCCTCTTCCTCCACAAATACTCCTTCTGCCAGAACCCCCTCTACTAACCACCGTTCACCTTGTTCACTTGTCCCACTTTTTGATCCAATGCTCCCTCCTGTTGTCAAGCTTACATCTAAATTGGTTGACCATATAACCACAACTGATGAGATTGATGGTCGGTACATAATGTCTAGGTTAAGAAAGAGCAATATTTATGATGACGTCCGTCTTTACCTCTCGTACCTATATGATAAATCGGGTTCTGTTTGTGTCAATGGCAAGACGAAAACTAATGTCATTGTATCAATTTTAAATGAAGGCTTTGCAACCGACCCCATTGTTCTCAAAAAAATCTATACTCGTTTTCATGAGGATTATAACATTTCCTCTTCTACTGTTCTGAAGGACCTTGCTACCTACGCGTCCTACCATAGCTCTAATGGTTTGCCTTCTATAAGATAGAAGAAAACACCTCGTCTTTAACTGTGATTAAGCTCTTCAACCCGTATCCTCTTGCTTAACTCCTTCCACCTTTTCCATTTATTACCAGAATGTTAGAGGACTCCGCACAAAAACTTCAAGTGTATTCCTTAACTTTCAGAAGCTTCCTTTTGACATTTTCGCCCTGACTGAAACAAATCTCTGCACTGGTTATCAAGATAGTGAATTTTTCACCTCCGATTTTGTCGTCTTTCGAGCAGACGGGCAAAGTAATGTTCATTCCCCTTCTGGGCGTGGTGTTCTCCTGGCGGTAAATAACCGTTTCAATGCTTCTCTGGTCGAAATTTCTAAATCTCCACTTTTTGAATTCGTGTGCATAAAGCTATCTATCTGCAAAAGATGTACATCTATTTTTTGTCAATTTCAACACTTTGAAGATTTTTCCAAGAGTATCGAAAGTTTAAATAATTCTATTGAAACCCTCGGCAACCGGTTATTATCAAACAATCATCTTTGGATAAGCGTCTTTCGTCTATAACGCATAAATTAAATTCGCGAGTTGTTCACACTCATTGCCAGTTTGACGATATCAACACCTTAATACGCTCAACGCTCGAGTCCGTTTTAAACTCGCATCCTGTCTCCAACTCCATGTTATCCGCATCCGCTCATCTTACCTCAATTCTTCATGAGATGAATACTAAAATTAATGACATCAGTGATGGATTTACGGCAACGCGCATTTCATATAATGATTTAATAGATGAAATAAAACGAACTCACGCATAACAGAACACATTCCTATTAACTTTCAACCAATCGAGCCCAATTAATATTTCAATTCACGCTGAAATTATTGAATCAAACCTAACCCCACCGGCCTCTATTTCACATCCGGCTCCGTCTTCCGTCGACGATCTTGATTCCGTTTCGTCTCACTGCATCGAATGCACTGCCCCGCCTGTGCCAACAATCCAATGTTTAGGCGCAACTTGGACTCTCAACGATTGGAACAACAGGTTGAACAAATTAAAAAGCCTAAATGAATATGATCCTTACTTCATTACTAAAGCGCCCTACAACTCGGTTGTCTCATGGATCCGTAAACTTTTTCTTCGTAATTTTAAGTTCAATCTTGGAGAATGTTACATTATTAACAAATCAAGTTTTAAAGTTTTATCCCATCCAGATTTCAATGGATGTTTTCATCTAATGTCACGCCTTTTCTTTGGCTAGATAAAATGAAAATCTCTTTAAGGATCTATAGACCTTATCTAAAACACAATAATGTATTAAAAAAAGAAATTGTTACTAGACCTAAGACCCACATATCTAATTTCAAGTCCTCCCCCTACCATAAAGAAACATTGATTTCGCAACGCAAACGCGTTCCATTTAATTCCGATTCACCTCGTTCTTTTGCCTCTCCCGATTTGAATGCATTTATAAGCACATCTTCTAAGGGACATTACAATAATTTTGTTCGGTCTCACATCCAAAATCCAGCCCCCTCTTCCTCCACAAATACTCCTTCTGCCAGAACCCCCTCTACTAACCACCGTTCACCTTGTTCACTTGTCCCACTTTTTGATTCAATGCTCCCTCCTGTTGTCAAGCTTACATCTAAATTGGTTGACCATATAACCACAACTGATGAGATTGATGGTCGGTACATAATGTCTAGGTTAGGAAAGAGCAATATTTATGATGACGTCCGTCCTTACCTCTCGTACCTATATGATAAATCGGGTTCTGTTTGTGTCAATGGCAAGACGAAAACTAATGTCATTGTATCAATTTTAAATGAAGGCTTTGCAACCGACCCCATTGTTCTCAAAAAAATCTATACTCGTTTTCATGAGGATTATAACATTTCCTCGTCTACTGTTCTGAAGGACCTTGCTACCTACGCGTCTTACCATAGCTCTAATGGTTTGCCTTCTATAAGACAGAAGAAAACGCCTCGTCTTTAACTGTGATTAAGCTCTTTAACCCGTATCCTCTTGCTTAACTCCTTCCACCTTTTCCATTTATTACCAGAATGTTAGAGGACTCCGCACAAAAACTTCAAGTGTATTCCTTAACTTTCAGAAGCTTCCTTTTGACATTTTCGCCCTGACTGAAACAAATCTCTGCACTGGTTATCAAGATAGTGAATTATTCACCTCCGATTTTGTCGTCTTTCGAGCAGACGGGCAAAGTAATGTTCATTCCCCTTCTGGGCGTGGTGTTCTCCTGGCGGTAAATAACCGTTTCAATGCTTCTCTGGTCGAAATTTCTAAATCTCCACTTTTTGAATTCGTGTGCATAAAGCTATCTATCTGCAAAAGATGTACATCTATTTTTTGTTGTTATATTCGCCCTTCACAACCAACTCATGTCTATCAACAATTTGTTGAGACAGTGGATTCCCTACTTGAAGGTACAGCTTCTAATGATGATGCCATCGTAATTGGTGATTTCAATCTCGCAGATATACAATGGATTCCATCAGAGGACAAGTCATGTTTCATTCCCTCTAATCTCACTTCTGAGAACGAATTTCTGTTCACCAATCGCTTATTCGAATCTAGCCTATTTCAACTGAGCGGAACCTGCAACAGTTTAGGGAGGCAACTTGATCTCATTTTCTGCTCCGACCATTTTAATTCTACTGTCTCCAAAATTTTCCATCTCCTCTCCACCCTTGACCACTATCATTTTCAAACAAAGTCCCCCAACTATTGAATCAGAAAACTGTGTTTATTTTAACTTTCGCAAAGCTGATTTCAATCAACTTAATACTCTTCTTAACAATATTAATTTCAACCTTTTTCTTAACTCTAAAAACCCTATTTATATAGCACTTTCTTTCTTCCTCACCTCTATTTTCGATTGTTTTACTCAATGTGTCCCTTACGCATTTCAAAAAAGTTATGTGTCATCTCCTCCCTGGTATACAAAAGAGTTGCGTGTTGTTCGCAATTTGAGGAATAGGTTGTGGAAAACTTACATACAGTTTCCGACTCCCTTAAACTATTTATATTACCTAGAAGCTTCGGCCAATTTTTCGACTCTGCGATTCTCTTTACCTTGTTTATTTAGACAGGCGTGTCTCATCTCCCAACCGAAGCGATTCTACCAATTTATCAATGTCAAGCGCAAATCCGACGGTCTTACTTCCTTTTTCAATTTCCACGGAGCATCAACTTTTGACCCTCAAGTGATAACTAACCTCTTCGCTACTTTTTTCAGTCTTGATTATCATGAGTTCTTGTTGCACAGTCCGCACATGTCGTTTGTTTCTCTTGATATATGCTCTCAAAAGGTCGTTGACAAGATCAATTCGCATAAAGATGACCCTGGCCCGGATGGCATCCCAGCTATTTTTCATAAAAGATGTGTCAACGCTCTCTGCGAACCCCTTTCAATTCTCTTCCAACTATCACTCACACAAGGTGACTTCCCTTCTTTATGGAAAAGTTCTTTTATATTCCCAATTCATAAGAAAGGTAGCAAAAACGATATATCTAACTATCGTCCGATTGCCAAACTATCCTCCATCCCCAAGCTTTTTGAAAGTATAGTTTATGATTCTTTGTGTTTCCATTGTAAATCGATTGTCTCCCCATTTCAGCATGGATTCTTGAATCTTACCTAATTTGTCACCATGACACCCTGTGCTTCGGAAAAAGGCCTTGAGGTTGATGTCATAACTACTGACTACAGCAGAGCATTTGATAAAATCTGTCATAAAATTATCTACTTAAAGCTGGAAGCATATGGTCTTCCACCATTGTTTATTAAATGGGTTAAATCCTATCTAGAGGATCGAACATATAGGGTAGTTTTCAGGTCTGCGATCTCCAACCCCATCTTTGCCACTTCAGGTGTTGCTCAGGGTAGCAACTCTTGTTTATATTGGCCGTTAATGATGTTGGCAGCATTATTAACTACTCAGACTTGTTTAATTATGCAGATTAAATTAAAATAATGAAAGTAATTTCAAATTTATTTGATTCTTCCCTGCTTCAGCAAGACCTAAATTCATCCATCATTTGGTGTAAAAAAAATTTCTTAGACCTTAATATTAGTAAATGCCAATCAATGACTTTTTCCCGCAAACGCTTACCTCCACTACCACGACTATTCCACTTTTGCAATTTACTCGTACTCCTCGTTTTCTCTGTTCGTGATCTTGGGATAATATGTGATGAAGAGCTTAATTTTCGCTCACATCGATTCAATTATTGCAAAATCAAATTCATCCCTTGGGTTTATCTGGTCTAAAGAATTTTCGAATCCATACGTAACCAAATCTCTATACACCACCTATGTCAGACCTATTCTCGAGTATGCCTGTCAGGTTTGGTCGCCCTATCAAATAACCCACTCTCATAGAATTGAAGCCGTACAGCGAAGGTTTCTTCGTTTTGCATTGCGCAGTTTCCCTTGGTCAGATCCCTTTATTTTGCCCCCCCTACGAGTACCGTTTACAATTAACAAACTTGAACTCCCTTGCTAAACGCCGCGAAGTAGCTAACATACTTTTTATACATCAAATTATCACTAGCGCTATTGACTCCTCGTCGCTCCTTGAACTGATCCACTTTAACACTAACCCATGTAACCTAAGATCTGTTCCTTTCTTCCATCTCACTACTCATCGTACCAACTATGGCCATTTTAATCCAATAACAAGAATGCTACGCCTAGCCAACAACGCACATGCACATAATATCCTTGATTTTTCCCATAGCATATCCTCCATAAGAAGAGACCTTTACGATAAACTTCCATAAACCTCCCATAGTTTTAAGTTATTATAACTATTATCTAGTTTGTAAGCTTATTATTTATTATTGTTATTTCCTTTCTCTATTTTCGCTTGTATTAAGCTAAATAAATAAATAAATAAATAAGTGTCTCATTCCGCGTCCCTTTCGAGCATTTTATGCACGACGAATCCATATTTTTATGGATGAAAATAATTTATAATCAAACACAAATGTGAACACTGTGTATTTAAATTACATATATTTAATTCAATTTGAATATTGAATATATTATTTTTGATTTTCGGACACAGTAAAAAAAACACAACCGTCTTCTCTGAGATCGCTCTCTACTTTTGATGTTGTTTATATCTGTGTGACTATAGCCGTTAATATCACAGAGGACCTAAAGGAGAGTGAAATCTTTCGTACGTATCACCCTCCGACACCCATTTCCGGTTTTTTTTTTTTTTTATTATTTGAAATCGTGTCTGTGAATAAATGCAAGAACAACAACACAAAATCATATCATACCAACTCTGCGTGTATGCGAGTTTTTACGCACACATTCGCAGATGGTATGATTTATCTGTCAAATCAGCTTGTAGGCAAAATCCCATTTCCAGCCTACATTAAACTCTCTTTCATATATCCTCTCTGGTTAATATCTGCAATGCGTAAAGGCCATATCACACTGACAGTGATTTCACTGACCACTGGCAGGCAGTGACGTCACGAAAACTGACGCGATTTTTACGCCAGTGAAGAAATTGCTCGTCAGTGGTCAGTTGAGAAAAAAAGGTTATCACACCTACTGGCAGGCCTGTGCCAGTGTGTCCCAAAACTCACTGACACCTCATGCTAGTCAGTGATATTTTCTCCGAGTCGGTCAGTGAACTGACGCCTGAAAAACTGACTATCACACTACACTGACACATTCTTCACTGGCACACGACACTGGCATGTGGCGTCAGTGAAATTTACTCGAAATCGGGTCAGTGAGCAGTTTCGCTATCACACTGACTGACTACCGAAGCCAGTGGCTGTCAGTTCCTTGTTTTTTTTTATTTGTTTCAGGTGGAAAACTCTAGCTGCTGGTTTTTGGTTTGTTTGCTTACAAAAAATTATTTATAAAAAAATAATGTCAGAAAAAGAATTTTTGGAAATATAGTTGAAGTTGCCACGATGGCTTATTTGGCAGTGTGTGTGGTGGACAGCCTCAGCGATGATGATGAGGACAAGAGAACTTGTCGACGGTTCAGTGTTTGGAAAAAGTGGTTGAGGCGTAGAGAGAAGGAAGGGTTTCGCTGCGACTGCTAGTCCAAATAGCTTAACCAACTATTTTGGTTACTATTCCAGAAGTCCTTGACGATATTTACAAGGTTCTTGTGGGTTGTTTTTTTAAGGTTATTTCTAATAATAGCTTTGTTTGTTGAGCCCTGAAGTCACTTTTGTTCTTCTAGCCGAAAAAAGTGGGTCCGACAATTCGGTCTGTCTGTCTGTCTATCTGTCAGTCTATCGACACTATCTGTATTGGCAAAAATGCATATTCGTGATCTAGGAAATGCCACCTTTCCATTGATGTATCGCATTATATGAAAAATCGACTTTTATCTTTAAACCCGATTTGCGGCTAAACTAGACGTGCTAGAGGCATCAAAGTTGACATCTTTAAACTTGACTTGCGGCTAAACTAAGCAACCTAGCGACTTCAAAAATGCATATTCGTGATCTAGGAAATGCCACCTTTCCATTGATGTATCGCATTATATGAAAAATCGACTTTTATCTTTAAACACGATTTGCGGCTAAACTAGACGTGCTAGAGGCATCAAAGTTGACATCTTTAAACTTGACTTGCGGCTAAACTAAGCAACCTAGCGACTTCAAAAATGCATATTCGTGATCTAGGAAATGCCACCTTTCCATTGATGTATCGCATTATATGAAAAATCGACTTTTATCTTTAAACACGATTTGCGGCTAAACTAGACGTGCTAGAGGCATCAAAGTTCACATCTTTAAACTTTACTTGCGGCTAAAGTAAGCGACCTAGCGACTTCAAAAACGTATATTCGTGATCTAGAAAATGCCAGTTCTAAAAAATCAAAAAAAAGTTGGTAAAAAAAGTTTTTTTCAAAACTTCCCAAAAAATACGGTACTTGAAATTTTTCAAAAAAAATATCAAAAAACAGGTCAGTTCACTGACGGGGTTTCTTCACTGGCACAACGAGAAATTTCGTGTGTTGCCAGTGATGGGACAGGGTCAGTACACTGACGCTCTTGTCATAAAAGTGTGTCAGTGGTCCTATGCGCCAGTGACTACTTATCACACTTGTCATTTTTCGAGTCAGTCACTGACGCGATTTGGGTTGGTCAGTGAACACGTCAGTGAACTGACACCTTCACTGGCGTCCCAAAACTGGCTATCACACTACGGATGACTTCACTGACGGCATTGTGACGCGATTTTGACGTCACTGCCTGCCAGTGGTCAGTGAATTCACTGTCAGTGTGATATAGCCTTAAGATGCGTTGAAGTTCGGAGTTGAAATCGCCTGGTTTTAATGGAATATTATATAACCTGTATGCCATGGAATTGAATGAGGCGCGCTTGTGTGAGTCATGGTGATTTGAGTCATTGGTAATGTAGCGTTCTGTGTTTGTTGGCTTCCTGTAGATTTCATATTCAATTTTGTTGTTGTTTTTCTTAAGAATAAGATCCAAGAACGGTTACTTTTTGTCTCTTTCAACTTCGACAGTGAATTGGATATTTTCGCTTACACCATTTATAGCGTCGATGGTTTTACGTCGTCTATACCATACTTTTGGTAATTTGCCTGCCTTAAATAATTGGTCTTCCAAAGTGTTTATATACAAATTACACATAAATCCGGAAAGCGAATTGCCCATTGCTATGCCTTCTGTTTGCTGGTAAAAATTACCACGAAGTTGAAAGAATGTTTGCTCAACGCAAACACTGGTCAAATCATATAATGCATTGCTTTCAATTGGGTTTAAATTTTGTCTATCCAGAAAAATACGCAGCGATGATAAAGCTTTATTCACTGGAACGTTTGTATAGTACGATGTGATGTCAAATGAAACTATACTTTCATCATTTTCTATTATATTCCTTCCAATTTTTGGGTTAGTTAAATTGAATTTTTAATAGAATAATGATCAAAGT
Source organism: Platycheirus albimanus (assembly GCA_916050605.2). NCBI lineage: Eukaryota > Metazoa > Arthropoda > Insecta > Diptera > Syrphidae > Platycheirus > Platycheirus albimanus. The sequence continues at coordinate 211,158,046 of OU696696.1, forward strand.
TTTTTAAATCGTTAAATCTTTTTATCAGCCATTTAGATAAAAGGTGACATGGTGAGTTTAAGTTCGACACGATTGGTCCAAATTTATCGCTGTCTGCCTTATGTAATTTAAGCAGACCAAAAATTCGTGGCACATTGTTAAATGATGATTTGACCCTCCACTTCCAACTATTACCGAACAAGGCAACGTACGTCAATGACTCAATTCACCATGACTCACACAAGCGCGTCGCATTCAATTCAATGGCCTACAGGTTATATAATATTCCATTTGTTATAACGATTACAACGCTGTGCTTTCTCTTCCGAGGGAAGAGCGTTGGCACCGGAGAAATGAAAAAATAAAGAAATAAACTTTTATTTTCCACTGGTAATGCCCAAAGGGGTTATTAGATTTTATTATTTATTTAAAGATTCTTAGGACGATCCGCTGTTTTAATGCTTTATCGCTGCGATCGTTTACTAGGTATTCTAAAGTTATTCTCTCTGCATTACCCTTTCCAACCACTCCTTTTAGATCATTTGGGGTATCGATCAGTTCCCATTATTGACCAATCACATGCATGCAGCATTTTCTTAGGCAACCTTGATATTCCCATAATATTGCTTCGTTATCAATTATCGATTTAATATTCTTAGCCTTCAGCATTGCATAATTCCTATATAAATATTCAATGTTGAAACATTAATAGTGCATCGATACCAACACCGTCATTCCCCTGTATGTCAGCATTAACCCATAAAGAATAAATATTAATTGTTTCCATATGTTGCGTAATCCACTTGCGCCATGCACTTACAATGCAGTATAAACAGAATATCCAACTGTATTGAGATTTGTCATCACCTTGTATGTCGCTTTGCCTATGGTTTGCATTCTTTAAGGGAATCCCCATTGAGCTGCGACGGCGAATGCCTGCCCGACGGGCGTACGTTAGTAAATTGTATCGTTATGCTGATGGATGCACTTGTGTTTATTTATGGCTTTGGGAATGCAAAGAATAATGTTATGGCTCTGGGAATTTGTATGAAGCATGAGATAAGATCTGATCGATATAATATGGGGTGTATGTAGTGGAATACTACATCCCCCCCCCCCCTTGAAAAAAGAAAGTTATTATCTTGATTTTTATAATTAGTATATATTTAAAAAAAGTTCACATATTTTTGTAAATTTAAATATTAATAAATATAGTTAGTGTTTAAATACACGTTATCCTTTTTTTTTTTTTTTTTTTACAAACAATGATTTATGATTAATAAAATAAACATTTATGATTAAATTTGTTTTGTGCTGGACAATATTAAAGTAGCTAGGTTTTCTTTTTGTTTTCGGTGAACATGGAGGATATAAGAGTTGACATAGGTAGAAATTATTATTATCGTCATTAGATTATACATTTGTTTTTTTTTTTGTTATAATTTATTATTTTTCCTAAAGTTTAATTAATTACTTAGAACAAATATTCTCATTTCGTTTTCATTTTGGGTCACCTGGACAAATTTCTTGTCTTTTGGTTCATGTCTCAATACATAGGTTTGGTATCTTTTATAGCAAAGTGAAATTATTAAGATTATGAAGATTATGTATATTAAGCTATAGTGGTGTACATCGTGTTTGTCTATTGTTAAAAATGGTGTTTGTTCCATGGTTTTTTGAAAATAAATATCTTTAGATAGAAGTCTAAGTTAAATCCTGATTTAAATATTTTATGAATGTTAGTTTATTTTCGGGTTTAGTTTCATTTTTCAAATAAATTTCTTTTATTTTAGATATATTTAAGACGGGGATAAAGGAATTATAAACAAAAGACAAAAAGATATTCTTGAAGTGTTCGGACGTCTTTTTGTAAAGTTTAAAAAGTATTTTCTTTTTTATGTATCCAATCTTGGTGATTCCAATTAAATTAAAAACAGTCAAAAGCAGTGTGTTTTTATTAATCATTTTGCACTTAAATAGTTTTTTCTTTTCTTTTTAAATCGATTTTTGTTTGATGTATTAAAAAACAATAAATCAATATGGCACGGTGCGGTCATTGTGTAGAGAGTCTTCCATCCGAAGGAGAGTATGTCAAATGTAAATGAGTGTACAACCATATCGGCAAGAACTTTCAAAGGTACATATGTCTTCGATACAGAAAGAGTCTTGGAAATGCCAATTCTACAGAAAAACCAGCAAAGACGATTAAATTATAATTTTTGAACGACGAGAAATCCGATAACAACTAAAATAATTTTTGGTCGACACCTTAACTGATTTCACAATATTTACTTTTAACACATATAACATAAAATAAACAAATTATATTACACAAAGCATTAAAAGGAGTACCTTGAATGCATTTCGGAATGTTGTCATTCCATCTTCAGCTTCACGACTAAATGGAAAAGCACTTTGGTGTTGTTGTTTCTGCATATATTGTTGATATCATTGTTTTTATTATATAAGAGCGAACAACCGCGATTCTATATTGCCGTTGTCTAGATTCATCGCATATGGGTCTCTCTGTATATAAAAACTTTCATATGCATCAAGCTTACGGTCATCTTGCACCTCTTTCACCAAGTAAACGTTTTGGATATCAAGGCACATATGGTTCTTGCTAAGTGCCTGTGCCGCTAGTGCAGATTGATAAGCTTGATTATTGCGTACATATGTTTGATGTTCTTTAAAACGAGTAAGGACATATACGCCGGATTTTTTCAAGCTATCGGTTTTGTCTTTTGTCGACCCTAACAAGTTTGACAGTTTGTTTTGGTTTGTGTATACAATATCCATACCGTATTTGCGAAACTTAGTTTTCAGTTTATTCGTTACAACCGGTGTATAGGATATCGCGACGCGAATATTTTGTTCATTATTATTTCGGTTTTGTAGAAATAATGTTGATAAACTATTTCTAAAAATTTTTTCCGTATGTTTTTTGATGAGGTGGTCAATTAAGTTTTCAAAGTTTTAAAAGTCTTAAATACAGTCCCTCAGAATTCAAAAGTTATTTCCAATGAGTATAATATTGCTAAAGAATTACGTAATAAGAATTGTGTGTATGTAAAAGCGGATAAAGGAAACAAACTAGTAATTTTAAACAAGATTGATTATGAAAATAGGTTAAATAATTTAATTGATGAGTGTAACTACAAACGAATTCAAAAATCTCTTCCTAAAATGATAAGAGAAAGTGACGAACTGAAAAAAGCAATAAGGAAAGTTTTTGGTCAACGTTTAAATCGCGTTCTTAAAATTTCAAATCCGGTTGTTGCAAAGCTATACGGTTTACCTAAGATACACAAGGCAGCAAATTAAATGAGACCCATTGTTTCCAACATTAACACGCCTTGTTATAAAATTGCCAAATGGCTTGTAAGTGAAATTAAGAAACTGCCACCAATTGTTAGTCTTTCGGTAAAAAAATCTTACGACTTCGCCCAAAAAATTGAAGATATTAAAATTGAAGAAAATCAGTGTATGGCATCTTTTGGCGTATCTTCCTTATTTCCAAGCATTCCCGTTGATATTGCACTTAAACAATTCGAAAAATACTTAGATTCTATCGATTTACCTGCTAATAAGAAACATTTATACATTCGTACAGCAAACACTTGTATGAAACATAAAAAACTATATCAATTCCGCGATTTTTATTATTTAGTTGAAAAGGGCACAAATATGGGCAATCCTTTAAGTCCATTGATAAGTGAATTGTTTGTGTCCCATTTCGAAATAAAACTAAATGAAGAACAGTTATTACCAAAAATATGGCATAGATATGTAGATGATGTGTTTGCAGTAGTTGATAGAACAGAAGTAGAAAAAGTTCTACACACGTTGAATGGTCAGTTTGATTCTATTAAGTTCACCTATGAACTTGAACATGAAGGAAAATTACCTTTTCTTGATTTAGAACTAAAACGAATTAACCAAAAAATTGAACTGGCCATTTATCGAAAACCTACGAGCACTTTTAGAACAATAACGACTGATTCGAATTGTTGCATACAACACAAACACGCAGTTTTCCATTCTATGGTACATAGGTTGTGCATCTTAAACCTTTCAGCCATGAACTACATGAAAGAATGTAAGACATTAAAAGAAAACGCGAAAATAAACGGGTATAGGGAAAACTTAATTGACCGCCTCATCAAAAAACATACGGAAAAAATTAGTAGAAATAGTTTATCAACATTATTTCTACAAAACCGAAATAATAATGAACAAAACATTCGCGTCGCGATATCCTATACACCGGTTATTACGAATAAAGTGAAAACTAAGTTTCGCGAATACGGTATGGATATTGTATACACAAACCAAAACAAACTGTCAAACTTGTTAGGGTCGACAAAAGACAAAACCGATAGCTTGAAAAAATCCGGCGTATATTCAATAAAATGTAGTGAATGTGAATGTATTTATTACGGCCAAACAAAGAGAAATGTCCTTACTCGTTTTAAAGAACGTTAAACATATGTACGCAATAATCAAGCTTATCGATCTGCACTAGCGGCACACGCACTTAGCAAGAACCATATGTGCCTTGACATCCAAAACGTTTGCTTGGTGAAAGAGGTGCAAGATGACCGTAAGCTTGATGCAAATGAAAGTTTTTATATACAGAGAGACCCGTATGCGATGAATCTAGACAACGGCAATATAGAATCGCGGTTGTTCTCTCTTATATAATAAAAACAATGATATCAACAATATATGCAGAAACAACAACACCAAAGAGCTTTTCCATTTAGTCGTGAAGCTGAAGATGGAATGACAAAATCCGAAATGCATTCAAGGTACTCCTTTTAATGCTTTGTATAATATAATTTGTTTATTTTATGTTATATGTGTTAAAAGTAAATATTGTGAAATCAGTTAAGGTGTCGACTCAAAATTTTAGTCAGCAAAGACGGTCAAAATTCCAAGGATACCCAACTACAAACGGGTTCTCAAGCAGTAAACGGAGATGATAACGGTCGAGATTCGCAGAAAACTAGGGGACGCGCCACTTCTACGTCAACCGGTGAAACGGGGAACAATGATCTGGAAAATGACATCAAGGAACTTAAAAAAATGCTTAAGGGTTATGCGACAAGTGTGGATTTTGTTTCTAAGAACTACGACAGCCTAAATACAACTTTAGAAAGAAATAACAAGCTCCTCAAAAGCTTAACAGAGGAAATAACCGACTTGAAGCACCAAATCGAATCAAAGGACTCCTTAATTATTAATGGAAAAGAAAATCAGTTTCCTTGAACAACGGGTAATTGAAAATAACATAGAAATTAAAAATATTCCAATTCAACAATTTTCTCCACAAATGAGAAAAAACAGACGTGCTTAACTATCGGCCTATTTCAATCTTACCAGTAATGGACTAAATATTGGAACAGGAAATGGCACAAAGACTGCAAAGCTACATCAATAAATTCAATATTATCAATGAAAACCAGTATGGCTTTACCAAAAACAAAAACACGAGCAAACTACTGGCTGAATTTTCCAATTTCATAAATACAAATCTCGATAAAAGCTATCATAATCTTGTTATTTTCATGGATTTCAAGAAAGCTTTCGACACATTGAGCTATTATAAACTTTTCGAAATGATGGAAAAAGTCGGAATCCGAGGATAAATTTTGGATTGGTTTAAAAGTTATTTAACAAATAGAAAATTAATAGTAAAAATATCAAATTCATTGAGCCAAGAAAAAATCTGAAACATGGAGTACCTCAAAGTTCTATTTTTTGGCCGCTCCTTTACTTAATCTACTCAAATCAAATACTCTCTGTTCTTAAAAATAGTATCGGATTTGCTTTCGTGGATGACACGGCAATCGTAGTAGGACACAGAGATCTGTCTGTAGCAACCAGTACAATGCAAACAGAATTTGACTCTATTGTACGTTGGTGCCACGATTTTGGATTAATCATAAACGTTAAAAAAAACCAAATTGATGCATATAAGACCAGCACATGTACTTAAAACAAAAATAATTATAAAATTCCATAATACAGATTGCATTCATCGGAACGCTAACCAAGAAAGACTTTGCCTAGATGACACCTGCCAGAAGTTAATTGAAAACGTACAAAACTTCAAGTACCTAGGTGTGGAACTTGACTGCTTTTTCAAGTGGGATTTACAAATTGCACAATTGGGGAAAAGATTGCTAAAAGCAGTATACGCTCTTCATCATTTGAGTATTCATACAC